>CM065694.1:51549803-51552137 GCA_017654935.2 Phymorhynchus buccinoides
CAATCAGCAACGGTCCGTCAGCCTGTGACCACGCCCTCTTTTTGACCCGCTGAACGACACAACAGCCGGGAGAGTGGACAAGTAAGGGAGAGAAGAAGTACAGGAATGAGGGGGAGTGTGAGTGGGGGGGGGGGGTGTATGACACGAGGAGCAGCCCAACTTGTCAGTAGTTGTCAAACTTGTCAATGGTTTGTCATACGATTTCTGTCGTTTATTTTTAGATTTGGGGTCGGTAAGAATACACCAACCGTACCCAATCGGACCCAACAACGTTATGCCAAAAAACGACTTTGTGTGTGTGGTGTGGTGTGGTGTTGCCTGTTCGTGTGTGTGTGTGTGTGTGTGTGTGTTTGTGTATGTTTGTGTGCACGCAAGCCTATCTATGCTGATTTTTTGCAAGTAGTTGTCTGATATTGTATTCTTAGTCTTCAGGAGATGAATTGTGTGGTGTTTATCATGCTCGTCTTGTTTCACCTGAATAAATATGTTGAGATGTGTGTGTGCGCAAAGCAGTTCAGTATTACATACATAAAGGGAGACACCTGCTTTGGGTTCGCCTTCCTCCTTCGCACACGGAGAGAAAGACGGGGAGAGACAGAGAGCGGAGACATAGAGAGAGAAAGAGAAAAAACACTGTGTCACAGACACAGGAGAGAAAGACAGATAAACAGATAGCGAAAGCCAAAAGAGAGAGACAGAAAGAGGGACTGACAAAAGGCACACAGAGGACTGAGAGGAAAGATACATACAGGAGAGACTAGAAACTCCGAGCTCGACAGAGTAGAGAGAGAGAGAGGGGGGGGGGTGGAGGGGGTAGAGAGACAGAGACAGACAAACAGAAAAAGATCAAAGACGAGCGACAGAGCAGAGAGGTATAATATTTGGAGGGAGTTACACACACACACACACACACACACACACAAACACACTGACTCACACACACACCAAGCACACACACACACACGCCACGCACGCACCACACGCACACGCGCACACACATACACACCACACACATGACTCACACACACACACACACACACACACAAACAAACACACACTCATCACTCCGATTGGGTACACGATTGGGTATGCTTACCTACCGATAACTTGGACTTTTTTGTTATTGTGTTGGGTTTTTTTGCCTGTCCCATCTTTCTGATCGTACAGTGGCGTTGCTCCCACGCCGCTCATTCCTAATCCAAAAAATACTCAAAACTCAAAATCCTTTTTTTGTCGTAAAACCATCAAAGGAATTATTGACACAGAAGTCAGTAATGTACATACCACGGAAGAAAGAAATAAAAAAAAGCACAAGTAAAGTTTCGTGAACGAAAGTAAATGCAGCAGATAATAAATAATAAAATTATATATTCTTTGCTAATGATTTATGCGACAGCAAAAGCATTCATAAAATAGATTCTTGCTATTTTCAGGTTGAAAGGAATTTGATTTTAGTATGAGACTTGGAGACTGAAAATCTGTTAACAATAAAGAATGAATCTGTATGTGTTGGTGTGTGAGTGTGTTGTGTGTGTGTATGTGGGGTTTGTAATGATGTGGCAGGAGGGATTGTGTTCACATGGAGGGGTGGGTAGGGAGAGGACGCGTGTGTGAGCTCTGGTGGCTGTGAGTGGAAGTACACGTTGATCGCTTTGTGTAGTAGTGCGCGTGGTGTTAGTGTTGTGCGTGCGTTGGCGCGTGTTTGTACAAGTGTATGCTTGAGTAAGTTTGTGTGCGTTTCAGTGAGAATTGCTTTTCTGTGTGTTTGATGAAATGTGTGGGGTATGTGTGTGTATGTCTGTGTGCAAGAAAGCGTTCACGGCCGGCGTGCAAGTAGTGCGTGTGGTCTGTTTTGCGTGTGTGTGCCGTTTCAATACTGATTGTAAAGCGCTTTTGTTGCTCGATAAAAAGCGCTATATAATAGCACCGTTTATTATTATTATTATTATTAATACCATTAATAAGAGCAAGCCGCAAATCGGGTATAAGTGTAGGCCTAACTGCATCTAGAAAATGAAGTTAATCCTCCACCAAAGATTGACAAAGTCTGTCTTCTCTTGGGATATTGCGATGTCGACCACTGTCCCATGTGAAGGTCGTACGTGTGATAATCTTAAGCGACCATAGGAACTGTGTAGTTTCACGTTCTGCATGTTGTAGGATATGCTGGATTTGTAGTTGTGTGGACTATGTTATAGAATTGAAGCCTTCAGGGCACCTTTGATGGTTTTTCCAAAAAACTGTAAAATATTCTTTTCCAATTTATTAATTAATGATAATCTAAGTATGATTTTTCCACATATGTGACAAGGCCCAGTGATTGAAGCAACGATT
>CM065694.1:51552637-51570137 GCA_017654935.2 Phymorhynchus buccinoides
TTTCTATGTTTGAAAAAAACCCACCACACACCAAAAAACATGATTTATGGATAAACACAATTGACGTGCGGAATATGTTTCAGGGAATCTTTCTTGTGAATGGTTTTGGCAGGACTCAAGGAGCGCGGATTATGTGTTTTGATGAGTGGCGGGGGTTTATGGAATCACACCAAACCAAAAATTGGATTATGGTCATGAACAATGCAAAAGTTTAAAAGTTTGATTTTTTTTTTTTTGAAAATGGTTGGCCAGGACGAGGATTATGTTGTTGATGAAGGGGGGTTTCCAGTAACGTTTTATATGGTTTGAGGGGAAAATGTTTACGGATGAACAATACGATAGTGATCGAGATGGCTGGGGCTAAGGAGCGGATTTGTTCTTGATGACGGGTGGGGGGGGGGTGGGCGGCAGTAAATGCTTATATGGTTATGGAAATAAATCGATTATGAGATGAACAATACGATAGTGATCGAATGGTAGCAGGAGCGGATTCGTTCGTGAGGAAGGGGGGGGGGCGGTGGGGGGAAGTCGCTTTTATATGGCTAGGGACAAAAATTGATTATCGATGGACATGGATGGGGAATATATATATGTCATGTTCTTATATAGTATAATATATATATATATATATATATATATTATTATATATATATATATTATTAATTTATACTAGATATATACAATATATATTGTGCTGTTCTATGGGGTTGTGAGGGCATGTGTGTAGCTTTTGTTAGTGTAGATGTGTGTGTGTGTGTGTCGTATGTCTGTCTGTCTGTCTGTCCTGTCTGTCTGTCTGTATGTGTGTATGTGGTTTGGTGTGAGTGGATGTGCATGTGTGTGTTGCTATGTGTGTGTGTATGTCGTGTGGTGTGGGTTGTGTAGTATGTTGCCGTACGCGCAGCGCAAGCGCGCGCGTGTGTGTATGTGTATGTGTGCGTGTGACGTGTGCCGTGTGCGTGTGAGTTGTGAGTGTGCGTGCGCGTGGCAGTGCGTGTGCGTGTGCGCTTGTTGCGGTGTGCTAGTGTGCTGTGTGCGTGGTGTGTGTGTGTGTGTGCTGTGTGATTGTGTGTTGTGTGCATATATGTGTTGTGTGTGCGTTCCGTGTCTGTGTCTGTGTCTGTCGTCTGGTTTATATCTGTGTGTGTGTGTCGTGATCCATCTATGACTTCCAGGGAGACAACTAGCTACTCTGCGTTTTTTTGCGTCTTCAAAGAAAATAATTAGTTGTATGGAGGACTCAAAGAAGGAGGCAGATAAATAGTCTGCCGCCTCGACGACATAATGTTTAATGAGTGCTTTGTTTCTTTTAGTCTTCAACACACAGTCACACAAACACATAGAGAAGGCAGACAGACTGACAGACAGACAGACACAAAATTTTCATAAGCCTTCGCTGCGGATGCGAAAGTACATCTCCAATTCTTGTAGCTTTTGGGAGTGGGGCCTCCCCAAAAAGTTCTTTAGAAGATCATTAATAATCCTACTCAAACATCTCTGGTCCTACGTAATTATATACTTCAGTGCACAAAACGTAAAATTGGGCCTAGCCTACTATTTGGGGTCAGATTTTTAAACATAGCACGACGCATACCTTTACAATATTATTATTATACAGTACTATACACCTTTAACCTAGTAACACCCTTTGACAATAAATACTATTCATTACCGCAAACTTTAAGCTTTATAGCCATCCCCAAAAAAAACCACCCAAAAACAACAACAACCAACAACAACAAACAAACAACAACAACAACAACACAACACAAGAAAGTCAGCAGAAATACATAACAAGTGCAACGTGAGCAGGCTGCAAGTCCCTCGCAAGCATCTGCCGAGCTACTCCGAAATCGCAGAATGTGTCTGGCTGTACACATACATAACAAACGCATCAAAACAGCACGTCAATCTACATAAAAACGCCATCAAAACAGCACGTAACGAATAGTTTTTTAATATAGCCTTGGAGTTCGAACAGTGATTGAGGCGCGCGCGATCATAGCGCACACGAGCTCACAGAAAAATCATGACAACTGTGTTATAGACATTCATCACTTCGAAATGTTGAGAAAAATCTGCATTGAAATACATGCAAAACTTCGCGAGATACTTGCGCTATGTGCTTCGGGTATTGAACACGTAACTGGCGCGACCTTGACCTTAATGTAAAACTAAATACATCCAGGTGGATAGCTTAGCCTCTTGTAAAAAGTACCAAATTTGATGATGAAGACTCGAATAGATTTTAGAAAACGGACGAATAGCAGGGACGGACCAGACCGAAACAATAGTTCCCGAACCTTCCACCATTCGGCTCGGGGATAATGTGATTAAAAAAAAAAATCCCATGAAAGTTAACTCATATCAAAACGTAGTGTTATGTTCCAAGACAATCTTAAACAAACCAAGACGAAAACAAAACGCACACTGGTATTCTACAAGAGGGAGAGTGGAGCCTGTGTACCTACTGGGGGTAAAACGCCCCCCACCCCCACCCCAAACAAACAACCATTCGAATGACCAGAAAATCAAACGATGAGCGTGAAAAAAACGTAAATACCAGGCCCGCGCGCGCAGCATACGGCCTCAGTGGACTGGACTTCATCTTCAAGATGGCCTGGATATCCTAATACGTATCCGTGCAATAACCCAAATTTTGATACACACTTCTTTTATCAGACTAGCAAGGTGTGTGTCGTGTGTGTGTGTGTGTGTGTTGTGGTGTTGTGTGTGTGTGTGTGGGTGTGTGTGTGGTGTGTGGGTGTGCGGTAAGTGGAACCCAGTTTAAATGGCCTAAGTATATGATGCGATGGTGGTTTGTTTGATGGGTTTGCCCCTATCTACCCTACGTCACAAAATAAGAAACATACAGCGCGAATTCGCAATCGTTCTGTGGCACGCGGACATATTTCAACTACAAACAAGGGCATCGACGGGGTGCAGAATTCTTAAATATAATTGAAAAGAAATGTTGGCATTTACATTATGCCTCTTCACACACACAATTTTGATCAAACACCTTCACTCTAAAAGACTGCAGCCCAGTGGTCTTATTTTTACCACTCAATCATTACATACCTGAGTCGCCTCCCCTGCTTTCAATAATTTTATCGGTAACCAGATGTTATCTACTGCACCATTTCGTAATTTTATATCTTGTGGAAACATTGAAAGAAGCACAGCATACTCGTCGAGTCTGTTGCAGTGTCGTATACGTGTGTTTATTATCGTACGCTGTTAAAAGAAGATCATGTGCTCGTTCAGTATACAATTCTTTCAATACTAAGGACTTAGATATGCAAGACTGAAATGTTAATCCCAGGACCTTTATAATTGCAAGTGCCCCAAATGGCCCTTGGCAGCAGGCGTTAAATCTACTTTTCTCTCTTCGAAATGTACTTCATTGATATAATGTCCCATATCGTCCCTGCCGGCCGAGAGGACCGTAAAACACTATAGGGGAGACGGGTAAAAGCGCATGGCGGTTAAGAAGCCACCCCAATTATCTCATGAAATGAGCAAATGTTCAGCTCATTTTGCACATGAGCGAGCGTAATGTACTAGGCATTCGTCTCATTGTGGCAAATTTCGACTTAAAGTTCTTTATTTAATGATATATATATGGGGGTGGGCTTCTCAACCCGCCCCACATGCGCTTACTTTTACCCCGTCTTACGCCGATTTCACTCACTGCACTCACTTTCATGATCATGGGTATACCCTTTTCCAGCCCGGTGCCATAGCCGAGTGGTTTAACGAGGCGTGTGGTCACCGCGAAACCCTATCCTGTATTAATACAAAAAAAATAGACATTTACTGCTTTTCGTACTGCCTCGAAGCATTGCCCAGTATGTTCCCACCAATATATTGTATTTACAAAGCCCATATGTGTCTGATTCAGACACAAGAGGACGTAAAACACCATTCGTCGAAATGCTACTTTATTGCCAAGTATTTTTTCGTAGTACTTTTCTTTCCTTTTACAATATGTGCGACAATTTTCGGACGACAGGGGGACAGACCAACAGACCGACAAGGAGTACAGGATTTGTGGCTTTGTGCCACAAAAAATAACATACAAACGTGAACGCAGAAGACAGTGAGAAAAACAAGTACCACAGTGATGACGTTTCATGCTGTCAACACGTGACAAATGCAACTTGGTGGGTGTGTTTTTTTCTTTTTATCTCTTTGAGCTTTGCAACAAACTATGGCCGTCATTAGGTTAAAGTCTTTTACTTGGTGAAGCACCCCCTACCCCGACACAAACCACACACACACACACACTCTGTTATCTACCCCTGTTTACCTCCATCCTCCTCCAGCATCCCACTCGCCCCTCCTCCCCTATCCTTTACAGCGCTCGTTGTCGTATTTCAATATTTTTATCCTATATATTACAAAGCAGAGAGATGAGAGGGGGGATTGATTTGGGGGAGAGAGAGAGGAGAGAGCGAGAGAAAGAGAGAGAGAGAGAGGAGAGAGAGATGGGAGAAGAGAGGGAGAGAGAGAGAGAGAGAGAGGAGAGTAGAGAGGGAGAGAGAGGGAGAGAGAGGAGAGAAGAGAAGAGAAAGGACAGCGGAGAGAGGGAGGAGAGAGAAGAGAAAGAGATAGGGAGAGAGAGAGAGGGGAGAGAGGGGGAGAGAGAGAGGAAAGAGAGAGAAGGGGGGAGAGAGGGAGAGAGAGGGAGCGCAGAGAGAAAGAGGCCTAAGCCGGGAGAGAAAGAGAGAGAGAGGGAGAGAGAGAGAAACAGCGAGGGAGAGAGAGGTGAGAGGAGAGAGAGAGAGGGTGGGGAGCGAGAG
Source organism: Phymorhynchus buccinoides (assembly GCA_017654935.2). Lineage (NCBI taxonomy): Eukaryota > Metazoa > Mollusca > Gastropoda > Neogastropoda > Raphitomidae > Phymorhynchus > Phymorhynchus buccinoides. The sequence goes on from CM065694.1 coordinate 51,557,443, forward strand.
GCGGTGGAGAGGATGAGAGAGAGGGGGGTGGAGAGAAGAGACAGAAGGTAGAGAGAGAGAGAGAGAGGAAGGTTGCTGAGAAGAGAGAGAGAAGGGATGAGAGAAGAGAGAGGGAGAGAGAGAGATGATGGAGGGTTTGGAGAGACACAGAGGAGAGAGAAACGAGACGAGAGAGAGATGAAGAGAGATGAGAGAGAGAGAGAAAGAAAGAGAGAGGGAGAGAGAGACTGAGCGGGGTTTGCGAGAGCAGAGAGCGAGAGAGAGAGGTGAGATGAGAGAGAGGGCGAAACAGAGAGAAGGGAGAGATAGAGAGGAGAGAGAGAAGACCGAGAGAGAGAGAGAAAGAGCAGAGAGGAGAGAGAGCGAAGGGAGCGGAAGAGAGAGAGCTGGGGTGGAGAGAGAGAGAGGGAGAGAGAGAGAGGGGGAAGAGAGAGAGAGGGAGAGAAGAGAGAGATAGAGAGAGAGACGAGAGAGAGGGGTAGAAGAGAAAGAGAGATGAGAGGGGGAAGAGAGAGGTAGGAGAGAGAGAGAGAGAAGAGATGATGAGAAGAGAGAGAGAGAGAGAGAGAAGAGAGAGAGAGATGATAGTGATGATGATGATGATTGAGTTGAACGAACGAACGAACGACAATTTGTTTACTCAGGGGTAATGAGCGCGCTGCACTCCAGCCCTGACGCCCCAACAAAGGCAATATAAAAAAATAACAGAACAGAACATTAAGCGAATCCAGCCAAATAACAAGAATAACAAGAGAGAGAGATGAGAGGGAGAGAAGAGAGAGAGATGAGAGAGTAGAGAGAGAGAGAGAGAGGAGAGAGATGAGAGAGAGAGAGAGAGAGAGAGATGAGAGCGACGAGACAGATGAAGAGAGAACAGCGAGACAGACAGACAGAAACGAAAGTAGTGACAAAAACAACAAACAACACGTGTCGCAGCAACCCAGCGTTATTCAAATTTTTGACCCAGATATCGGCACAGATAAACCAGTGACCCGCACGGCCACATGAAGCATGATCCCCGTGTTGTGCGGTCACACCAACACACACACACACACACCCACACACACAAGATCATCACCACACACACACACACACACACACAAGGAAAGAAAACCACCTGTGAAACAATAGTAATAGCAAAAAGCTCAATGACCAAGAGTGATAACTTTCGCAGTCCGACAACCTTGCAAAGAATGAAGCCAACTCTCACTTCCCACCAGGAACTGAGGTGAAAAGGGTGGAAGAGAAAAAAAAAACTGGGGAATTGTATTGTTGTGGTAGGCAGTGAGTGACTCACAATGATCCCCAGTGTAGTTAGGTGAAAGGGTGCGAGTAAAAAAACAACCTAAAAAAACCCGGCTTCTCTCAGCTGCGGAGTGTGAGCTCTTTCTATATTCAGGCATTTTGGTTAAATAGTCATCACGATGAAGCAAAACTACGTTGAGTTTCTTACTCGTGGCGCTACTGCCCAAGTATTTAAAGCGCCTAGTTAGCAATTGCTAGCACAACGAATGCCTTCCTGTTTCGGCGTGATGATGTGTGTTTCGTGGTGTGGGTTTTAGGGTGTGTGTGTGTGGGTGGTCTGTGTGTGTGTGTGATGATTGTGTGTGTGTGTGTGGTATGTGGTGTCGTGGTGTGTGTGTGTGTGTGTGTGTGTGTGTGTGCTACGGTGTGTGTGGGGTCGTGTGTGTGTGTGTGTGTGTGGTGTGTGTGTGTGGTGGTGTAAGGAAAGTAAGAGAACGTCTGCGTGCAAGCATCGTGCTTATTTTACTTTCTAATGATTAATTATTGTTTGCTTTCATGTTCTGTTATCAATGTAAGCGCACTTCAGCTCAGTGAGAAGAGGCGCCTTATATAAATCCCCATTATTATTATATTATATTATTATATTATTATACGAGGAGACTTTTTTGTTTTCTTCGAGGCAGCAGTGTTCTGCTTATATATTTTAAGAAGAAATTCTTACAGACATTTATTGCCGTACCTCAGATCGCTCAGAGGCATTGAATGATGGTTGGTTGATGGTCGTCCCATATTGTGCTGTTAGCACGATGTGGCCGTAAAACCAAAACTTTCACTTTCTTCTTCAGGCCTTTTCAATCCTGTGTTTGTGCTTTCCTTACTTCGTATGGGTAATACCGAAAAAGCACCATGGTAGCTATGTCAATTTCCGAGCGCCATTTGTATCTTCCTTTTTTTATTGCTCGAATAACTCATGTAACACAAATTTATGAAAACCTACCGCATTATTATTTAAAAAAGATCATTTTAAATGTGCATGCAACAATGATTAAGACAGATCTCCAGCCTTCGCATTCCAAAAATGGTGCGTTAATCTACCAAAAATACACACATCTTTTATTTTTGTTTTTGTTATAAAAACATATTAACCCTTGACTGCCAAATAACGTATACCCGTATGACTTGATGACATCCCGCGACGTCATCAGATGAAGAGGAATAACTATGATATGCTGGTTTTTGCTCTATCGTCAAGAGAGTTATATCCCCAGACCATCTAGCCAGATTGGCTCTATCAGTTTCTTTCCATGGCATGATTTGTACAATGATGTTTCTTTATTTATCTGAAGTCAAGGGTGTTAAAAACTTTGATCCCCCCCCCCCATGAGACGCGTTTTATGCTTAGCGTCGTATCATGGGCAAAAAATTGACTAAAATTTTGCTTTATTTCAAGAGATAATTGCATGAGCTCTTTACCCGCCATGGTTTTACCCCGTCTTCCCCTAGCACTACCAATTTTCTTCTCTTCTCTCTTCTTCTTCTTCGATCGCTCAGACAGTTCCCGTCAATATGGCGCAGATGCGTCATGCTGCCGAGTTCATGCGCCTTGACTAAGAAATACTGTAGGCCCCAGCAAGTTCGACTTCGGCTGAGGAGGAAACTTTTGAGAGAAAAAAAAAGCAGGAGAATGGAGCCGGTATAAGGCAGAAAAGATAGTAGATGGACAGTAAGCAAAGAAAAGTAAGAGTCAAAGAGATGTGCATATGAGAGGAAGCTATCAAGCACAGAACTTTCCAGAAGATGGGTGAACTATTTATGCAAAAGCCCCTCGGTGTCCCCACGGGGAGTGCTACCATTCAATGAGACGAATGACAGTTGCGTTTAAAAGACCCACTGACCCATCACGATTTTAAGTCCTTGTTTTTTCCTGGGTAGCGTTGTGCCCCAAATGCAAATGCCCAACTTGGAATTTTGGCTGCTTTTCGAGTGATGTTTAGTTTTGCAATTTGGGTGGCATTTGTATGGGAGCAAAATCCTGGTCAAAAACAAGATTTATACAGCTATAAAGGGAAACCGGATTTTGACACGCTGATCCTGTTGGACTTATAGAAACTAAAGCCTTATGACACTATTTCCCCCCTCTGGTGAAATAATAAATTACCAACGAGAGAGAACATAGCACTACCAGTCACACTCGACGAGGTCACAGCTGCGTTTAAGGGGACCCTGACGGATATGTGTTTTTTTGCAAAGAAACGTCGAGATCACCAGAAAGACAGCCTTTTCAAGGATCGAACACTCACTTTGCTCTGGTTTCAAGAAATCGAACCGTCAAAACGCGCAAATCTTACCTTGGCGGAGATGCCGGAGATGAGAAGCCAATTCGACGGGGTGGGTGAAGGCCACTCATGTGGTGAAGCTTTCTTTTGTATGGTGCAGTAAAAAAAAAGAATGAGCTAATTCCTTTGTTGTGAGCGAAACTCCTTTTGGTTAAACTGGATACAATAAAAATAAAATTTAATAAAAAGGCTTGTATTGTGGAATACTGTGCAAACGATTTGGTCTAAATCTCAGGCGGCCATTAGAACAGAGAAGGCACATGCCCTTGCTCTTTTACTGAAATAATTTAACTTCCAGCACCTCCGCAAAGGATGAATCGCGAATTTGACGTTGATCTCTAGAAACCAGAGCAAAAGGAGTGTTGCAATCTTCTAAAGGGGTTTCCCTGGTGAGCTCGACGTGTTTCGTGCAAAACACTCATCCGTCAGGCTGCCCCTTTAAGCGAAGAATGAAGGTAGAGGATTCTTGGTGTATCATGTAGTCTATTCATACTCGTCAGAATTAGTACCTTGACAGATAATTATAACATGTTTTTGGTAAATGATTATTTCGTCGTCCGTGTTACTGTTAGTCGTTTCCTGTGACGTCTGTGACGTCACGTGTATTCGGGAAAATGGCGGAAAATCACTGACAGGATTAAACAAAAAAAGTGAAAATAAAAGAAGGCGGGACATCGTGAATAAAAAATAGCGGTGCGTGCGGTGATGTGGGCGTGAATGTGTGCGTGATCGGATGCAGACGTCGTCTCAATGTTGTAAGACGGAAAAAATAGGGCGATAAGAAAGAAGGCAAACGAAGGAAGAAAATCCATGGTTGTCGTCTGTCCATGCTTTATTGGTATTGCTAAGAATACACAAAGGGAGATCATGTCCATGTCAGTAATAGCTTCAAAGAATAGCATCCAACTATTAGACCAGGGGGCTCCGTTTCACAAGGGCTAACGTTACGTAGCGTGAGCGCAAATCGGCCAAAAACGTACTAAGAAACACCTCTTTGCCGACGTTTGTCGAAAAACGTTCTTCTGGTGTGATCGAGCGTAGCAAGCCACAGAATATTTGAAGGATATGGGAAATACCCCTTTCACCGCAATGTCGCATTTATGCACCAAAAAGATTAACACAAATCGTCAGGAAAAGGTATCAAATCAGGGACCTGTTCACGAGAACTTGGGAGGTAAGGATAGGCCTAACTATATACATGTCACAGAGGAATTCTCTAATATTGGATTATTTTGCTACTCTAGCCAGGTTAGTTTAGTCCATAGGGAGGAGAAGAGGTAAAAAGCGCATGGGCGGGTAAGAAGCCCACCCCAATTATCTCATGAAATGATAGCAAATTCAGTCTCATTTGCCATGAGACGAGCGTTAATGTCTAGCATTCGTCCTCATGGGCAAAATTGACTGAATTTCTTTATGTTCATGAGATAATTGGGCGTAGGCGTCTTACCACGCCCATGCGGCTTTTTACCCCGTATTCCCTATTATTGGTCTGAAAATGGCTGGCGGCGAAGGGGTTAATACTCCGTCTTTGTTTTTATATCTCGCGTGACGAGACTTGAACCTTTTCAGTGAATGGAAAGACAAAACAAACAAGCTTGCCCAGCAAATATTCTTTAGTCGATCGTGAAAAAATACGGGATTGATTTAAGCAAATTAAACAAACGCAAAATGTTCTTGGAGTGCTCTTCTTAATTTTATCATGTTATGATGGCATCAATATAGTGCAAATTGCATTTTCTGCAACACAAATAGACGTGGGTGAAATCAAAAACTTTGTACAAACTGACAGCGCAAATGTTTTGGAGTGACTCTTTCTTAATTTGTATCATGTTAGATGGCATAATATAGTGCAAATTTCATTTTCTGCAACACAAATAGACGTGGGGTGAATATAAAAAACTTGTTTACAAACTGACAGCGCAAAGTTTGGAGTCGCCTCTTTCTAATTGTATCATGTTAGATTGGCATAATATAGGCAAAATTCATTTTCTGCAACACAAATAGCCGTGGGTGAAATCAAAACTTGTACAACCTGACAGCGCAAATGTTTTTGGAGTGCTCTTCTAATTTTTATGCATGTAGATGGCATAAATATAGTGCAATTTTTCATTTCGCACACAAATAGACGTGGGGAAATCAAAACTTTGTACAACTGGACAGCGCAAATAGTGTCTGGAGTGCTCTTTCTTAATTTTATCATGTTAGATGCATAATATAGTTGCAAATTTCATTTTCTGCAACAAAATAGACGTGGGGGAAATCAAAACTTTGTACAAAGACAGCGCAAATGTTGAGTGCTCTTTCTTAATTTTTATCATGTTAGATGGGCATAACTATAGGAAAAATTTCATTTTCTGCAACACAAATAGACGTGGGTGAAACTTTTTCCAAAAACTTTGTACAAACTGACGAGAGGTATGATTTATAATCCTTATGATAGCAACCCTTTCTCTCTCCCAAAATGGAGAGGAAGCTAAAGAGTTATTGACTTAGCAAACGTTTAGGGTGTTTAGGCCCCGTTGTGTAAGCGTATTCGCGCGGCGACCGTTATCTAGAGAAACTAGACCTTGTCGTCTCTTGGAGTGATGTAATTTGCGTAAATGTTTAGTGAATAATAGCGAATATCTTCGCATGACACAATGATATAAAATATATCTCTAGAAGTTGCTAAAAAAAAAATCTCAGTATTGCTTAGTACACGCATCATAATCTATAAAACTTGAGAAAGTTAGGAGAATTTGAAATGCAGCAATATAAAAAATAAATAAATAATATAAATGTAAAAACTCAAATATCAATTTAATAAAAAATAAATAATCAATTATATGTTGCATCTGAAGACATTTGCCACAAAATCCCCCCCCATAACAGAGAGAGAGAGAGAGAGAGAGAGAGAGGAGAACGAGAGAGAGACGGAGAGGCTCGACAATTACGAAGGAAGAGACGAAATGACGAGAGATGAGAGAGAGCACGAACAAGAACAACGTTTGTAATGAACCGGGCCACTCTGCCATGTCAAGGAAAGGGGAAGGGGGAAATTGTTAAACTCAAACCAAAAGGGGAAACTCCATAACAGAGAGACGGAGAGAGAGAGAGAGGAGACGAGAGAGAGAAGAGAGAGAGAGACGAGAGAGAGAGAGAGAAGAGAGAGAGGACACAGAAGAGCAGAGAGAGAGAGAGAGAGAGACAGAGAGAGAGAGAGACAAGAGAGAGAGAGACGGGGGTTGGGGGGAATTAAGGAGGAGATTTATGACGCTTCCAACAGCAGTGCATCCCAGTGTCAATGTAACATTACTGTAAAAAACAATAGGCAAAAAAAACAGCAAGGCACATACTTGCTTTTCACACGCATAGTTGTTGCGGTCGAAATTCACGTGTATTTTTCGCGGAGGTGTTCCTTCCCCATGGCAACGCCAGTAGTTATGTTATGTATAGCAATGTCCTTACTTGCATAATGATATTGGAATGTTTGCCATCGGTTTGGAGTTGAAAAGACCAACGTGAATTAAGACGTCTTACATGTTGCACTATGATTTATGAAGCCAAGGATTCATTAATTTCTTTTGTCTTTCTTTCTCCTTTCTATTACTTAGTTGCTTTCTCCTTTGTGTTATCTCTTTATTCTCTCTTTTTTTTTCTTTCTATCTTACTGTCTTTTTTTTTTTATTCTTTCTTTCTTTCTCTTTTCCTCTCTCTTTCTTTCCCCTCCTTTCCTTCGTTTCATTACTGCTAATTCGTTCTATTTTTTCTTCTTCTTCTTCTTCCCGCCTTCTCATGTATTCTATTCTATGCTTCTTATTCTTCTTCTTACTTCTTCTTACTTCTTATATCTTCTTCTTTTTCTGCTGCTTCTTATTCTTATTCGTCTGTCATTCTTCGTTGTTCTGATCGTAGGCTTCTTCTTCGTTTCTCATCTCCTCCTCCCTCCTCCTCCTCTCTCCCTCCCTCCTCCTCTCCTCTCCTCTCCTCCTCCTCCTCATCCGCCTTCCTCATTCCTTCTTCTTCTCTCTTCTCTGTGCGTCTTCGCTTCTTGGCTTCTTCTTCTTCTCTTCTTTCCTCCTCCTCCTCCTCCTTCCTCCTCCTCCTATTCCTCCTGCTCCTCCTTCTTTCCTGCCTCCTCTTCCACTCCGCCTCTCTTCCTCCTCCTCTCTCTCCTCCTCCTCCTCCTACTCATTCTTTCTACTTCTTCTTTTTCTGTTTCTTCTTCTATTTCTTCTACTACTAATTCTTCTCTCATTTCTCGTTCTGCTTTTCTTTCTTACTTGCATATCTTAATTACTTGCTCACTGTCTTTCTCTTTATTCTTTTTCTTTCTTTCAATCTTTCTGTCTATTTTTCTTCTTTTTTTTTTCTTTTTTTTTTTTTCTTTCCTTCTTTGTCTTTCCCCCCACTTACTTTCTCTCTTTTCTTTTCTTTCTGTCGTTTTCTGGTCTTTTTCCCATCCCCTTTTATATTTTCAGATCTTCTATTGGTTTTTTTTTTTTTTTTTTTCTCTCTTTTTTTGTGTGTCTTTTTTCTTTCTTCATTTTCTTTTTTCTTTGTTCTTCTTTCCTTTCTTCCTTTCTTTCCTTTCTTTGATTTCGTTCTTTCTTTCTTTTCTTCATTTTCTTTTTTCTTTGATTCGGCTTTTCCTTTCTTTCTTTCTTTCTTTTTGTGATTTCGTTCTTTTTTCTTTCCTTCATTGTCTGTTCTTTTCTTTGTTCTTCTTTCCTTTCTTCCTTTCTTTCTTCCTCCCTTTCTTTCTTCCTTCCTTCCTTCCTTTTCATTCTTTTATCATTTTGTTTCATTTGCAAAATGTGGCCAATGGTTCCTGCCACAATGTCAATTTGGTTAAGAAAGACAGAAAGGAAGAAAAGTAAAGAAAGAAAGAAAGAAAGAAAGAGAAAAAAACAGAAAGAACGGAGATACGGATATAACAACAGAGAGAAAAAAAACCAGAATGGAAAGACTGAAGGAAAGAGGAAGAAAAGAAGAAATAAAATAAAAAAACATATATACAGAGAGAAAGAAATGACAGACAGCACAGCAACGAAGAAGAAGTACCAAGAATAAGAAGTAGAAGGAGAAGCAGAAGAAGAAGAAAAGAAGAAGAAGAAGAAATGAAGGAATTGAATAAGACTAAAGAAGTAAAAAGGAGAAGAAGAAGATATAATAGAAGAAACGTATAAGAAGACGAAGAAGACGAAATTAAATAAGAAGAAGATTGAAGTTAAATAGAAAGAAATAAATAAGCAAAAAGACAGGAAAAATCGAGAGAACGAACGAAAAAGAAAGACAGAAAGAAAGAACATGAAGACATGCGGAATGAATGGCAGCCAAACAGACAGACATACAGATCAGGCAACAACTTCTAACAGCCTCTAATAATAAAACAATAAGATAAAATAAATGCCAAAGTGACAGATGCACATTCGTTTACGTGTTTGTGGTTAGAACACAAAAAAAAAAACCACCACACACCACACACAAGCCACACAAAACACAAAAACACAGGCGGGGTGGTGTGGGTGGGGGGTGGGGGGGGGTGGGGGGGGGGGTGGGGTGTGTGGGGTGGGGGGGGGGGGGGGGGGGTTGAGGGTGAGGGAAGGTGGTGATTCGACCGTTATCCCATTTTCGTGAATGATGTTTTTCGCTAACTGTCTTCTGTTGTGGGTGTGGGTGGGGTTTTGTTTTTGTGGCAACGAGCCACAAACCTATCAAACTCACTTTGTCCGGTCCTGTCGGTCGGTCCCAAGATCGTCGCACTTATTGTAAAAGAGACAGAAAAGTACAGACAGGAAAAAAATACTTGGGCATAGTTAAGGGGGGGGGGGGGCGGGGGGGGGGGGAGGGGAGTAACATTTTCAGTTGTCCTATCGACGTCCTTAGGTCTGTGTGAGAATGGTGAAAATGTTGTTTTACGTCCTCTCGGTCTGGAACAGACACCATATGGGACATTTGTAAATACAAAAAAAGATGGTAGGAACGATACTGGAGGCAATGCCCGGAGGCAATGCAACACCAGAAAAGTCCAGAATTTTTAACAATACAGAAGTGTGGGGTACCACTCCTCATTTAAAATCCTCGTCGGCTATGGTACCTGCCACAGTTTTAAATATTTACTTTTAAGTAATGTCCTTAGGTATGGAAAGAATTGTATGCTGAACAGAGCAGATGAATCTTCATTTTAAAGCGTAGAAAATAATTAACATACGTAATACAGACACTGCAACTTACACGACGAGTATGCGGTGCTTCTTTATAACGTCGGCTAAAATCATCGTACGACTTACGATACGATTCGATCACGTGATCTCGAAGCGCGAATCACATTAAATTTTGTTCTTCGAGACCACGTGATCGAGTCGGACAGTATAGTCGCACGGTTTTAGCCGACGTGTGGCTGGCTCTTTAAGGAATATCCCTGTAAAATTGCCAACCCTGCTCTCCCTTGGAGAGCGTGTCACAGCAAGTGCAGCGCCTACCCTTATTTTATTTTATTTTATGTTCTTTTTATATTTTTTTTAGGGATGCAGGGTGAGGAGTGCGGGGGGGCATACTTGGGAAAACCTAGCCAAAAAAAAAAAATCAATTTTGGTCATACCAAGCAGCGGAATTTCTCCCTGCCTACCCCCTTTACTTAACCGACTTTTAAACTTTCCGTGAGAGTTTTACGTGCGTAAAAGCACAGGGGTCAGACTAGCTTTAAAAGTCCCCCCATCCGAAGGAACTCCGACGTTCAGTTCGCTTCTTTTGGTCTTCCTTCTCCGGCCTGTCGAACTTTAGAATGAAAGCGCTGAAAAAGCCTGGGCGGGATTTGCAACCCGTGTCGTTCACGCTGCAGTCAGCCACGCATTACAATTTGGCAGGCGAACGTCTTAATTAACCACTCTGCCACCGTCCTTCCCCTGACCAATGAAGAAATATTGGAACCAGGGGGAAAACGGACGAAATGATAAATGGCGAAACTGGGACGACGCGAATTGCAAGGCCTGGAACAAAAGACCTACTTTAATGCATCAGTGGACATCCACCTTTCCGTTTATTTAACCCCCTTTCAACCGCCAAACAGTCCACCCTTTTGGCGCCACACTGATTGAATGCCCATGTCAGCTAAAAGGGCGTTAGGTACTGGGTCGTTAAATTTATTAAATTTACAATTTGGCGTAACCATAGGGCCCGATGAGGCTTACCGATGCGTGGTTACCGTCTACACCTATCATCTTGTTAAAACCTCGGACTTTCATGGTGTTGCACTGCCTACGGGCATTTGCAGCCAGTATTGTTCCCGCCATCTTTTTTTTATTTACAAATGTCCCATATGTGTCTTGACCGAGAGGACGTAAAACATCATTTTTAATTATTTCATCATCGGGGTCGATTATCCAAAGACCGTATTTCTTAAAGACCCACCAGATCACGTGTCCAAAATCACGGGTTTCACGTGTTTTTTCCCTCTTATAGCTGGAAATGAATCTTGTTGTGACCAGGTCTCACTCCCATACAAATGCCCCCAAATGCAAACCGATACATCATTTTGAAGAGCAGCCTCAATTTGAAGTTGGGGACATCTGTATGTGGGTCAGAGTATCTTTAAACTGTGGAGATATGCCTAAATGTTATAGTACATGGTATAAAAGGAATCTGCAGTATTGGCCACTGCAACTAGGGTTGCTAACGCCCTTGACAGCAAGAGTTAAGCCCTTGTTTGGTCAGTATCCAAAAGGGCATTCACTCTTGCAAAAGGCAGCCATTTAGTGGCCTCAAAATAGGGTTATTGGCGAGAGTTATTCCTTGTTTGGTCAGTACTCAAGCATCTACCAAGGGCATTCACTCTTGCAGAAGGTGGTTGTTGCAGCTAGTAGCCAATAGCAGACGTCATTGCAGACGTCATATTTTCTTTTCCAAGATAAAATTTGACTGAAAATTCTGAGCTGAAAGAGGTACCATAGAGGTACCATGCGGAGGTACCATAGCCGATGAGGTTTAACCGAGGCATAGTTACTGCCACACATATCTGTATTATTAAAAAAATCGGGACTTTACTGGTTCAGTACTGCCTCCGGGCATTGCCTCCAGTATTGTTCCCACCATCTTTGTATTTACAAATATCCCGTTGAAAGGGTTAAGATCCCACATGCCTTTGGGAGTGTTGTTCTGCCCAGTTAATGTGCATTAGGCCCTCCTGGCTAAATCCCTCCTGGCTAAATCCCTCCTGTCAAAAAACTGGGACTGGGGTCAGATGACACTTGCTTACCGCGGATTTCTTCTGTCTTTCTAACTGACTGTCTATAAATTATTATGTCTGCCTGCGTTTCTGTCTCTGTATATTTTGTTTCTGTCTCTCTGACTGTTTGTCTGTCTATAAATTATTATGTCTGCCTGTGTTTCTGTCTCTGTATATTTTGTTTCTGTCTCTCTGACTGTTTGTCTGTCTATACATTATTATGTCTGCCTGTGTTTCTGTCTCTGTATATTTTGTTTCTGTCTCTCTGACTGTTTGTCTGTCTATACATTATTATGTCTGCCTGTGTTTCTGTCTCTGTATATTTTGTTTCTGTCTTTCTAACTGTTTGTCTGTCTATACATTATTATGTGTGCCTGTGTTTCTGTCTCTGTATATTTTGTTTCTGTCTCTCTGACTGTTTGTCTGTCTATAAATTATTATGTCTGCCTGTGTTTCTGTCTCTGTATATTTTGTTTCTGTCTTTCTAACTGTTTGTCTGTCTATACATTATTATGTCTGCCTGCGTTTCTGTCTCTGTATATTTTGTTTCTGTCTCTCTGACTGTTTCTCTGTCTGTCTGTCAGTGTTGTGTGTCTACTTGTATGTGTGTGTCTGTCTTTATGTCTGATGTTTGTCCATCTTTGTCCTTATGTTTGTCTTTCCTATAGTGACTGGTCTCCCCCCCCCCCTCTCCCCCATTATATTGCACAACCATGACTGTGAAATAGAAAATTGTGCCAAGTTAAAAACACTTTTTTTATGCTAAGGAATCTAAACCTTTTCTTTATTTATTTATTTTTATTTATTTATTTGGAGAGAACAATAACAATTAGAAAAAACACCCACAAGTGTATTACTTTTACCCAATAGTTTGTCCGGGGGGGTATTTGGACTTTTTCAAGGTCTCA
>CM065694.1:51580137-51582637 GCA_017654935.2 Phymorhynchus buccinoides
TGAGTTAATTTTACAGAGCTATGCATTCCCTTGCTTCACTTTATATTATTGTCATAAAAACGAAGTGGTCGTTTTGCTCTGCTGTTCAGGCGGGCGGTGGTGGTGGTGGTGGTGGAGCAGCAGCAGGCTCAGCAGCAGCAGCAACAGCCTCCAAGACAGCCGTGGCAGCCACGGTGGGCAGTCAGCTGCTGAAGTGGCTCATCGTGGCTGGTCTGGTGGGGTCCCTGGGTGGGGCGGGCCTCCTGGTAGGGCTGCAGCTCAGCGGGAAACTCACCCCCGAGAAGGTAAAGTTGGTGGGGGCGGAGAGGGATGGAGAGAGAAGGGGGGGGGGAGGCGGGAGAGAGAGAGAGAGAGAGAGAGAGAGAGAGAGAGAGAGAGAGAGAGAGAGAGAGAGAGAGAGAGAGAGAGAGAGAGAGACAATTGACAATTGACAATGATTTAATTGCATATAGGCCTGTGGCCCGTTACAATGTTATCGTAACAAAAGCAAAAACAACAACAACTGAAAAGCACAAAGAAACAATGAGCCAATAAACACATGCATGCATACATACATACATACAGACATACATACATACATACATACGCCCGCACACACGCACAGAGAGAGAGAGAGAGAGAGAGAGAGAGAGAGAGAGAGAGAGAGAGAGAGAGAGAGAGAGTGTGTGTGTGTGTGTGTGTGTGTGTGTGTGTGTGTGTGTGTGTGTGTGTGTGTGTGTGTGTGTGTGTGTGTGTGTGTTCGTGCACGGGCGCGCGCGTGTGTAACTTTAAAAAAAAGGTGTGTGTGTTGTGTGTGTGTTGTGTGCGCGTGCTGATGTGTCTCCGTGTTTGTGTATGTGTGTGTGTTTGTTGAAAGGGAGGAGAGAGAGAGAGAGAGAGAGAGAGAGAGAGAGAGAGAGAGAGAGAGAGAGAGAGAGAGAGAGAGAGAGAGTAGATGTGTATGTGTGTGTGTGTGTGTGCGTACGTGCATGCGTGCACGCGCGCGTGTACATGTGTGTGTGTGTGTGTGTGCATGTGCGTGTGTGTGGGTTTTTTTTTGGGGGGGGTTAAATGACGCATACACTTATGCAAATACAGAACACATCGTGCATGTTCACAGTTGTAGTTTGATTATATGTTTCTGCACTCGCTAAACCTGCATCACTGAGGGAACACGTTCAGTGTAAGCTTACATCTAATTTATAGACACTGCAAATGACAAGCAGAAAGGGGGGTAACCCTTGCCCACCCCCACCCCCCCCCCACCCCCACCTCTCTCTCTCTCTCTCTCTCTCTCTCTCTCTCTCTCTCTCTCTCTCCCTCTCTCTCTCTCTCTCTCTCTCTCTCTCTCTCTCTGTCTCTGTGCATGACCCTTTTGCCCAACATTGTCAACTGTCAACATTATTCATCAGTCTTTGACGTCACGTTATTCTTCTTTCGTTGTTATTTTTGTTTTATTAATTTTGTTTGTTTATATTTGAATTATTTGTTTATAGGCCTCGAATTGTAAAGACACACTGACCCACCACGATCAAATCCCTTGGGTTTTTCTGGGTAGCAGTGACCCACATACACATGTCCCCAACTTCAAATTGAGGCTGCTCTTTAAAATGTTTCGTTTTCAATTTGGGGGCGTTTGCATGGGAGTCAAACCTTGTCAAAACAAGATTTCTTACCAGCTATAAGAGGGAAAACATGTGAAACACGTAATTTGGACACGTGATCTGGTGGGTCTTTAAACCCCTTCATTCTTGGAAACTGTACGCGAAAGAACCTGGTCTTGTAGTCAGGAGTGCGTCTTTTGGACAGTCAACACGGGTAGTAGTGTGTAATTCAGGCTAAATGTCCCCAAAGAACGATTGGCTTACTTAGCCTAGTTTACATACTACTACTACTACTACTACTACTCGTGTTGGCTGTCTAAGACGCACCTATGACTAAAGGGCCTGGTTGGCGACTAAGTGGGGTTTAGTTCCAGAGGTCCAGTTTCTTTGACGAGGTGAATGCAATACACTAAACTTAACAATGACGGCAGTGAGTGGCAAAAGAAGGACAATGTCTCAGAAAAGTAGGTCTTATATGGGGGGGGGGGGGGGGGGGGGGGAGTCTTATAATTGGGAGGTCTTATAAGAGAGGTCCCACTGTACTGGCACAATTCCAATTCCACAATGTTATTGTCTCCAAAACAAGTGAAGAAATGTGTTTTTCGGCACGCACGTAAAAATGAAGACAAAATATAAGACATTGTTATAACCTAACAGAAGAGGCCATTTTTGTGAAATAACATAAAAAGCACATGTAATTGACAATCAAACATAAGTTATCAAACACACACGCGCGCGCGCGCGCACACACACACACACACACAAACACACACACACACACACACACTCTGAACAAGTACACTGAGCATCCAATGATCCCCTTTATAGAGGTTGAAATGGGACATTTCAACTATACAAATATATTTTGGTTTCTTTTTGTTTGTTTGCTTTTTTTGGTATTTGGTATATTCTAGTCA
>CM065694.1:51587637-51590137 GCA_017654935.2 Phymorhynchus buccinoides
ACCAGCTATAAGAGGGAAAACAGGTGACAACCATGATTACATTAGTTTCAGAGTTACATCTGTATAGTTACAAATTCGGGACTTTCCTGGTGTTGCACTGCCTCCGGGCATTGCTTCCAGGATCGTTCCCACCATCTTTATATCTACTAATGTCCCATATGTGTCTGTTCAAGACCGGAGGACCGTTAAGCAGAATTTCATTCACAATCATGATTTTGACACGTGATGTGGTGGGTCTTTAAAGGGGCACCCTGACGGATGATTTGTTTTGCAAGAAACACGTCGAGATCACCAGGAAATCACCTTTAACAGAGATCGCAACACTCACTTTGCTCTGGTTTCCTGGAAATCAAACCATCAAATCGGCGATTCCTCGTTGGCGGAGGTGCTGGAAGTCAAATTATTTCAGTGAAAGAGAAGGCATGTGCCTTTCTAATGGCCGCCTTTGTCGCTTAGACCAAATCACGAAATGTCCACAATACAAGCCTTTTTATTTGCAGTTTACCATTAAGGAGTTTCGCTCACAGCAAAGGAAATAACTCCAAATCTTTTTTTTTTACTGCACTACAAAGAAAAAAAAGCTTCAACCACTCTGAGTGTCCTCCACCCACCCCGTCCAAAATGGCTCCTTTCTCCGGCAACTCCGCCAAGGAGGAATCGCCGTTTTGACGGTTTGATTTCTAGGAAACCAGAGCAAAGTGAGTGTTCCGATCCTTGAAAAGGCTGTCTTTCTGGTGATCTCGACGTGTTTCTTGCAAAAACTCATCCGTCAGGGTGTCCCTTTAAGTCTGGGCCCAGATGTGGATTGGGGCGGGGGGGGGGGGGTGTTACACGAGTGTCGGGCTCCCCCCCCCCTCACCTCCCACTAATGTCTTCTCCTTACAAAATAAAAACTAGAAACTACATGTCTATTGTTTTTGCAAAACTTTACTAATCCACATATTTTCAAATGTTATTGCCCCGTATGGGGATAGAAAGGTAAGAAAGTAAACAACTAAAACACAAAAAAGCCCCAAGCGTTATCTCCCACCATCCCAGCAGAAGCACTCACTGCTTGATGTTGTGCAGCAGTGGCAGCTGACAGCTCTGTCTCTAACCCCACCTTTAAAAAAAAAAAGCCTATTCCAAAACTTATTTGTCCATTAACAAAATAAGTTAAAAATGAAAAAATCCACATGTGCAGCAGATTAAAATAAACACATTAAATCAAATATTTAAAGCACACGCGCGCGCACGCACACACACACACACACATGCATGCGCGCACGCACCGCGGTACGCACGCACGCACGCACACGCACACGCACACGCACACGCAGCGCACACGCAGCGCACACGCACACGCACACACACACACACACACACACACACACACACCGTGGATCAATGGTTAGCGTCGCGGACTAGTGTTTGGGAGGCCTCGGGTTCGTATCCCATCAGAGGCGAGTTGTTTTCGGTCCTGGACCGACTCCTACCCAGAGTGAGAGGCTGTGGGCTCAATGGGAAGACTGAAGCCACGCAGTCAAGCTTCATCCGCTTAACGGATGCGATTCTGAAAGTGTTGCTCTAATTTCATGACCAGCACTGCAGGTGTCTGTAGTTCTCGGGCCTGGTCTATAACGCCGGGATATCATTATGAAGGGAAGCGTAGAGTAGGCCTGCAGCCTTATTGTCACATAGTCTCAGATCAATCAGGAACTCCATAGTAGGGTAAGACGGGGTAAAAAACGCATGGGCGGGTAAGAAGCCCACCCCAATTATCTCATGAAATAAATAAAATTTCAGTCAAATTTGCCCATGAGACGAATGCTAGACATTAACGCTCGTCTCATGGGCAAAATGAGACTGAAATTTGCTTCATTTCATGAGATAATTGGGGTGGGCTTCTTACCCGCCCATGCGCTTTTTACCCCGTCTTCCCCTATGATAATAATCATCCGCCTCATTTCCATCAATCATCAAAAGGTGTGTGTGTGTGTGTGTGTGAGAGGGGGGGGGGGATGTCAATATTCTGCGGCCTTGTATTCCCTGCCCTCGTGGTGACCTCAGCTTTAATTTCCAATCCAGTCTATGCCCTTGGTGCGTTCGGGTCAAAGTCATGGGGATCTGTGTGTTCTGGGGAGCTGTCGGTGGACGGTCGTGGTGGCGCCCTCGGATCGAGGAGGACCTCACTCACGCTGGTTCCACTACTAAGAAACAGTTGTGGACAGTAGGGGGCTTGGTAGGTTGGTGTCCTGCGTATGTTGACTCCAGGAACAGGCTCCACTGAACTCCACCAAAAAGTGACTCAGCAACAGTGCAGTGTCTCCTCTGATGGTTGCCTTCGAGACGGCCTAACATAAATTCGCTTCCCTTTGGAGTGCTGACTTCGGATTCTACGACCTGACAAATCAGGGTGTGGCTGCGAGTAGGGACTCAGACTGAGCGGCCCAGAAAATGGAACAGGAAAAAACCGTTTCCATTGCCGAGAGAGTGGTGGGATGCACTTGATTGGTACGGC
>CM065694.1:51595137-51620137 GCA_017654935.2 Phymorhynchus buccinoides
TGTTTGCAGCAATCATCGCTTATCGAATTATCTTTGCTTCTCCACACCTCTCTGTGTCTGCAGTGATCAGTACTCAATGGATTATCTTAGCCTCTGAAAGCCTCTCGATCTGTGTCTGCAGTGATCAACTGATCATTACTCAAAGTATTCTTTTAGCCTATGAAAACCTCTCTGTGTCTGCTGTGATCATTACTCATTGGATTATCTTAGCCTCTGAAAACCTCTCTGTGTCTGCAGTGATCATTACTCATTGGATTATCTTAGCCTCTGAAAACCTCTCTGTGTCTGCAGTGATCATTACTCATTGGATTATCCTCTGAAAACCTCTCTGTGTCTGCAGTGATCATTACTCAATGTATTCTTTTAGCCTCTGAAAACCTCTCTGTGTCTGCAGTGATCATTACTCATTGGATTATCTTAGCCTCTGAAAACCTCTCTGTGTCTGCAGTGATCATTACTCATTGGATTATCTTAGCCTCTGAAAACCTATCTGTGTATGCAGTGATCATTACTCAATGTATTCTTTTAGCCTCTGAAAACATATCTGTGTATGCAGTGATCATTACTCATTGGATTATCTTAGTATCTGAAAACCTCTCTGTGCCTGCAGTGTTCGTTACTCATTGGATTATCTTAGCCTCTCTAAGCCCCTCTGTGTCTGCAGTGATCATTACTCATTGGATTATCTTAGCCTCTGAAAACCTCTCTGTGTCTGCAGTGATCATTACTCAATGTATTCTTTTAGCCTCTGAAAACCTCTCTCTGTGTATGCAGTGATCATTACTCATTGGATTATCTTAGTCTCTGAAAACCTCTCTGTGCCTGCAGTGTTCGTTACTCATTGGATTATCTTAGCCTCTCTGTGTCTGCAGTGATCATTACTCATTGGATTATCTTAGCCTCTGAAAACCTCTCTGTGTCTGCAGTGATCATTACTCAATGTATTCTTTTAGCCTCTGAAAACCTCTCTGTGTCTGCAGTGATCATTACTCATTGATTAAAAAACCTCTCTGTGTCTGCAGTGATCATTACTCATTGGATTATCTTAGCCTCTGCAAACCTCTCTGTGTCTGCAGTGATAATTACTCATTGGATTATCTTAGCCTCTGAAAACCTCTGTGTCTGCAGTCATCATTATTCATTGGATTATCTTAGTCTCTCCACACCTCTCTGTGTCTGCAGTCCAAATCGGACGGCCTTGGGGACGATCTGAAGGACGCCCTGGAGGAGGCAGCTGACGAGGTGCAGGACATCCTGGAGGACGTGGACGCCCTGGTGGATGAGGCCGTGGACGACAGCAGTGACAGTGAGGAGCTGACTGGTGACAACTCCCCTGATGGAGACTCTGCCCTCGGGGACCTGGAGGGTGGGGACGTCGACAGCCCAGAGATCCTGGGAGATGGAGGGGGAGACTTGAGTGATGAGGTTGGAGATTTAGGAGATGGAGCTGGAGATCTGGGTGACGGAATGGGAGATGGAGTGGGAGACGGAGTGGGCGATTTAGGAGAAGGAATGGGCGATATGGGAGATGGAATAGGCGATTTAGGAGAAGGAATGGGCGATATGGGAGATGGAATAGGCGATTTAGGAGAAGGAATGGGCGATACGGGAGATGGAATAGGCGATTTAGGAGAAGGAATGGGCGATATGGGAGATGGAATAGGCGATTTAGGAGAAGGAATGGGCGATATGGGAGATGGAATAGGCGATTTAGGAGAAGGAATGGGCGATATGGGAGATGGAATAGGCGATTTAGGAGAAGGAATGGGCGATATGGGAGATGGAATAGGCGATTTAGGAGAAGGAATGGGCGATATGGGAGATGGAATAGGCGATTTCGGAGAAGGAATGGGCGATATGGGAGATGGAATAGGCGATTTAGGAGAAGGAATGGGCGATATGGGAGATGGAATAGGCGATTTAGGAGAAGGAATGGGCGATATGGGAGATGGAATAGGCGATTTCGGAGAAGGAATGGGCGATATGGGAGATGGAATAGGCGATTTAGGAGAAGGAATGGGCGATATGGGAGATGGAATAGGCGATTTAGGAGAAGGAATGGGCGATATGGGAGATGGAATAGGCGATTTCGGAGAAGGAATGGGCGATATGGGAGATGGAATAGGCGATTTCGGAGAAGGAATGGGCGATATGGGAGATGGAATAGGCGATTTAGGAGAAGGAATGGGCGATATGGGAGATGGAATAGGCGATTTAGGAGAAGGAATGGGCGATATGGGAGATGGAATAGGCGATTTAGGAGAAGGAATGGGCGATATGGGAGATGGAATAGGCGATTTAGGAGAAGGAATGGGCGATATGGGAGATGGAATAGGCGATTTAGGAGAAGGAATGGGCGATATGGGAGATGGAATAGGCGATTTAGGAGAAGGAATGGGCGATATGGGAGATGGAATAGGCGAGACGGAATGGGCGATCTGGGAGACGCCATAGGAGAAGGAATGGGCGACACTCTCCCAGAAGCGGGGGAGGCATTCTCTGACGACCTGCTGGACGTGGGAGACATGGGGCTGGACGGAGACCTGGGAGACTTCGACGGGGGAGACCTCATGGACGGAGACCTGGGAGACTCTCTGGGAGACTTCGACGGGGGAGACCTCATGGACGGTTTCGCCGACGGCTTCGACGGCGACGGACTGGGCCCGGCCTTGCTGATGTCCGCCCTTTTCAACAGGAACAACAACAACAACGTGGTCAAGCCGCAGCCGCAGCCGAAGCCAGCGCAGCCTGTAGACGGTCCACGGATGGTCCTGCCTGCCCCACCCCAGCAGTCCCAGCCCCAGATGGTCCGGCAACAGCTGCAACCCAACTGGAACCCCTACGCCTTCATGATGATGGGAGACGACTTCGGGGGTTTCGACTTCGGCTTTAAGAGAAGGAAGTGAGCAATCCCATATGGTTTCGGTCGAGAGGACGTAAAACAAAATTTCGCAATCCCGCAATGGAGCGCTGACGTTGGTCGGGTGAAATCCGTAAGGTACTATCGTTTCAGTTGATAGGACTTTCTGGTTTTCATCCAAAGCGGATTTTTTCTTCTCGTAATTAATGAAAATGGTGCATACTCTTTTCGAAGAGTGGTGGTGGGTTCATGAGGGAGATATAGCCTAAAAACAAACAAATTCTGTTTGGGCTTACCCCCGAGGCCTTAATCCCGCATGTGAAGATAATATAGATTATTTATTATGAATGTAGGCCTGTTTCACGTGAATTTAAACCATCACATAAATGTTCGTCTGTTCTGCAAGTGGACCTCTAACCCCCAAAATGGATTCCTGGGCCTGTATTCACATTGAGATAGTATGAGACGTTCTTCTAAAGTCCTGGTAAATCCTACTACTTTAGAAGGACTTCTAAGATATCATGATGATAAGTCTCATACTATCTCAATGTTAATAGAGGCCCTGGACCGGTATTCACATTAAGATAATATGAGACTGATCATCATGATATTTTACAAGTCCTTCTAAAGTCCTATTAAATCCTACTACTTTAGAAGGACTTCTAAGATATCATGATGATAAGTCTCATACTATCTCAATGTGAATACAGGCCCTGGTCTTCAGTAGTTCGGTTCTGAGTTTGAATCCCCCAGGTGCCTATGTTTTGTTCAAGTCGCAGGAGAGAAAAGGGCCATGCTTCGTAACGAACGACACGAGGCCCTGAGCGCCCAGTGATTTTCTAAAACACTCCTTGCAGCTAAAGGATTTTGAACATGTTGAAGTCCAAGCAAGAACTGCCAGGAGCAACAGAATGTATGGCCACGGGTCATGTATTTTAATGAATCAGTGGAGTTTGGGGCCTTATTCAAAGACAGCCATGATTTGTAGGCCTGCTTATAGTATTGTATTATCTTGCATTGCATGTTGCTGTATGATATTAATGAACTGTGTTACACTGTCCCACCGAACAGCCCTTTCCAAGCATTCTGGTCAAACCTTTGTCTTTTCGTTCTTGCACATAGCTCAGAACTATTTCTCGTGTAGGCCTCGACCATACAGATTCAGGACTTGTTTTCTTCGTCAATGTTTTTGTTTTTTTGAGTTGGCTATTTTCGCACGCACGCACGCGCACACACACACTCAATGACAAAGCAATAGCAGGAAATATAATCAAATTTCATAAAGTTTGATCCAGAATATTAACTGAAACAAAACAAAGTTTGTTTCTTGTCGTGGTCCTAGTTTGAACACCTGTTGTGCATCTTTTTCCGGAGGCTCGCTAAAATATTAACAGTTCTAGCAAACCACGCCTTTATGTCAGTTATTACTCAATCTGTATTGTTACAAATTCGGGACTTTCCTGGTGTTGCACTGCCTCCGGGCATTGCCTCCAGGATCGTTCCCACCATCTTTACATCTACTAACGTCCCATATATGTGTCTGTTCCAGACCGGAGGACGTTAAGCAGTATTTCATCATAAACTACGCACGTGTACTTGTATCAAATTCTCTTGTACAGGTATATGCTTGCCCCTCCTACATTAATGTATTTAACTTTTATACCTTGTTTATGTCACAGTTGGACAAATGTCGTGACTGGTGTGTGTGTGTGTGTAGATTATATGCGAGTATATGTGTGCATAATTGTGATATAATGTGTGTTTGCGTATGTGTGTGTGTGTGCCTGTGTGCGAGTGTAGTACTCCTAATATAAGAGTATAGTTATGATTTGTGAATGCTCATTTCTACAAAAACATGTGTGTGCATGTATGCACTAATCACTGTCTATAAATAGATCCGGTGTGTGTGTTTGAGTGTAATCCATGATGGTGATTTTCAATGTTTAAAACAAAAAATATGTGAATACATTTAGCAAAAATGATACTGCAGCTTTGTTTACTGATAGCGTGTTGTGCGGACATGTGTGTATTTGGTCTGTGTATGTGTATGTGCATTATCTTCTGTACATAGTGTCTGTCTGTTTCATTTATGAGTGCATGTGTGTGATGAGCTATAGCGTGTGTGTGCCTCTGTGTGTGTGCGGACAACCACATGTGTATGTGTATGATCATGTGCGAATGCAAATGTGTGCACGTGTTGATCACACATCCTGTGCAGACACACCTATCCACACACAAAAATCTAAGTACAGTTAACTCAATATTCAGGTGACAAAGATTTTTGTGTGCATTAATCAGTATTTTGTGCTAAACATTAAGTAATCACAGCTGTTCCATCTCATACAAAATCAAGCTTTTTAGTTAAAAGACTGAATCTAGAAATCTTAGATAAAAACTGAACCAAGCTTTTGTTTTTTTAACATATTTGGGCTGTATGTTCTTCATTGTATTTTTAATATATTTCTTCAATCAAATTTATGGTAAAAACTTATTTTGTTGAGCAGTTTCATACAATATAGTTAGTAGAAAATGTTCTTGACTAATGCACTTAGTATCGCAAAATTGCCCGTGAGTAAAAATCAAACAATATCCACTGAATATAAATAATTTTGTCACATACTACAACATATTCATTACTGTTATTTATGAAAAGTAACTTATGGTAAACTAAATTACGAAAATATAGATAAACTAAATGTTGCTCCCGAAACAGCTGTGCAATAATAAAGAGGGGTTTCGTCCGTTCAAACAGATTTTTGTATGTTAACCAATATTTCATGTTATCCAGCTTTGTGTTAAGAGTACTTCACTGAACATGCTTTTAGAAGGCAAACCTGCAGGAAAATCCAACGAGGAATAACAACTATCGCTTGATGTTTGAGTCAAACATGAATTTAAAAAACAAAATGTTTTGCTGTCCCATCAGGATCTTTTGCGCTGTGCTGCGGCGTTGCTCCAACAGCGCTCATTCCAAGTCCTGACTCGCAGCCAATTTAGGAATTTTTTGAGTGGGTAATTCTAACCGTTGACTTTGATACGATAGGGTGGCTTTGAGTTTGATACCATCAACACATTTGGTATTAGGTACTTTATAGTCAGAGGTGTCTCAGTGAAATTCGGGTTGCTCCCACCTGGAGAGCGCATCGCAGCCAGAGGTGCGCCACCCAATTTTTTTGGCATGCAAATTTTGTGTGACTGATGACGGGGGGGGGGGGGGGGGTAAATGTTGACCAAATGACAACTTTTTCGTTGCCACTGGGTTTAATGTGTGCTAAGTACATGGCCACAAGGGACCTCGGTTTATTGTCTCATCCGAAAGAAAGAAAACAAACATCTCATTTTCTGGGTTCACAACCTAAAAGCAACAGATGTTCCTGTTGGGGAAGGAATATAAAGTCAAGGCATCACGCACTGCATGCATTCTGCACATGTTAAAGAACCCAACAGCAATACATGGTTTGTCCATGCAGGGTCAAGGGAGGCAACAATGGGGGATGACTTTTATCCATGTTGACACCCCTCTTTCCTAGATTTCTATTTTGATTACTGTAATGTGTGTGCTATTTGATGTCATTAAAAAACCCAGAGAAAACAACAACAACATAAACCTATACCATCAGAAGTTCAGCCGAGGGAAACGATGCCTTTCACTCTCCATACAAGCACATGCATATATGTACGCATACACACATGCGCGTGAGCACACACATTGTATCGACCCTAACTATGTTCATTTTGTTTGCGAAGCATGATTTATTATTCATTTTTCCTTAGTTTTGTTTCCATTTTTAATGCATGCAAATGTGTTTCCTTGCTTGTATTGTGCTTGTACGAGACCACACTGTCATTTTACCTAACGTGGTAATAAAGTATTTTTGACTCTGACTTGACACACACACACAACACACAAGCACAGCACACACACACATCCTCAAACATCAATGATTATTGCAGTTTAATTAATTCTTCGTTGTTAAAGTCAACACAACTGTCAACATATTTACAGGCCAATGTAAACGCAACTAGAGAACAAAAACGATGGCAACACCAACGCTAACAGAACAAGGTTAGTTGATTACTTTTTTTATCGCTTCTTTTCACGAAAATGCAGCTGAACAACAACACAGAAAGAACCATTTCATTTCATGTCCCCTCAAACATAAAGGTACCGTAATTCACGGACTACAAGCCACTTCGTAATATTTAAGGCGCACCAACTACTTTTTAAAAACAAAATCTGAAAAAAGTAACCCATAAGCCGCGGAAGCGTGGCAATGCACGATGTCCGCTTCCGGTTGAGTCTAGAGTTGATCGCGCCGGTGTGTATGACTGCCAAAACTGAAAAAAGTAACGCATGTCGGACCGCTTCCGGTTGAAAGTTGACAGATCGTCATTTTGTGAAAAATATACCGAAATCAAGGTGATTTTTTTGGTCATCAACCGTGAACAAGGCCACAGATCAAAGGTCTGAATCAAGGATGCCACGGAGTTGAGTTTACTTTCACTTTTGGTAACGTTTAGGCTGAGGCACTGTACTAGCCGCAGGGGTGTGTTTAGGTGCTAAAAAAAAAAAAGTTTCGGCTTATAGTCCGCGAATTACGGTAAACATAACCCCAATGGAACCATACAGAAAAAGATTATTCAATAATTGTCTACCACTTGCTTCTAAAAACAAACCAAAAAGCGTGAAACAGCTGAAATGCATGATTGATTTATAAGCAAATGAACATGAAGAACCAATAAATTCACATTAGAAGAATTTTAACCACAAACACTCAAGCAAATCCATCTTTTATTGACCCACATCCAGTTTCCCCCCCCTTTAAAACTGTAGGTATGCAACTACATAACAGTATCCGCGTAAACTTAAGGATGTGGTATATTTACAATAAAAATGATATGCTTGTCAAATAAAATTAATTTGATGATCACAACTTGCTGTACCCATTGTGCCCATGGATAAAAGCAACAACAAAAAAGAAAAAAAGATTCAAATGAGACAATCCTCCGAAGTCGGAGTGTGGCTGGCCATGTGGCGGGGTAATCAAAAACGGTCACACACGTAATGTTCTCATCCCTAGTGTTCCAGCTGTTGGGATGATCCCTGGAGCTTTTTTTTAGCCAGGGTACGACAACACCAACAACAACAATGTTGGTAAGAGATAAGTCTCTGTGACTTGAATATTCCAAATACCCAAAAAATGGGACAAGGCCAAATATTTTGGCTTTTACCAGTTTTTAGAGAGTTCACTGACAGGTAGAGCACAATCATTACTCTTTTTTCCAGTTGTTTTGTATCTCTTTGTACAGAATGATTGTTCACTTACACACATACACGCACAGAGAGAGAGATGAGAGAGAGAGAGAGAGAGAGAGAGAGAGAGAGAGAGAGAGAGAGAGAGAGAGAGAGAGAGAGTAAAAACAAAAGGCTATCATAAGAACACATTTCCGCAAGTCTTCCAAAAGAAACGGGCAAACCAACCAACACATACACACCATACACATGCATAAACACACACACACACACTGTACACACTACACACACTGTACACACTACATACACACACACACTGTACACACTACACACACTGTACACACTACACACATCATATACAATCCCCATGGCTCCCACAGAGTAAAAGCAAAACTAAAAATCCCTGAAAGATGAGGAGGCCTTCCTGGCCAGTCCATTATTATAACTTCAACAAGTGTCCAAACCATGTGCATAAACGCATCATCGTCAACTGCAGTCAAGACGCCTCTCACTGCAGTACACACACACACACCACAAATCTCACTACTCTTCAGCGAGCTTATAGCACAGCTTGCAACAAGTCTTTGCCTCTTTGAATTATTCTTCTGACTCTCTCTCTCTCAGACCCTCTTCCTCTCAATTTATTTCTTCTCTCTCTATCTCTCTCTCTCCTTTCAGTCTCCACCTATCTCAATTTCCTTCTTTCTCCGTCTTCTTTTCTTTCAAAAAACGGAAATATAAAGATACGAGCCCTAAGACTCATGTCACTGTTCCCACCCTCTACCACACCCTGTAGAGATGTGACAGCCATCTGGAACCGCCTCACAAAATGCAGCAGAACAAACAATAAGAAAATGCGGATTCTGCAACCTGAACGTGCGGAGGTATGGCTGCGAATTAGGATTCGGAATGAGCGGCGTGGGAGCAACGCCACTGTACGGCCCAGAAGATGGGACAGCAAAAAAACACCCAAAAAAACAACAACAGTAAGAAAATGAATAAATGAAAGAAAAACAAACAGAAAAAAACAAAACAAACAAAATCCCAACAAAGAGAATGGCTAAACACAGGGGGAAAAGAAACAACAACATCAACAACAAAGAGAATGGCTAAACACAGGGGAAAAGAAACAACAACATCAACAACAAAGAGAATGGCTAAACACAGGGGAAAATAAACAACAACATCAACAACAAAGAGAATGGCTAAACACAGGGGAAAAGAAACAACAACATCAACAACAAAGAGAATGGCTAAACACAGGGGAAAAGAAACAACAACATCAACAACAAAGAGAATCACTAAACACAGGGGAAAAGAAACAACAACATCAACAACAAAGAGAATGGCTAAACACAGGGGGGAAAGAAACAACAACATCAACAACAAAGAGAATGGCTAAACACAGGGGAAAAGAAACAACAACATCAACAAAGAGAATGGCTAAACACAGGGGGAAAAGAAACAACATCAACAACAAAGAGAATGGCTAAACACAGGGGAAAATAAACAACAACATCAACAACAAAGAGAATGGCTAAACACAGGGGGAAAGAAACAACAACATCAACAACAAAGAGAATGGCTAAACACAGGGGGAAAAGAAACAACAACAACAACAAAGAGAATGGCTAAACACAGGGGGAAAAGAAACAACAACATCAACAACAAAGAGAATGGCTAAACACAGGGGAAAAGAAACAACAACATCAACAACAAAGAGAATGGCTAAACACAGGGGGAAAAGAAACAACAACATCAACAACAAAGAGAATGGCTAAACACAGGGGGAAAAGAAACAACAACATCAACAAAAAGAGAATGGCTAAACACAGGGGAAAATAAACAACAACATCAACAACAAAGAGAATGGCTAAACACAGGGGGAAAAGAAACAACAACATCAACAACAAAGAGAATGGCTAAACACAGGGGAAAAGAAACAACAACAACAACAAAGAGAATGGCTAAACACAGGGGAAAAGAAACAACAACATCAACAACAAAGAGAATGGCTAAACACAGGGGGAAAAGAAACAACAACAACAACAACAGAGAGAATGGCTAAACACAGGGGGAAAAGAAACAACATCAACAACAAAGAGAATGGCTAAACACAGGGGGAAAAGAAACAACAACATCAACAACAAAGAGAATGGCTAAACACAGGGGGAAAAGAAACAACAACATCAACAACAAAGAGAATGGCTAAACACAGGGGAAAAGAAACAACAACATCAACAACAAAGAGAATGGCTAAACACAGGGGGAAAAGAAACAACAACATCAACAACAAAGAGAATGGCTAAACACAGGGGAAAAGAAACAACAACATCAACAAAAAGAGAATGGCTAAACACAGGGGGGAAAGAAACAACAACATCAACAAAGAGAATGGCTAAACACAGGGGGAAAAGAAACAACAACATCAACAACAAAGAGAATGGCTAAACACAGGGGGAAAAGAAACAACATCAACAACAAAGAGAATGGCTAAACACAGGGGAAAAGAAACAACAACATCAACAACAGAGAATGGCTAAACACAGGGGAAAAAGAAACAACAACATCAACAACAGAGAATGGCTAAACACAGGGGAAAAGAAACAACAACATCAACAACAAAGAGAATGGCTAAACACAGGGGGAAAGAAACAACAACAACATCAACAAAGAGAATGGCTAAACACAGGGGGAAAAGAAACAACAACATCAACAACAAAGAGAATGGCTAAACACAGGGGAAACAGAAACAACAACATCAACAACAGAGAATGGCTAAACACAGGGGAAAAGAAACAACAACATCAACAACAAAGAGAATGGCTAAACACAGGGGGAAAAGAAACAACAACAACAACAAAGAGAATGGCTAAACACAGGGGGAAAAGAAACAACATCAACAACAAAGAGAATGGCTAAACACAGGGGGAAAAGAAACAACATCAACAACAAAGAGAATGGCTAAACACAGGGGGAAAAGAAACAACAACAACAACAAAGAGAATGGCTAAACACAGGGGGAAAAGAAACAACAACAACAACAAAGAGAATGGCTAAACACAGGGGGAAAAGAAACAACATCAACAACAAAGAGAATGGCTAAACACAGGGGAAACAGAAACAACAACAACAACAAAGAGAATGGCTAAACACAGGGGGAAAAGAAACAACAACATCAACAACAAAGAGAATGGCTAAACACAGGGGAAAAGAAACAACAACATCAACAACAAAGAGAATGGCTAAACACAGGGGAAAAGAAACAACAACATCAACAACAAAGAGAATGGCTAAACACAGGGGAAAAGAAACAACATCATCAACAACAAAAAACTCAACAGCAACATCTTGATGGGACACATCAGTAAGCTCTAGGTAACCCACCAAATACAATGGGTTTTTAAAGTGATGATGTGCAGCGGTTCACAAGACGCTATGCACAAATATTCAACAAAACGGTAGTCAGGCATGAAAGTGGATGAAGATAAAAAAAAAAGAGGATTTTTTTTCAGCCGAGAAATCCTTCCACCCGGATTTTCACCTAACGTCAGAAGTTTTGTTGAGCGGGGGGGGAGGGGGGGGGGGCAGATACGTTGAAACGGGGAGGGGGGCTAATCTATTCCAAAACTTTGGTCGGCACAAATATCCTTCCACCCACATTTTCAGCTAACATCGCTACTTTTGTTGAGCGGGAGGTACTCATTTCGCCTTCCTTCGCACAAATGAAGCGAGTGAGCTAAAGCGACTTCCGGTTAACCAGTTTGAGAATCGCCAAATAGACTTGTAGATATAAGAATACGGCAAGATCAGTCCTTTACTTCTATACAAACAATTTTCAGGAGACATTGTTTAATGGTGGTGTCAATGGGTACAGAGCCCTTCATGGTGATCAGGGGTTTCAGGAGACATTGTTTCATGGTGGTTTCAATGGGTACAGAGCCCTTTATGGTGATCAGGGGGTTCAGGAGACATTGTTTCATGGTGGTCTCAATGGGTAAAGAGCCCTTTATGGTGATCAGGGGGTTCAGGAGACATTGCTTCATGGTGGTCTCAATGGGTAAAGAGCTCTTTATGGTGATCAGGGGGTTCAGGAGACATTGTTTCATGGTGGTCTCAATGGGTAAAGAGCCCTTCATGGTGATCAGGGGGTTCAGGAGACATTGTTTCATGGTGGTTTCAATGGGTACAGAGCCCTTCATGGTGATCAGGGAGTTCAGGAGACATTGCTTCATGGTGGTTTCAATGGGTACAGAGCCCTTCATGGTGATCAGGGAGTTCAGGAGACATTGTTTCATGGTGGTTTCAATGGGTACAGAGCCCTTCATGGTGATCAGGGAGTTCAGGAGACATTGCTTCATGGTGGTTTCAATGGGTACAGAGCCCTTCATGGTGATCAGGGAGTTCAGGAGACATTGCTTTCATGGTGGTTTCAATGGGTACAGAGCCCTTCATGGTGATCAGGGAGTTCAGGAGACATTGTTTCATGGTGGTCTCAATGGGTACAGAGCCCTTCATGGTGATCAGGGAGTTCAGGAGACATTGCTTCATGGTGGTTTCAATGGGTACAGAGCCCTTCATGGTGATCAGGGAGTTTCAGGAGACATTGCTTCATGGTGGTTTCAATGGGTACAGAGCCCTTCATGGTGATCAGGGAGTTCAGGAGACATTGCCATTCATGGTTGTCTCAATGGGTAAAGAGCCCTTCATGGTGATCAGGGGGTTCAGGAGACATTGCTTTCATGGTGGTTTCAATGGGTACAGAGCTCTTTATGGTGATCAGGGAGCAATTCCTTTTGAGGACAACTGTATAAAACTGTTAAACAAAAATGGTGGAAAAGGCGTCTTCTCAAGCTTAAGTCTGACATTTGTTTTTCTACATTCACTTTTGTCTGAATTCAGAGAATACCCTGAAGATTACCATGCCTGACATCACAAATTAAAGTTTTAAAAAAATCATTAATAATATTACAATGAAATTGGACACGGTGAAGCCTTTTTTTTTTTTTAAGAAGTGATATTTCTTATGCCCCTCTCCGCCCACTCATACTTCTTTCAGTGATTTTCTTTCTTGGTTTAACTTTTTATATGATTAAACAGTAAAACCCTCAATGTATCATTATTTGACATTTATACAATTAATATTAAGAAATATGAATTTCATAACTTTTTGGAATTAAAAAACACACAAAACAAACAAAAAATCACCACCACCACCACCACCAAAACTAGTGGTTTTACGGGCGACGACATATATATATATATATATATATACGCACTTCTCCCAAGCAGTCATTTCAAAAGTAATATGCCAGAAAGTGCTATAATTCTTTTAACGTAAAAGCCAAAACGCACTATTAGGCCGGGTTCACATTAGACGCGTAAGTTCCGTACGGAAAACCCTAAATAAGTGGAAGAAAGAAGGATAAAAGTTTACGCACATAGGGGAAATTCGGACACATGCGCAAATCTTTTCCCTTCTTTGTTTCACTTATTTATGGATTGCGCACGGGTTTCCGCATGGAATATCCGCTTATGTGTGTGTACACAGCCTTAGTCTTCTTCACTCCTTTTAGTACCGCTTGGCTTTTACCTTAGAAGATAATGCTTCCTGGTGTGTATTTGGTATGTTGGTATTTGGTAGGTAACCCTCAATTTCCAATAATCTATGTTGGAAGGCACGACGTGACATAACTTATAAGGCACTTATCTGGACAGGTCAGCCTCAGGTGCTGTATCGTATAACTACACATCACAACAACAACAACAAATACAGTGGAACCTCCCTTATAAGACCTCCCATTATAAGACTCCTTCCCGTATAAGACCTACTTCTCTGAAACATTGCCCTTCTTTGTAAGTATTAAAATTACCTCCCTTATAAGACCCCTCCCTTATAAGACCTCATTTTGGATGCTTTTTGAAAGTCTTATAAGGGAGTTTGGTTAATCAAAGAATGAAATAGTGAGGCCAAGAGAGGAGATCACAAAATTGAACAAAGGGTAATTAGAAAAGAGAGTATTTACCCTTTGTTCAATCTTATAAGGGAGGTTCCACTGTAATGCTAGTCAGCTGGGTTTACAATTAAGTTCTTTGCCAACTTGCCGTATTTACCTATATGTCGGTTAATAAGGCATTTTGACATTGCACACACACACCTCTCCACATTCATTTCTTTTTCTTCCTACAAAGAACATTCTTTTTTTCTTAGTTACGTATCTTCACATTTTAGCTTTCACATTTCCCCCTCTAGTTCACGCTGACTTTCCCGCACCACAATCGCAAAACTGGCTGAAAAGCAGAAGTCCTGTGCGCTAAGAAGCCAGACAGACATGCTGTCCCAAGATACTACCGCTTACAAACACGATTTCTTTCTCTCCCCTCGGCCGGGAGTTACTAACTGTCCATTGTTTGACTTCACATTTTATTCTTCACATTTCCACCCTCTAGTGGTCAACTTAGGACGATGATTTGACCGCCAGGGGGCAATCAAACCAGTAGGGGCTTAGCGCGTTATATTATTAGTTGGTGCGTAGTGAGAGAGAGAGAGAGAGTGAGGGCCTCATCTCCCTCTCTCTCACTATGCCCAACTCAACTAAGAATATCACGCGCTAAGCCCCTACTGGTTTGATTGCCCCCTGGCGGTCAAATCATCGTCCTAAGATGCTCGTTCATGCTGACTTTCAATACCACAATCACGGTATTGGCTGAAATAGCGAAAAACGCCAAACGAACATGCTCTCCCACGATACTACCGCTCGCAACGATGATTTTTCTCTTGCTCATTTTCTCTTGCTCCCCCCTGAGCACCGATTCACTTGGAGGGAGGGGGCATGGCGCCGGGCGGCACGGTCTTCCCAGAGCTGAGGGAGTGGATGAGGGAGGCGATCTGGGCGTGCTTGGAGACCTCCACCTCCAGCACAGTGACCTTCTCCTGGTAGGCCTTCAGCTCCTCCTCCTGACCCTTGTTCAGCTTCTCCAACGACTTCAGCTGAAACACCCGCCAGTGACAACCGTCAGTTGTTGTCGTCGCACCCTGGCTAAAAGACTCCAGGGATCATCCCAACAGCTGGAGCACTATGGTACAAATGCCAGGGCTCCCAGGGACCCCCATTTGGGGGTCTATGAAGTACTAGAATTCTAAGGGACCCTCTAAAAGAATGTGCAGGGATCCCAAGGATGCACTATAAACATTCTTTTTAGCATTCACAATGTTGTTGGGACCCCTCTATCCCTCCTCTAGGACCCTCTATTCTGTAAGTGAAGGAGTCCCTGGGACCCCTTGTTTTGTGGGACGATTGGGAGCCCTGAATGCATCAGCTAGGGATGAGAACATTACGTGTGTAACCGTTTTTGATTACCCCCGCCACGTGGGCAGACACACTCCGACCGCTCCATTCTCGCCTGAAGTCTGAGTATGGCCGCCCATGTGGCAGGGCCCTTTAAAAGCAGCCATACACGTAATCTTCCCACCCAAGGCCATGTGGAATGTTCACATGGCACTGGGTGTGCCCCCAGAGCGTTTAAGCTGGGGAACGAAAACAACAACACTCCGACTTCGGGGGATTTTGAAGACTGATGATGTCATGCTAGGAGCTGGTCATGGCTAAAGGCAATCCCTGCAAAACTATGCATAGCGTAACAACATTGTGATGCAGCCTTGGTGTTCTAGCCCATGTCAATTGGTCTGACACAGCAGCCTTAAAGATCCACCAGATCATGTGTCAAAATCACGGGTTTCACGGGTTTTCCCTCTTATAGCTGGTAGGAAATCTTGTTTTGACCAGGTTTGACTCCCATACAAATGCCCCCAAATTGAAAACGACATCATTTTAAAGAGCAGCCTCAATTTCAAGTTGGGGGCATTTGCATATCGGTCACAGCTACCCAGAAAAAAACAAAGGGACTTAATTGTGGTGGGTCAGTGTATCTTTAAGTCAAGGTGAGATAATCATCAGTGAGACAGTCAGTAAAGGGGTCAGACCGGCACGTCCAAAATCGGTCAAACTGCAGTAATACGACTAATCCAACATGTGACATGTGTCACGCATGCTTCTCATGAAATGTTATTGTCTAAATGAATGTTTGTCCATGCCTTTATCCAGAGTTTATCTCTCTCACTCTCTCTCTCTCTTTAAGCCTGTCTCTGTCTCTCTCTCTCTCTAAGTCTCTCTCTCTCTCTTTAAGTCTGTCTCTGTGTCTCTCTCACCTTCAAGCTGAGCTCTCTGTTGGTATTTTCCATGGAGATGTTCACACTCAGTCTGTCCATGCCTTTATCCAGAGTTTATCTCTCTCACTCTCTCTCTCTTTAAGCCTGTCTCTGTCTCTCTCTCTCACCTTCAAGCTGAGCTCTCTGTTGGTGTTTTCCATGGAGGAGATGTTCACCCTCAGCTTGTCCATGCCTTTCTCCAGAGTTGTTTTTTCTCCAGAGTTTATCTCTCTCTCTCTCTCTCTGTCTCTCTCTCTCTCTCTCTCTCTGTCTCACCTTCACGCTGAGCTCTCTGTTGGTGTTCTCCATGGAGGAGATGTTGACCCTCAGCTTATCCATGCCTTTCTCCAGGGAGTCCTTGTCCTGCTCCAGCTCCTCGCGGTCTTTGAGCACCCGCCCGTGCTTCTCCTTCAGCGCCTGCAGGGCCTGGCTGCTCTCTGCACACACAACACTGCCATTGCTACAGCGTCGATAGACGATTTTCTGAGAAAACTAAATAGGAGAGAGCCATAGCTGCCAACTTTTCCCAAACAAAATGCTGGAGGTGGATTGGTGATCTTTGATTGCCGTCCTCCCTTCATACGACACGTTTACTGTGCAGCGGCAAACTGTGCAAAAAGCACAGTATTTGTCCTGTGGACAGCTGT
This sequence comes from Phymorhynchus buccinoides, assembly GCA_017654935.2. Classification (NCBI taxonomy): domain Eukaryota; kingdom Metazoa; phylum Mollusca; class Gastropoda; order Neogastropoda; family Raphitomidae; genus Phymorhynchus; species Phymorhynchus buccinoides. The sequence continues at coordinate 51,612,108 of CM065694.1, forward strand.
CGATGAAGTCAAATTTTTTGTATTCGTCTGAAAAGGCGGTCTTCCATTTCTTTGTTTTCTCCTTTGCCTTCGGCATCGTGGCGAGGTTACTTCAATGGCGGCGTGAGACAGGCCTAAAGACCGCCAAACAAAGGATTGTAGGAGGAAGTAGCCCCCGCTTCCGACATGCGCAGTACGAACTCTGCTCCGCGAAGCTTCCTGAAACCCAGCTTCAGTTTTCGGGTTTCATAACACTCGCTTCTGAGGTCATCTAAGCTGGAAATTTCGAAATCCGGGAGTTTCAAATGAATTCCGGGAAGACCGGGAGGGTTGGCAGGTATGGAGAGCACTTCGTGAAAATCAGAGTTGTTTACCTCCATTACTCGGTCAAATACCATAGCAACAATGCAACAATGGCGTCGAAGCTTGAAACCGCAGGATGTGAGTCAGCGACTTGCAGACATTTTTAAAAAAGAAAAATTAGGGGTGGCCAGTGGCCACAAACTGATAAAACTTGCAAAATGTGATGTAAAAATATAAATGACATAATTTTTTAGAATGATGCCCGGTGAACATTCTAAGTGCTGTATGTCTGCTCAAACACACGAGTCGATAGGCTACGAGAGCTGACGGTAGAGTGACTTTCCCTGTTTGACCGACTGAATTAGGCAAGATCGCTCCCCTTAATTATTTCCGAACAATTCCTATATTATTATTATTGTTCTGCGTTCCCAGGCCATATGGCCATAATGGGTAAGGTACATATGTGTCCGGTTTTCAGATAGACATTTCAATGAGCAACTTAGGACGCACATTTCACCGCCAGGGGGCAGTCAAACCAGTAGGGGCTTAGTGCGTGATATTCTTACTTGGGGGTAGTGAGGGAGAGATAGGGGAAGAGACTCATCTATCTCTCTCTCTCTCTCTCTCTCTCTCACTACCCCCAACTAAGAATATCACGCACTAAGCCCCTACTGGTTTGACTGCCCCCTGGCGGTGAAATCATCGTCCTAAGTTAACCATTGGGCACTGACTGTCCATGTGAGTATGTCATTGTGCATGGCGTGTGTATCGTCTGCGTGCAATGTGCATATGTGCATGCATGCTGGTGTGCTGGTGTGTGTAAAATGTGGCGTAACTCACCCAGAAGCTTGCTCTCTTTGTCCTTGAGCGTTCTGGACAGTTGCCTTCGCTCCTCTTCAAGCTTTTTCAGCTGTTCACTGGCACTGAAACATTCAGAGATGACATTCTCAGAAAACCAAAAAGGGGGAAAAAAGCAGTGCCCCAAGCAGTAACCGGAAATGTCCATTCGAAAATGAACCAATCGAGAACAAAATATCAATCAAACATCTTGCCGCATTAACGATTCAACACAAAACTTAACCCCCCTAACCTCACCCACCCCCAATTTTCTCAATGGATTTACACTGATCTCAAAAATGATCCATGGGGCCATCAAAAAGGAGGAACAAATCTCATCTCTGTTACATTGCAGCATCATTATCATCATCATATTATTATTATTATTGCAACAATAATCAACATTACATTGATATAATCATCATCATTGTAACATTACTCAAGATTAGATTAACATAACCATTATCATCATTGACATCATCATCATTTTCAACTCCCATCATCATCATTATTGACATAATCGTAGTCATTGCTATTATCATTATCAATCATCTGTGTTGTCACCATCATCTGTGCCATCACTATCATCATCGTCATCATCAACGTCACTAAGACATTATCACCATTATTATGATCATGTGTGTGTATGTGTGCATGTGTGACAGTGCATTGGTGCATTTTTTGTTGTGTATTGCGCATGTGTGTGCTTTCCCCGTTGTGTGCGTACAAAACACATGCACAAATGCCTACCCTATTTTTGGATTTTCAGAAACAGAAACTTTAAAAATCTCGTATTTACCACAATTTCCCGGAACATAGCAAGAAAATGTCTCTAGTACAGTACTCCCTCCCATGAGCGTAAACATAATTTGAAGCATGCAATTTTCATCCCTGTGAACTTGTCTTATTCAAGGCAAGTCTTGTCTGGAAGTGTCACAACTACTCCTAGCACAATAGGAAGCTTTTGGTTTGTTCCTCTGCCCTTTAGCCTGTGTGCGTGCACGCTTCCTGCCAAGTGCGTGACATACGTGTCACGCTGGTGTTTGAGGGACTCGTAATGTTTCTGCAGCATCTCTTGCACGTATGCTTTGGGTATGCATGTTCCTGTGTGTGTGCACGTGTGCGTACATGCATGCGCACACGTTTCCTGCCAGGTGCGTAACGTACGTGTCATGCTGGTGCTTGAGGGACTCGTAATGTTTCTGCAGCATCTCGTGCATCTCTCCGGTCGTCTTGAGCTCCTGCTCTTTCTTGGTCAGTGAGGACTCCAGATCTCTAAACCTGTTGAAGAAAACATATAAGAAAACAAAGTTGAACTTTGAAAGTAATGAATTAAAAGTTATATCTAAACGACCATGGTAATTACGTAAGCAAGGGTGGGAAGGAGGGAGGGAGTTAGAGGGATGAAAGGGAAGAACCAGGAAAGTTTGCTTTTGCCTTCCCCTGAAAGTTTGCTTTTGCCTTCCCCTGAAAGTTTGCTTTTGCCTTCCCCTGAAAGTTTGCTTTTGCCTTCCCCTGAAAGTTTGCTTTTGCCTTCCCCTGAAAGTTTACTTTTGCCTTCCAGTTACAGGAATTCTCTGAGCAGCTCTCTAGCCTAATAAAAAAGAAAAGAAAAAAAAACAAAAACAAAAACAACCAAGATGGCTGACTGACCTGTCGCTGAGTTCGCTGTGAGTGCTCTTCAGCTCCTCCAGTTCCAATGCTCTGAGCTCCAGTCTGAAACAACACAACACAATAACTATCAACGTTCAACACACAAAAGAAAGAAGACAATACAACAAGGCCAGAGCTGCCAACCCCAAAATCTCTTCTCAGTACTACCTATGACTCTTCTCAGTATTTTTCAACATCCGACAGTATTTTTCATACAGTATTTTTTTTACGCGGTTATTTTGTGTGTGCTTTTCTTTAGTTGAACAAATATAGATTAAGAAAACTATCACTGACTGTATGAGTGATTATATTACAAAGAGTTTTTCTTTGACAATAACATACTTTAATACTACTGCTAATAGTAATACTATTACTCTCTCTCTCTTACACACACACACAATCACAGATTGAGACTGACACTAAGACAGACATACACACAAACACGTTACAGTCACAGACAGTGACAACACACACAAAGAGAGAGAGAGAGAGAGAGAGAGAGAGAGAGAGAGAGAGAGAGAGAGAGAGAGAGAGAGAGAGAGAGAGAGAGAGAGGAGAGAGAGAGAGAGAGAGGCACAACACACACACAAAGAAGGTCAAACTTAAAAAGTAAATATAAGGCTTACCTTCAAGTTGATAGCATGCAAGCTTTCTTCCAAAATAAAACAATGGGGATCAGTTTCTTGTTGAACAATCATTGTTTTTTGTTAGGCACACTTTATAAAATGTTTACTCAAAGTTCAATACAACACACACTCTTAACATTGTCACTTGTTTTTCTAACACATGAACTAAGTTTATGTACACTATATATACAAACTTGCTGATCTTTTTTTTTCTTTTCACTTTGAGTTGGCCTTTTTTGTGGCCTTCTTGCATTTGACCAAGAGGTCACTGGAAAGGGGTGTTTCGTAGCACTTGGTGGTTCTAGACTTGATCTGGAGCACAGCGTTGAGGGTCTTGCTGCCCATGGATCCCCTAAAGTCTGTTTTATTCTTCCTCACCAGAGAGAAGATCCTCTCACAGGGACAGTTGGACACTGGGATGAGAAGAATCCTCAGCATCACTTTTGCCAGCATGTCAAACATGAGCACTCCGTTGTGGTCAGTCCTGGTAGACATCATTGTCCACTGCTCTGCTGCTGTGGGCACCTCCAAGACAGCTGAAAGGTCAGTTTCAGCCTGGTAGTCTTGGAACTGAGTCTGGACTTCATTCTTTGAGGCTCCAGTTGGCAGCAGGCATGGAAACCTCTCAAGGAAGTAGTCCAGGGAATCCCACCGAGGCCCTTCTTCTTTCCTCTGCATCTTCTCCACTTTCAGCCTGATGTCAGCCACCTCCGCATGTTTCCACAAGGGCTCTTTGGTAGGATTGATGCTGTTCACCATGTACTTGCAGGCACTCCTGTAGTAGGTCTTCACATTCTGGAAGAAGGCCTCCTTTTCTTTTGAATCCATGCCTGCTTCCAAGAGCTGCTTTGTTTTGCTGCCGATGAAGAGGTCCTTGTCAGCTTTGATGTTGTAGGCTGCCTCAAAATCAACCTCCAACAGGACCCCATGCATGGCGCTTGGCTTAACAAAGCAGGTCAGGAGACTCCGGAACAGCCGTTCCAAGTCCCTTTTCACCAGGTGGATCCTGCTGGCTTCTGACTGCAGCTGCTTGTTGGTCTTCTCGAACATCTGGAAAAAAGTGTTACATTTAAAGATCTCCCAGCATAACATATATACATGTGTGTGTGAGTGTGTGCATGCTTATGCATAACTGCCATGAGTGTGAAAGACTCAGGGCTTAGTTATTCAAATTGCAAGTACAATTCAGCAAAGACAATATCATGTAGATCTATTAGATTTAGAACATATCTTGAGTGCAATTTACATCCAGTATAATCAGAACACTGTGTGACACACTCTCTCTCTCCCTCTGTTCTTTAATTTAATGTCTTTTCGCACTCTCTCTCTCTCTCTCTCTCTCTCTCTCTGTGTGTGTGTGTGTGTGTGTGTGTGTGTGTGTGTGTGTGTGTGTGTGTGTGTGTGTGTGTGTGTGTGTGAGATAAATGAATTGAACTCACCTCAATGACAGACTCATAGAAAGAGACATAGACTTTCGGAGTTCTGCGCCGGAAAAAGTCTTTCAGGCGCATCCTTATAGTCGAGCATTGGGAGGCATCCTGTTTCGTCTGGCACTCCTCCTTGAAGAAGCGCTGGAGAGGTTCCCACTGCTCCAACGTTCGGCGAAGTGCAGCACCCAGTGACAGCCACCTTGTTGGCACATGCTGAAGCAGTTTGTGGTCAGGGACTTGGCACTCCTTCTGCAGGGCCTGGAACCTTTGCTGCCTGCCTGTGCTCTTGTCAAAGTACCAGGTCAGCTGTCTCAGAGTCTCATCAAGGTCGAACTTGCTGGACGCCTTGATCCCCTTTTTCACTGCCAGATGTAGGAGGTGGCAGACACAGCCAGCCAGGTGGACTTTCTCTACCTTTCGTCGAACAAACGCAATGACCCCCTTGTGTCTGCCAGTCATGACATTGGCGTTGTCCACCACAAGGGAGAGGCAGTTGGACCATGCAATGTTGAATTCTTTTAGCTCATCCTCCAAGAGTGTAAAGATGGCTTCTCCAGTTGCAGGGCCGTCGCAAGTAGGGATACTGAGGAGTTCAGTGTGATGTTTGAAGTCACGTTCAACAGTGACCACAATTGGGAAGTATTTTTCTCCCCCTTCCTGGCTACCGTCAGTGCCGAGTACAAAGGGGCCATTTCGCATGTCCTCAGCAAGTTGTGTGCAAACTTCCTTGCCACAGACTCTCACAATTTCTGTCGTTTTTGTCCGACCGCTGGCGTATTCCTTGGCAATCTTGCTGTCAGAGAACATCTCTCTGAACAGCTCTCCTGCATGATCAGCAGCACTGAGTGCAATGTTGTGCTCCACCAAAAAGTGCGCGAACAACGTTTCGGCCCTAATCAAAGATGATTCGTCCGCTTTTGCACTTGGAGGAGTCGCAGTTGTGAAAAAGTTTGTCAATTTTGATGACTGTTCGATGGCAGCGCCTTTCTTTTTATGTCTGGTAGACTTCGTGTGCGTTGAAACATCGTTTGCGCCGCCGTGACTGATGACAAAATCCATGTCACAGACGGTGCACCTTGCGTACGTCGGACCCATTTTCGATGCGATGATGCACGGAAAGTCCGTTGTATATGAAGCCAAAAAGTGCTGCTGCCGTTTTTTTCCACCACACCCCGAAGGTGCAGTCTCCGCATTTTTTCTCTTTTTCGCGCTGTTGTCCATTTTGAATAGGATGACGAACTTTGAAGAATAAGAACCAGGCCTAGGTAGTGCTAACTGCTTGCTGCTTCGAGAACGCAATGGACGGAAAAGGGACAAACTTCGCATGCTTTTCTGCCGCCTTCGTTGATTGGATGAAATCACAAGAAATCTTGAGTAAAGAGCAGCGATTGGTCCTTTTCTTATGACGCTTTCCAATTGTTGTTACTAAAAATAGCCTCAGTCATACTCTTGACTCGATTACCTAGCAGTGTACCACAACAACGGCGATGTCTGTTTCAGCCATAAAATTGACCAAGCTAGACTCTCGACTCGATTAGCCTACTCGGATTCACTAGAAGTTACGCCACAAACGGCTGAAAGTCTGTTACAGCCACTCTAGGTCGGCTATAGGCCTGGCAGGTCTGTTGGCTCGATTAGCCTACTCGGATTGACAAGAAGATAAGCTATTGAAGGCCGTACATTTTTCGCAAGTTTGTCACCGTATTAATTTGTACCGGACCGTATTTCCGTATTTTTTTAAGGTCGCCGTATCAAAATACGGCCGGAACGTAACGGTTGGCAGCTCTGCAAGGCTGACAACCCCCTGTTGCAATTTCCAGGTAAACTGCTTAAAAATTAGGGACAGTCTTATTTCCAGGGACCAACGTCGCAATATCATGCCTCATGGTCAAAATGAATACATATATTTTGTGATTTAGAAAAATTTCTGCGACTGAATTTTTTTTTTTTTTTTTGGGGGGGGAGGGGGTAATAGTGGGTTTTTTATGCTTTTCGATGCCAATATGCTTCAATATTCAAGATCCTTTGGTGTTCAGTAACCCATGTGTAACATGCCTGCTAAAACAAATGTCAACAGTGTCTGTTACTCTGGGTGTTCCTGTGTTCAATAGTAAGTTCAGCTAAGAAGACAAGCGACTGCTCTGCAAAATTTTGATTCTATACAGTTTCCAGTTTTTTCGCCATACTTGCAATCACACCTACGAAAATGGTGGCCTGGGTTTGTAAACAGGAAGCGGACCGACCGGAAGTAACGATTACATCACTAGCTTTGATAGCTGGCGATAATGCCAAGAACCGTTCAAACAATATGCTTTCTGTCGATTTCTCTCTTTTTTTGGCACTCGTTCAGCGGAAATGCAGAATTTTTTTGTTGCTGACCGTAATAGCGTAATTGGAGGTCTCTTCTTCTTCGATCGACCTCAGACAGTTTCCTGTCAATTATGAACACAGATGCGTCATGCTGCCGTTATGCGCTTAAGTAAGAAATAATTAGGCCCAGCGTGTCCAACTACGGCTGCAGGAAATCTTTTTTGAAAGTGTTTTTTGAAAAAAGGCAGGAGAATGGATCGGAAAGGCAGAAAGACAGTAGTAGATGACAGCAAGCAAAGGGAAAAGGTAGAGTCAAAGAGAGTGACAGATTAGAGGAAGTTACAAGCACAGGACTTCCAGAAGGTGGGGGAACTATTTATACAAAAGACCCCCCGGTATCCCCACGGGGGGATCTGAGGTCTCAAAACGTAATAATTACGGGCGAATTGTAAGTAAAAACATGTCTGATAAACCATGGGCACACAAGGAGATGACTGACTGGTTCTTCTCGTGCTTGAGGAGGTCGAAGTCGTTCCTCAGTCGGTCTTTGTCCAGCTTCAGATCGTTCATCTCCTGGAGCAGCCCCTCGTTCTTCCTCTCCGCCTCTTGGAACAGACACCGCATCTTGTGGGCCTGGTCACAGAATACGAATACGAATGTTTTTATTGAGGGTAAAACAGATCAGCTGGGTAGCTTTTTTTTTTTTTACACCATTGCCCTCAAGCAAATAAACAACAATTAATGAAGAAAATTATTAACAGAAACGCAAAAACAACAACAAAAACGGCAACAATAGTGACAAAAATATACAAAGTAATATAATACAAGGCAAAAATGGCCACACAACAGCAATTCAAGATTAAAGAAACCCCCCCCCCAAAAAAAAAATCCC
>CM065694.1:51622637-51627637 GCA_017654935.2 Phymorhynchus buccinoides
GAGTAGTTTGGTGGTGAAAATGTGTAGTCCTATTCATTAACCCTTACACCGCCAAAGTCGCATTTTAGCACAACAGTGATTTAAAACCTATGTCACTAACAGGCATCAAATTGGGGTCTATTATCCAAAGACCCTATTGTCTTAGTTTGGGAAAGTAAGGACAGACCTTATTTTATATATGTCACAGAAGAATCCCCAATACTGCAGATGGCTTTTGTTCTCTACCCAGGTAAATTTAATGGATATGTTTGGCTGAAATATGGCTGGCGGTGAAAGGGTTCAAACCATATAAAACACTTTGCTCATTGAAAATGAGTAGCAATCAAGAATTAAAGAGCATTATTCATCAATGTCGAAGAGTAGTCGAGGTCCTAATTGAGTAGAATACTACTGGAAAATAGTAGAGTAAACAGGTCTGTATTCCCAACATGACTACAAGACAAATTTCCTTGTATTTTATGAGGACAATTGATTGATTGAAAAAGGCATGATTTTCTGCAGACAGTGGTGTCCAGAGGTCATAGGTCATTGACCTATTAAAATTGAAAATGTTCCGAGAGAGAAGAAAGAGACAGACAGGGAGGGGGAGAGAGAGAGAGAGAGAGAGAGAGAGAGAGAGAGTAGAGAGAGTAGAGAGAGAGAGAGAGAGAGAGAGGGAAGAGAGAGAGAGAGAGAGAGAAACAGACACACAGAGAAAGACAAACAGGGAGAGAGAGAGAGAGAGAGAGATAGAGAGAGAGAGAGAGAGAGAGAGAGAGAGAGAGAGAGAGAGAGAGAGAGAGAGAGAGAGAGAGACAGACAGAGAAAGAGACAGAGAGAAAAACATACAGACAGAGAAAGAGAGCACATGAGATCACACTAACACACCTCCATGGAAGAATGCATCCTCTCAATCAGCGGCTGGATGGAACTCTCCATTGTGGTATGTGCAGAGACAGACAGAGAGAGAGAGAGATGATGAGAGAGAGAGAGAGAGAGAGAGAGAGACACGCAGAGAGAGAAACATACAGAGACAGACAGAGAAAGAGAGCACATGATATCACACTAACGCACCTCCACGGAAGAATGCATCCTCTCAATCAGCGACTGGATGGAGCTCTCCATTGTCGTGGTCTGCACCGACGTAGAAAGGTCCCCTAGCGCCACGCTAGCCGACATCGACCTCTGCCCCGACAAATTCAATGGCAAGTTCTCCTTGTTGTCTCCCCTGCTGCCAAAGGCCTGGTGGGAAGGGAAGGCGCAGGAGGAGGCATCCAGAGAGCCGTCAGCCATTGCTCTCGTTGCTGATGATGACAATGTGGCGTTGGCGGCTGCTACTGCGTCCCCCAGTCTGCATGGGGTGAAAGTAAAGCATTCTCAATCCTCAAATGATGTATTCTTTTTTCTTTTCTTTTTTTTTACCTTCACACATCATACTTTACTATAACTAACATTAACATTACCTTCACACATCATACTTTACTATAACTAACATTAACATTACCTTCACACATCATACTTTACTATAACAAACTAACACCAACATTACCTTCACACATCATACTTTACTATAACAAACTAACACCAACATTACCTTCACACATCATACTTTACTATAACTAACACCAACATTACCTTCACACATCATACTTTACTATAACAAACTAACACCAACATTACCTTCACACATCATACTTTACTATAACTAACACCAACATTACCTTCACACATCATACTTTACTATAAGAAACTAACACCAACATTACCTTCACACATCATACTTTACTATAACAAACTAACACCAACATTACCTTCACACATCATACTTTACTATAACTAACATTAACATTACCTTCACACATCATACTTTACAGTTTACTATAAGAAACTAACACCAACATTACCTTCACACATCATACTTTACTATAAGTAACAAACTAACACCAACATTACCTTCACACATCATACTTTACTATAACAAACTAACACCAACATTACCTTCACACATCATACTTTACTATGACAAACTAACACCAACATTACCTTCACACATCATACTTTACTATAACAAACTAACACCAACATTACCTTCACACATCATACTTTACTATGACAAACTAACACCAACATTACCTTCACACATCATACTTTACTATAACAAACTAACACCAACATTACCTTCACACATCATACTTTACTATAACAAACTAACACCAACATTACCTTCACACATCATACTTTACTATGACAAACTAACACCAACATTACCTTCACACATCATACTTTACTATAACAAACTAACACCAACATTACCTTCACACATCATACTTTACTATGACAAACTAACACCAACATTACCTTCTCACGTCATACTTTACTATGACAAACTAACACCAACATTACCTTCACACATCATACTTTACAATAACAAACTAACACCAACATTACCTTCACACATCATACTTTACTATAACAAACTAACACCAACATTACCTTCACACATCATACTTTACTATAACAAACTAACACCAACATTACCTTCACACATCATACTTTACTATAACAAACTAACACCAACATTACCTTCACACATCATACTTTACTATAACAAACTAACACCAACATTACCTTCACACATCATACTTTACTATAACAAACTAACACCAACATTATCTTCGCATATACTTTACTATAACGAAATGATGCATTCTAATGTTCTCTGAATCTTCCCAATGCTGAAATGCTAACCATATTAAAAATAATGTCCATTGTATATCTGTGTGAGGATAGTGTTAGAGTTGCATAATCTATCATCTTGATTTAATCTGTCATTTTGCAATTTTGGCAGAAATCTTTTATTTTATAAGACGGAGATTCTGGATGACGAGAAGGCCAATCCTGAAGACTCTTACTATCAGCTTTTCAATCCTGGTTTCAGGGGCATGCATGAACTATTTTCATTCATGGTTATTTGGGTGTTTTTTTTTCAATTACTTCTTCTTCTACTGCGTTCTCAGGCCATATGACCATAATGGGTGAGGTACGTATGTGAGATCTGGATTAGAACATTAACAGTATCCCAGCACAGCACACACTACATACATGATGTCGGTGAAGTTCTCCAGATCTGGATTAGAACCTTAACAGTGCCCCAACACAGCACACACTACATACATGATGTCAGGGAAGTTTTCCAGTAGATCTGGATTAGAACCTTAACCTTAACAGAGCCCCAGTACAGCACACACTACATACATGATGTCGGGGAAGTTTTCCAGATCTGGATTAGAACCTTAACAGTGCCCCAACACAGCACACACTACATACATGATGTCAGGGAAGTTCTCCAGGAGATCTGGATTAGAACCTTAACAGTGCCCCAGCACAGCACACACTACATACATGATGTCAGGGAAGTTCTCCAGGAGATCTGGATTAGAACCTTAACAGTGCCCCAGCACAGCACACACTACATACATGATGTCAGGGAAGTTTTCCAGATCTGGATTAGAACCTTAACAGTGCCCCAACACAGCACGGTCGGTGAAGTTCTCCAGATCTGGATTAGAACCTTAACAGTGCCCCAACACAGCACACACTACATACATGATGTCGGGGAAGTTCTCCAGGAGATCTGGATTAGAACCTTAACAGTATCCCAGCACAGCACACACTACATACATGATGTCAGGGAAGTTCTCCAGATCTGGATTAGAACCTTAACAGTATCCCAGCACAGCACACACTACATACATGATGTCAGGGAAGTTCTCCAGATCTGGATTAGAACCTTAACAGTGCCCCAACACAGCACACACTACATACATGATGTCGGGGAAGTTCTCCAGGAGATCTGGATTAGAACCTTAACAGTGCCCCAGGACAGCACACACTACATACATGATGTCAGGGAAGTTCTCCAGGCTGGATCCCTGGCAGGTCAGCTGCAGGGAGATCTGCACAAGGTCCCTGTCCCCAGAGCGCCAGCCTTTGGCCAGAAATCCCACCATGTCGTTGTCCTGACACACACACACACAGCGCCATGGATTGATAGCAACATGGATGGATAATTAAAAAAGATAAAAAGGATAATGTTCCTGCTGCCAGACCTGTTTACCCGTATAATGAACAACCTGGAATTTGCCCCAGAAAACCCTGGAATTTGAGGAAAAAACCCAGAATTCACATCGGTAAACGACTCGCGATAAAACACTAATATAAAAGGTATCTTGCAAGCGCACTGACATGTTCAGTGATGTCGCTTATGCCGTCATGCAAAATTTTTAAGTCCACATTGCAGTACTTGCAGTGTGCATGCTCGTCTCTCAAACGCGAACTTGTTATTCCTGGCACTTTCAAATACTTTTGAGAAAACTTCTGCTTCACTTTTGGCCGTTTCACCCTATCAGTGCTGTCGTTTGTTGAAGATTTCTGGCGCTTGCCGCTTGCCGCCTGCGGTTGACTTGCCTGACGACATGTTTCAGGCATGGGAATTGTCAGTCTTTTGGCTGATTTCAGCTTTTTTGATGGTCCTCTTCAGTCTTTTTTTTGCAAGTTTTCAGCTTTTTTGATGGTCCAAGAGAACATTTATGAGATAAAGTAAAGAAGCCCAATGAGTAAAACTGAAGTTATTGGTTATAAATGAATGCAAAATGAGCTAAATATATCAGTCCTATCTCTAATACTGTTTTTAAGGCTTTGATAACAGAAGAAGCTTCATTTTCTGGGGGCTGTATCCCAACACACACGGTTTTCAGTTGTTTTTTATTCCTTGTTCCTATGCCTGCTTCCAGACCCCAATTTTCAGTCTTTTTTGTCTTCTCTAATTCCCATGCCTGATGTTTGGCGCAAAACTACAATCTCTGCCAACAAGAAATAGTATCATTGGCTGAGGGGGGTCCACTGACCAATGAAAAATCGCGTCTCAGAACTAAGGTTTCGGTCAACCCTTGCGTCTTTTCATACAAACGGAAACAAACAATAGACGTTTTTTCGAAATCCCGGGATTTTCAGCGTTCACC
>CM065694.1:51632637-51660137 GCA_017654935.2 Phymorhynchus buccinoides
AGGGGGGTCCTCAGCAGTCGGACCATCACCGGCATCACCAGTACCCCTCCACTGGACACCTCACCCTCACCCTCCTCCTCCCCCCCTCCACCACACACCACCTCCTGCACACACACACACACACATTTATCGACACTGACTTCCCCATGGGGATACCGGGGGGTCTTTCGCACAAATGGTTCCCCCACCTTCTGGAAGTTCTGTGCTTGTAACTTCCACTAATCTTTCACTCTCTTTGACTCTGCCTTTTGCCTTTGCTTTCTGTCATCTACTATCTTTCTGCCTTATTGGCTCATTCGCCTGCCTTTTTTTCAAAACAATCTTCCCAATTTTCTCCTTTGAGTTCTTCCGAAATCGGAATGTGTCGGCTGTACGCAGCGGGGAGACCAGTGAAAACTGAAAAACGGACACATATGTACCTTACCCATTATGGCCATATGGCCTGGGAACGCAGAAGAACAAGAAGAAGAATCGACACTGACTCATTATTCATCTTTCATTCAGTAACTTGAGTAAGCCATAGCAACTGAGTTGCACGGACTGACCACATACACCAACACACATACACAAACGTTTAGAGGATACACATACAAATACACTCACGCACAATGTACGCACGCAGATAGACACGCACACATGCATACAGACACACACATACACATGCGTGCACACACAACACACAAAACCAAAACACACACAAGCACACATGCACGCACACATGCATGCTCAACACACACCACAAAACACAGCACTAACCTCTTATTCAATCTTCCATCACATGCACACAACGATAGACAACTGATTAAATATTCAGGGTGCAGCAGGAAAAAGATGGGGTTTAAGAGGTTTTAACCCTTTCACTGCCAGCCATATTTCAGCCAAAAGTTTCCATTAAATTTACCTGGGTAGAAAACAAAATCCATCTGCAGTATTGGTGATTCTTCTGTGACAGATATATAAAATAAGGTCTATCCTTACTTCCCAGAACTAAGACAATAGGGTCTTTGGATAATAGACCCCAATTTGATGCCTTTTAGTGACATAGGTGTTAACCCTTTCGCCACCAGCCATTTTTCAGCCAAAAAATACCATTAAACTTGTCTGGGTACAGATATTTTTTTGTATATATATATGCAATATTGGGAATTCCTATATAGCATTAGGCCTATCCTCCTTACCTCCCAAATTTTATTTTGGGCCAAAATGAAGACAATACGGTCTTTGGATAACAGGCCCTGATTTGATGCCTTTTAGTGACATGGGTGTTAAACCATTGTGGTGCATAAATGCGACATTGGCGGTGAAAGGGTTAAATCACTGTGGTGCTAAAATGCGACTTTGGCGGGGAAAGGGTTAACAGGTCAACAGCCTATGACTGGGGCCTCGGGGAAGGGACATCACTGCAGGTGTCCGCCCATCCTACCTCGTACATCTCCTTCAAGAAGTCCAGGGCCCCCAGGGAGGCGTGCACGCTGCAGAGCGGGCCGGGGGCGGTACCCAAGCTGAAGCTGACAGCGGCCCAGCACGCCGCGGCCAGAAGCGGGGGGCAGTCGGGGGTGGGGGGCGAGCCCATGGCCGACTCCCACAGCCTGGCGGAGGGCAGGGGGCCGGAGAACAGCAGGCGGCACAGGCACCGGCGCAGCGAGCCCACCGAGCAGAAGGTCACCAGCAGCTCAAACAGCTGGAACAAACGGAGCGACGGAAATGTTCGAAAAATAATCATGGGGGGTAATTTCATGGTCTGTGGGAGTGATTGATCTTGCCTAAGTCAATCGGTCAAACAGGGGAAGTTACTCTACCATCAGGTAGATCCCCAGCTCTCGCCTCATGTGTTTGAGTATACATATACAGGGATTATTCTTAGCACCGGTCATCAGTCATTGACTGATAAAAGTTTTAAATGACCTATTGTTTTTGAAGGCAAGAGGTCATATGACTTATTATGTTTACTTCGTGTCTGTTACTAACAGTAACATTAAGGATTTTGATGTGTGCTGTAACTAATTCCATAGTGATCAGACTGACTTAGGTGAAACAATAGACTGTAAAAAATAATTGCCCTATTATTACTATTTATTATTACTAGCTTTTCTCATGCAGAAAACATGAATGTAAAAAAAAGAAGGAGAAAAAAAGCCTTTTCTCACGTTATCATGTCATTCTTTGAACATGCAGTCTGTGAAGCTATGTGACTGATTGCAACACAGTGCCCTAGATAACATTTGTTGTTGCGCTCCAGTTGTATTTCCTTTCTTTCTTCCTTTTTTTGTTACAATATGACATCGTTTTATGAAAATGACCTATTATGTTTTCTTCACACTGGTCAAATGACCTATGATGTCCTGTGACAAGATTGATCTCTGCATATAGCACTTAGAACACTGTGCGTCATTCTAAAATTTATGCCAGTTATATTTTTAAGTCACATATTGCAAGTTTTATCAGTTTGTGGCCACCCCTAATTTTTCTTTTAAAAAATGTTTGCAAGTCGCGACTCGCATCCTGCGGTTTCAAGCTTCAACGCCATTGTTGCATTGTTGCTACGGTATTTGACCGAGTAATGGAGGTAAACAAGCCTAATTTTCACGAAGTGCTCTCCCCTAGGTTTTTTTCCCGAAAATCGTCCATTATACTGTGACTTTGGTATAGTTCACGCAGCTGAAACAACAGAAGAGAAATAAAGATGACACTATATCGGAAACCTCTACACACTCACACACACACTCACACACGCACATACACACACACACACACACACAAACTCACACACACACACTGACAATCACACACACACATTAGCAGTAAGGTGTCCTTACTTTGGCCAGTGTTTTGTGGTATAATTTGTTCACACACACAAGCACACACACACACATACACACAAACTGACAATCACACACACACACATTAGCAGTAAGGTGTCCTTACTTTGGCCACAAAGGAGGGTGAGGAAGAGGCGATGAGCTGCAGGGTATCCTCAATGCACTTGGGTAGGTTGGGGTACCTGCAACACACAGGGAAAAGGGGCTAGAGCAACACTAACAAGGTCAGGTCAGGTCAAATGCTAAACCCAGTGGCAACGAAAAAGTTGTCATTTCGTCAAAATTTACCACCACCCCCTCCCTCCCCTCAGTCACACAAAAATCGCATTCAAAAATAATAAAATTTTAAAAAAAGATGGCGCGCCTCTTGCTGCGACGCGCTCTCCAAGTGGGAGCAACCTGAATTTCACAGAGAAGCCTCTGTGACTATGAAGTACCAAATGCCTCTATCTCTCTTTCTCCATACTCGCCCCTCTAGTGCGGGCTGAAGTCTAGGGTTCTTGATCAGATGTTCTACATACACACTCTTTCACTATCTGTCTCTGTGTGTGTGTGTCTCTCTTTCTCAGTCTATCACTCCCTCTCCATACTCACTGCTCTAATGCAGGCTGCAGTCTAAGGTTCTTGATCATATCCTGCAGTCGGTGCACAGTGTAGTGGCTGGCAGCGTCACAGATGTTCTACATACACACTCCCTCTCAGTCTGTCTGTGACTGTCTCAGTCTCTGTCTGTCTCTACATCTCTCTCCACCATACTGACTGCTCTAGTGCAGGCTGCAGTCTAGGGTTCCTGATCATGTCCTGCAGAAGGTCCACTGCATAGTGTCTGGCAGCGTCACAGATGTTCTACATACACTCTGTCTCTCACTCTCTGTCTCTATCTATACTCACTCCTCCAGTGCAGGCTGTAATCTAGGGTTCTTGATCAGATGTTCTACATACACACTCTCTGACTCTGTCTCTCTCTCTCTCTCTCTGTGTCTCTATCTCTCAGTCTCTCACTCTCAGTGTGACTGTCTCCCTGTCTCTCTCTCCATACTCACTGCTCTAGTGCAGGCTGCAGTCTAAGGATCCTGATCATATCCTGCAGTAGGTGCACTGTGCAGTGGCTGGCAGCATCACAGATGTTCTACATACACACTCCCTCTCAGTCTGTCTCAGTCTCTCTCTCTCTGTCTGTCTCTACCTCTCTCTCCATATTGACTGCTCTAGTGCAGGCTGCAGTCTAGGGTTCCTGATCATGTCCTGCTACGTCCACGGCGTAGTGCCTGGCAGCGTCACAGATGTTCTACATACATACACACTCTCTCTCTCTCTCCATACTGACTGCTCTAGTGCAGGCTGCAGTCTAGGGTTCCTGATCATGTCCTGCAGAAGGTCGACGGCGTAGTGTCTGGCAGCGTCACAGATGTTCTACATACATACACACTCTCTCTCTCTCTCTCTCTCCATACTGACTGCTCTAGTGCAGGTTGCAGTCTAGGGTTCCTGATCATGTCCTGCAGAAGGTCCACGGCATAGTGCCTGGCGGTGTTGGCGGGGCTGTTGATGAGGACATTGAACACCATCTGCAGCACCTGCCGGATGTTCTGACGGTTGAAAAACATCTGGAAATAAAACAACAATAAATTAAAAAAAACAGACATCAGAATGGTCTGAAGTCCACTCCTCTGAAAACCGCGGTACAAGGGCCATCAAGGCCCCAGACTATAGAGGGACAACACTGAAATCAGTTCCCAACACCACCCAAAAGGCTAAAGATAGTGAAAAATCACTTTAAAATGCTATCTAACACAAAGGATGACACTGAATCAAAAGGCAAAACCTCTGACAAGAGAAGCCAATCCTGTCAGAAATTCTTAATCCTCTGATCCTCTGACTATTCGGACACCTGCAAACACAGTATCAAAATACAGTGGAACCTCCCCTATTAAGATCTAAAGATGCGACCCAAAACAAACTTTTACCAATGGGGCTTTATACTACTAGGTCTTGGCGACACGAAAGGGCGATAATTTCCGGACTGACTTGACCATGCCACCTAGTAGTGACTAGTCAGGGGTAGATAATTTTCAGTGGCTATACACTACTAGTTCCTGACAGGCAAGGGCGATAATCTTTAGTAGGTGGTGGCGTTCGCGTCTCAGTGCACGAGACAGGGGCAGAGACGTTTCAGTATAAAGCCTCATTGTTTCCCATTCATATCTGGACTACTGAAAGCAAGCCACCCTGAAAGTGAAACACATCAAAGTCACTAACGAGAAAGGGCGTAAAAGGGCCGCGAGGCCCACTTATAGCCATACTTACTACTACAACTACTACTACGGAGTGTCCACTTTTCTAATAAGATCCCTCCCTTTAACCCTTTCACCGCCAGCCACATTCCAGCCAAACATTTCCATTAAATTTACCTGGGTAGAGAACAAAATATGTCTGCAGTATTGGGGATTCTTCTGTGACATGTATAAAATAAGGTCTATCCTTACTTCCCAAAACTAAGACAATAGGGTCTTTGGATAATAGACCCCAATTTGATGCCTTTTAGTGACATAGGTGTTAAATCACTGTGGTGCTAAAATGCGACTTTGGCGGCGAAAGGGTTTTTTTTTTTTTGGGGGGGTGGCGATTTTTCACTTAGGTCTTAATATGGAGATTCCACTGTATATATTTATGATTACTGTCATGCTTCATGCTGTTTTCCATAGTATTATTACTATTATCACCTTGTCTCCCAGTTCTTCGGTGAGGGAGAGGCTGGTGAAGACGGTGAGGGCGAAGATGGTGGTGGTCAGATCCTCCCCCTCAAAGAACCTCACCAGCGTCTTGTACACACGCTGGATGTTGTCCTGCAAACAACACCAATAATAATTAACCAAATAACAACACAAATAATGACACAAATAACAACAATACTAAAGGTGGTCAAATTTGGATTCTACTCTGTTTCCAGGGTTTGACAGAAAGAAAAGTGGATTCCAGGGACAGGGTGCCATGTTTGACTGTTTCCAGGGACAAATACCCCTTAGGGGGGACGGTAGGCAGCCTAGCCCAGTGTCCTGGAAAGCAAAGCAACAGCGATAACAATATAATGACAACACAAATAACAACAATACTAAAGGTGGTGAGATCCTCCCCCTCAAAGAACTTCACCAGCATCTTGTACACACGCTGGATGTTGTCCTGGAAACAACACCAATAATAATTAACTAAATAACAACACAAATAACGACAATACTAAAGGTCTTTAAGCCAGGGTACGACAACAACATAACAACACAAATAACAACAATACTAAAGGTGGTCGGATCCTCACCCTCAAAGAACTTCACCAGCATCTTGTACACACGCTGAATGCTATCCTGGAAACGCCGATACTAACAACACTCGCCTTGGCTTAAGGCTGTGTCAGACCAATTAACATAGGCTAGAACACCAAGGCTACATCAAAATGTTGTTATGCTCTGCATAGCTATGCGGGGATTGTCTTTAGCCGTGACAAACTCCTAGCATAACATCATCAGTATCCATAATCCTCCGAAGTCAGAGTATGGCTGCTTGCGTGGCAGGGTAAACAAAAATGGTCACACACGTAATGTTCTCATCCCTAGCTGGTGCATCTGTACCATACTGTTCAAGTGCTTCGGCTGTTGGGATGATCCCTGTGTCTTGTACACACACTGAATGGAAACACCACCGATAACAACTAAATAACAACACTAAATGTGGTGAGATCCTCTACCTGTGTCTTGTACACATACTGAATGGAAACACCACCGATAACAACTAAACAACACTAAATGTGGTGAGATCCTCCACCTCAAAGAACTTCACCAGTGTCTTGTACGCACACTGAATGGAAACACCACCGATAACAACTAAACAACACTAAATGTGGTGAGATCCTCCACCTCAAAGAACTTCACCAGTGTCTTGTACACACACTGAATGGAAACACCACCGATAACAACTAAATAACAACACTAAATGTGGTGAGATCCTCTACCTCAAAGAACTTCACCAGTGTCTTGTACGCACACTGAATGGAAACACCACCGATAACAACTAAATAACAACACTAAATGTGGTGAGATCCTCCACCTCAAAGAACTTCACCAGTGTCTTGTACACACACTGAATGGAAACACCACCGATAACAACTAAATAACAACACTAAATGTGGTGAGATCCTCCACCTCAAAGAACTTCACCAGTGTCTTGTACACACACTGAATGGAAACACCACCGATAACAACTAAATAACAACACTAAATGTGGTGAGATCCTCCACCTCAAAGAACTTCACCAGTGTCTTGTACACACACTGAATGGAAACACCACCGATAACAACTAAATAACAACACTAAATGTGGTGAGATCCTCCACCTCAAAGAACTTCACCTGTGTCTTGTACACACACTGAATGGAAACACCACTGATAACAACTAAATAACAACACTAAATGTGGTGAGATCCTCCACCTCAAAGAACTTCACCTGTGTCTTGTACACACATTGAATGGAAACACCACCGATAACAACTAAATAACAACACTAAATGTGGTGAGATCCTCTACCTCAAAGAACTTCACCAGTGTCTTGTACACACACTGAATGGAAACACCACCGATAACAACTAAATAACAACACTAAATGTGGTGAGATCCTCTACCTGTGTCTTGTACACACACTGAATGGAAACACCACCGATAACAACTAAACAACACTAAATGTGGTGAGATCCTCTACCTCAAAGAACTTCACCAGTGTCTTGTACACACACTGAATGCTGTCATGGAAAGTAAAGCAACAGTGATAACGATTAAAAACAAAACAAAAAGACACTCAGACCGGAAACAAAAACTGAATTCAGGCACATAGGCTGAATAGGAGCATCCAAATCTAATCATCTTCATCAGCATTGCATCATCATCACTATCATCAACATCATGACCATCATCAGCATCATCATGACCATCATCATCACCATAATCGTCATCATCACCATCATCATGACCATCACCATCGTTATCATCATCATCATTAACATTATCATCACCATCATAATCACCAAGACCATCATCATCACCATCATCATTATCATCATCATCATCATCCTCGTCCTCCTTGTCATTACCATGGTTTTGAGGCGGGCCTGGATGGGGTGGTTGTCGTGACACAAATTGGCCAGCACACCCAGACACCAGGGGGTCACTGCACTGGGAGGAGACAGACTGAAACACACACACATATTATGTGCACGTACAATACACAGATATAAACACACACACACACACACACACACACAGATTATGTGCACGCACAATACACAGATATAAACACACACACACACAGAGATTATGTGCACGCACAATACACAGATATAGACACACAAACACACACACACACAGAGATTATGTGCACGCACAATACACAGATATAGACACACACACACACACACACAGATTATGTGCATGCACACAAACACACGCATGCACGCACCGACATGCACACATATGTGATACACACACACACATAGACACAAACATACGCACGCGTGCACGCACAAGTATACACATACAGACACACACACAGGAATAAGTCAAGTAAGTCAACTAACACACAGGCAAAGGTACAGTCTAGTCTAAGGTAAGAACATCCGCAACAATTTCTCTGTTATGAGATAATAAAGATGATTTGATTTGATTTGATTTGATTTGACAAATGCCCTGCTCTGCGGACAATGAATACTCACATTTGTTGAACGAGGTAATTGATGAGCTCCTCCACAAACCTCTCTTGAAAGCTGACCCTGTGTCCATACGTGATCTGCTGAAGCAGCTGCAGACACTGAAACACCAGGCAACAAAGGGCTGCAAATGTATTTACAGACCTGCCACATTCTGAGACTGAAAAAGAGGAGCGGGGGTGTGTGTGTGTGTGTGTGTCCAGCAAGGTCTTCGTGTGTTTTGCGAGTGCGTGAGCACCCTCGGAGCCTAAACAAATATTAGCTCTGCACAACGTACAGAAAGCATACTAGGCTCCTTTCACTGGCTTCACAAAACATGGATAGTCACTCTTATAATTGCCTTTCCATTTTTGATTGTCTTTTTTTCACTTTTTCAGTCACAACACGGTCGCTTTCGTCTAATCTTTCCGCCATCTTCAAAGGAAGAGATCACGCTTACGCTATTTTTGACCAATCAAAATTCAGCGATGAATTTCCAAGCAATTTGCCCTTATTACTTCTTCATCTCGGAACAGTAACCGTGACCGATTTTGGCGCGCTCAGATAGCACTGTGCCTATTCGCAGTCTTGTTCATACAAAAAATCGTTGCTTGACGGCTCTCAAAATATCGGAGTTTCGGCTATCGCGATCAAAGAGCGGGTTGAAGCCAAAAAAAGCGGAGTTTACCCGCCAAAATCGGGGTGAACGGCAGGTCTGTATTTAGTTTTGATTCAGTAGTTCAGGCGATTTGCTGTGCAATACACTGCAGACACTGAAACACCAGGCAACAAAGGGCTGCAAATGTATTTAGCTTTGATTCAGTAGTTCAGGCGATTTGCTGTGCAATAAACTGCAGACACTGAAACATCAGGCAACAAAGGGCTGCAAATGTATTTAGTTTTGATTCAGTAGTTCAGGCGATTTTCTGTGCAATAAACTGCAGACACTGAAACAAAGCAAACATGTCGGTATTTTACAATTTTTATTTGTTTTGATTCATTAGTTTAGGTCACTTGCTGTGCAGTAAACTGCAAACAACAAAACAAAAGTATGTTACAATTGTATTTGTCTCCCTTCATTAGTTAGGGTTAGGCGATTTGCTGCTTTAAACCGCGAACACTGAAATATCAGGCAATAGTACACTTTGCGGTCTTGCATACATGTACAGTTAAGATCACTGGAACAGTTATGCACAAAACAGCACGCTAACATCTTTGGTTTTTTGTTTTGACACGTTGCTGTTGCCTGTCTATTGTTTCCGACAATGACTGCCAGATAGCAGAGGGAGCAGATACTATTCTGGCAGGCTGGGCGAATATTAATTTATAGAGCAGATGCCTTGCCCAGGGTACATGCCCACTCTCTCGGCCAATGGGACTTTTTTGAGGACGAGAGTTGTTTTGACACACACACACACACACACACACAGAAACGCCACTGTACAGTCCAGAAGATGGGAGAGCAACAAAAAAAGAAAAAAGAAAAAAAAAGAAACAGTGACACACAAAAAAACACACACACACACACACACACAGAGAAACATACACACACACACACACACACACACACACACAGATTACTAACGGGAAGAGTGAGGTTGTGGTCAGGGTCTCCCCCGTAGGTTTTCAGCACCCCAGCTAGAACATGGTCCATCCCAAACTCCTGCATGAGGTGGCACAGCTCCTGGTCCTTGGCTGCAAACATAGGATCACAACAATAACCAAGAGAATAATGGGGCTTTATACTACTTCTTGCCGACGCGAAAGTGCGATAATTTTAGGCCCAAACTGCTCATGCCACCTATCGACGAGTCAGGTGCAGATAATTTTCTGTGGCTATATACTACAGTGGAACCTCCCTTATAAGACTCCCTCCCACATAAGACCTACTTCTCGAAAGCTTGAAAGCATTGGTGTTTTGTGGCTTTTTTGAAATCAATAAGACCTACTTCTCTGAGACATTGCCCTTCTTTGTAAACTTGTATTAAAATTACCTCTCTTATAAGAGGTCATAAGACCTCGTTTTGGATGAATTTTGAAGGTCTTATAAGGGAGGTTCCACTGTACTACTTCATGACAGGCAAGGACGATAATCTGAAGTAGGTGGTGTTCGCATCTCAGGGCACGAGACAGGGGCAGATAATTTTTTGTATAAAGCCTCATTGCCGGTACCATATTTTTTTTACTATAAGGGGCACCTTATTATCAGGCACCCCAAAACTTCCCCAAAAGATTTTTTTTTTTTTTTACTATATTGTTAGTCATATTATAGGGCACAGGGTGTCAGCCTGGGGAAAAAAGTATTGCCTTTTGTCTGTAAAATATGGGAACAACAGCCATAGGAGAACATACTCTATGCCAGACTCCTGCATGACATGGCAGAGCTCTCAGTCCTTGGCTGTGGTGACGTATCACAACAATAACGATGACAATAATGATCAACAAATGGCTTTTCTCATTGGTTGACATTGGCCTGTAGTAGGGGGCCAATAGTAAGTGACAGCTGTATGATAAATGATTTTCTATAGTAATACATGGGTGATCCTGGGAAATTAAAAAAATCCTGCAAGGGGGCGGCCCCGGCGGAGTGCAGGAGCAGCGCACACACACACACACACATTTAGTGCTTTTTTCTTCTTTTTTTTTAACCCTCATAGATCATACTAGTAGTACAAGTGCTGCATTGCTTTGAATATAGCAAATGCTTATATAGGCCCTTTTTATTGTACAAGTTTGTGTGTGTGTGTAAGAAAATCATTTCTCAAATTCTCATAATCCGGTGACGCCAGCTCTAGGCAATATAAAATAAAAATCCTGCAATGGACATCCTGAAAGAAGGAGCATCCTATTATATATATATAGTAACGGAAGTTGGAACATCATGCAGACGGCAAGGCCCACCTTATCATAAGGTATCTTCATTCTTTTCAAGTCTAAAAAAACCCGTTTTAATTAATTTTAACGAAGGACTAAACTCGCAATGTCTAGAACAACATATTCATCATAGTTAATCAATTGTGGTCAAAGCGGTTAATTCTTAAAAGTTTTTTTCTGTTTTTCTCAAAAATACCAAAATTTAGATACGAAGTTTTTGAATTTCACCGACGATATCAAGATTGGACCAAGGAGAACAAGCCAGGAATACTAAGCTCTAACTCAGACCTGTTCACCCTTATAATGAACAACCTGGAATTTGCCACAGAAAAACCTGGAATTTGAGAAGAAAAAAAACAGAATTCACATCGGTACATGACTCGCGATAAAACCCTGATTTAAAAGGTATCTTGCGAGCACACTGTGCGAAATTTTGAAGTCCACGTTGCAGTACTTGCAGTGTGCATGCTCGTCTCCCAAACTTGTTATTCCTGGCACTTTCAAATACTTTTGAGAAAACTTCTGCTTCACTTTTGGCCGTTTCACACTATCACTCCAAGGTTTCGGTCAACCCTTGCGCCTTTTCATACAAACGGAAACAAATAATAGACGGTTTTTTTAAAGCGTTCACACAGAATTTATTATTTTACCCAGAATTTTTGCAAATTCCCGGGATAATTCTGGCAAAACTGGGAGGGTAAACAGGTCTGCTAACTGGACGTGTCTTTCTCACCCAGGGTGGCGATGATGCCGAGGCACTGGAGGACCAGCTGGGGCTTGTCGTCTGCTCCGCGGATCACCTCGGCCAGGCAGGTGAGGCACTCCACCGTGGACAGCTCCGTGGGGCGCAGGGCCTTCAGCGACTCTGAGCGCGACGCCACCGTCTGCAGCATCTGCACACGAACAAACAACAAGAGGCAAAGCCTTCAAGGCTCACTCGAACATGAACATGTGGGACAACAACAGAGATTGAGGGGGGGGTCTAAAGTACAAGATTGCCAATAAAATTTTAAAGTGCAAATGAAACTATCGTTAATGGATACAACCTTAAAAAATATAAAAAAAGTGCCCGTGCCGAGAATTGGACCCAGAACCACTGGCATGATAGACAGACACTCTATCAATAAGCTATCGAGGCTTTCGGTGTTGATGAGTTTCTTAACTCATGTTGCCTGTTAAATACTCTCTAACCCACTAATCTAAAATGTTATATGTTTGTTATCTGCTTACAGTGTTGTTTTAAGTATTTAACTATTCAAATCATTATTGTTTGAAAGCTTGCATAGACATCTATCCGTGTGCAAAGTTTGAACAATGTATGCCTTCTATTTCCCGAGAAAATGCCAACTTTAAAGTTTGGAGATTAGCCCATGGACGCAACACATATATACACACACACACACATACACACAACCGAACAACTATCATACTATAGACTCACTAGAGTGAGCAAAAAAACAGCGCCAACAATCAAAACAGCGCCAACAATTACGCTCCACACGGACAGAACATCGTTCATTCACAACAATGACATTAGTGATTACCGAGAGAAATTGACAAAGTCACGCCCGTATTGCTACAGGCCTTTTAACCCTTCCACCGCCAATGTCGCATGTATGCACCACAATGGTTTAACACCCATGTCACTAAAAGGCATCAAGTCAGGGCCTGTTATTTGAAGATCTTATTTTCTTAATTTGGGGAGATAAGGATAGGCCTAATGTGCATGTCACAGAGGAATTCCTAATATTGCAGATTTTTTTTCTCCCTCTACCCCGTTAAGGTTAATGGTATTTTTTGGCTGAAATATGGATGGCTGCGAAACGGTTAAGTTAACACACACACACCCCTCCCCATGACTGCCAGATCCTCAAAATCCCTTTGACCGAGAGAGTGGGGATGTACCTGGGCAAGGCTTCTCCACTACAAACAAATTCTGAAATTGTAACCCAGCTCGCCGGAATAGCAGCTGCCCCCCTCTGCTATGTGGCAGTCGTCGTCGGAAACGACAAGACAGGCAACAACAGATTAATGGTGATGAGCTGTTGATGTTTGTTTTCTTTTTTCTTCATATTATGTTTGCTCTAATTTGCTCTAAATTCATTTATATACATGTATGTTGATCATTGATGGTACGAAGGAGTGAGTGAAAGCAGGAATTGTGGAATAAAAAAAGAAGGAATAAATTTTTTTTTTAAAAGACAGGCAACAACGACAACGACCAGAGAAAATATTAGAGACAAAAATCAATTTTAAAAATTGTGACACAAAAAGGAGAACTGATACTGACAGAGCCAAACTGGCAAAATCAGGGCTCCCAGGGACCCCCATTTGGGGGTCTACGAAGCACTAAAATTCTCAAGGACCCTCTAAAAGAATGTGCAGGGGGTCCCAGGGATGCACTAGACAAATTTATTTTTTAGCATTTGCAATGCCACTGGGACCCTCTATCCCGCCTCTAGGACCCTTTATACTGTAAGTGAAGGAGTCCCTGGGACCCCTTGTTTTGCAGGACGATTGGGAGCCCTGAAAATGGTCTGGGGATATAAGTTTCAAACAAAAAAACTATTGACTGTGTTAAAGCAAAAAGCAGCACAGTTATTCCCCTTCATGATCATCTGATGACATCATCAGTGACATCATCAAGCCCTTATCAGCTTATGTGATACATTATTATGGCAGTCAAGTGTGTGTGTGTGTGTGTGTGTGTGTGTGTGTGTGTGTGTGTGTGTGTGCACGTGTGTGTTTGTGTGTGTGTGTCACTGTCAGAGCTTTAGATTGTCAGCGGGCCCCGGGTCATTAACCTGCTTTAACGGGTCATTAACCTGTTTTAATGGTGATTTGACCCCTCATTTTATGCAGCCAGGGGTCATCTGACCCATGAAGTTTGCAATAAAATATTATGTAATATTAGTGATATATTACTGGCCCATTATTTTGGAAATTGACCCATCATTTTCAGTAATCAGGGGTCATATAACATAATTATAAAGTTTGAAAACAATCTGAAGCTCGTGTGTGATTGTCAAAGTTAAAGTCAAAATTTTTATTTTCAGATGGAACATTGAATTTAAGCAATAATGGTTTGCTTTTTTACATCAAGCCATCTATAACACAACAATTAAAGAAGGAAATAAACATGAGAACTGCCCCCCCCCCCCCCCCCCCACACAAACCAAACCAACAAAAATTAATAAATAAATGTCAAAGGCCTGTGACCGGTGCCTCAGGACATCATTGGTGGTGTGTGTGTGTGTGTGTGTGTGTGTGTGCGTGTGTGCGTGTGCGTGTGCGCGCATTTGTCTGTGTGTGCGTGTGTGAGCACTGACTTACTTCCAGCTGG
The DNA here is from genome assembly GCA_017654935.2 of Phymorhynchus buccinoides. NCBI lineage: Eukaryota > Metazoa > Mollusca > Gastropoda > Neogastropoda > Raphitomidae > Phymorhynchus > Phymorhynchus buccinoides. The sequence goes on from CM065694.1 coordinate 51,647,398, forward strand.
GTCAGAAGATATCCCATATTGCTGGAGCTGTTGTTGTTGCTGTATTGAACAGCGGCTGCCTTGACAGCCTTCACGCAGGCCCCGATCTCCATGTCGACAAGTGAACTTCCAGGATAGCTGTTGCAACAGAAGCAGACCTGGTTACCCCCTACACAAGTCTTGAGTAGTCTGGATAGCTAAAATGAGTACCGTATTTGTCAGACCATAAGGCGCACCTGATTATAAGGCGCACCCCCCAAATTTGACACAAAATTCTGTTTTGATTATCTTTTCTTACTATTTTAGTAGTCATATTATAAGGCGCAGGGGTCTCAGTCTGGGGGAAACGTATCGCCTTATAGTCCGAAAAATACGGTACTACTACCAGTAGTTTTGGTGCAAAATGTGTAATCCTATTCATTAAAAATAAAACCACAAAACACTGTTCACTGAAAATGAATAGCAATCAAGAATTAAAGAGCATTATCAACAATTTTGAAGAGAGAGAGAAAATGGAGTTTTACGTCCTCTTGGTCTGAATCAGACACATTTGTAAATACAAATATGGTGGGAACAATACTGGAGGCAATGCCCGGAGGCAGTACGAAACCAGTAAAGTCCCGATTTTGTTTATTAATACAGATAGCTGTAGCGGTGACCACGCCTCGGTTAAGCCTCATCGGCTATGGCACCGCCACGAGAGAAAATCAATTTTGAAGAGTAGTAGAGGTCCAAATTGAGTAGAATACTGCTCGAAAAGAGTAGAGTAAACAGGTTTTCGAGTAATATAGACGTTAAACAGGTCTGCAGAAGAAACAAGTGAAGTCAAAACCATAAGTGTTTATCATTTTCATATGAATATTATTTTGTTTGTTGTTGTTCATTAAAAACAGGTATAGGCAGTTTTCTTTAACAAAGAATGAATAGAAGAAGAAAGAAAAATAAATAAATAAATCTTAAGGTTATCTATTTTTAAATGTTTTTCAAGAAAAGGTCTGGTCTTCATTAGGCTAGCCTAGAGGTCAAATTTTACATTGTGTCAGGCGATACTAATATTGTAATAAACACACTTCTTTCCCTTTTAAATTTCAAATCAAAATTGAGGTTCTTTTATCCAAGGTAAAATTTGACTACTGGTAGATCATACTAGACTATACATGATTATGATGATAATCACAAATAACGGCCTCAATTTCTCCTTCATTTGTTATTGAATACATCATGTACAGATGAAGTATGAACAATGAGTGAATACGTCACTGATCTTCTTTCATAAGGCATCCTCCATCATCCTGCCGACGATTCTGATGCACAAGATAAAGGGATTCCGGTATACTAATCTTTGGCACTGTGGAAAAGAACAGCTGCCCAGATGATCAGCTCAATGGGGGAAAAGAGTAGGGTGGAGGATGTACTGTATTCATGGGGTAGGGGCCAACGGGAGCTAGTAAACAGGGAAGAAGGGCAGTGAGGATGGGAGGGGGAGATCGGGGGAGTCAGGATCTAGGATTTGAAGACCTCCACCAAGGCTGAGGAAATTGCCTCAGTTGGAAGGCTGTTCCACTCGCACACTGCTCTAGGAAAAAAGGAGAACTTAATAATAATAATAATAATAATAATATTTATTAATAATAATAATAATAATAATAAGCATTTATGGCGCTTAATCTTTAAAATAAAAAAAGAAGCCCTAAGCGCTTAGTCATAAAAACAAAAGAATGTGAAATAATACAATGACATTTTTTAAAATAAATAAGCACCATCACCCAAACTCGCAAACACACACACACACACGCACAAACCACACACATACACACGCACGTGCGCGTGTGCGCATGCACACACACACCACTTCAAGGGATGAATTTAGAACTACAGGGAGAGATAAATTATGATTGAATTTCCTGTAATTGGTCTTGGTTGCAGGAAGCAGGTACGCGGCAGTGTGCGCTTCTCTCACTGATATAATTTATGTGTGAAAATGTGGGTGTCATGTATCTGTACATCACTACATGTGTGTGTGTGTGTGTGTGTGTGTGTGTGTGTGTGTGTGTGTGTGTGTCACTGTGTGTGTGTGTGTGTATGTGCGTGTGTCAGTCACTGTGTGTATATATGTGTTTATGTCTAGAGCTCTGTGTGTGTGTGTGTGTGTGTGCACTATGTCACAGTTATGTGTGTGTGTGTGTGCACTATCATCCACTGTGTCACAGTTATGTGTGTGTGTGCACTGTCACAGCCAAAATAGTTGCTCGTTCAAATAAATCACCCGGCTACTATGAGAGTGTGTATTTGCGACATTTTGCGACATTGAGCATGAACCACAAATTTCACTTTTTTCTAGGGTTAGGGATAGGGTTAGGGTTAGGGTTAGGTAAATGGTTCAAGTAAAGAAAGAGTGAAATTTGTGGTTGTCGCAAATATAAATACACACTCTCATAGTACTAGTACTAGTAGCGGACGATTTATTTGAACGAGCGACTATTTTGGCTGCGACATGCACTATGTGTGTGTGTGCACTATGTGTGTGTGTGTGCACTAAATATGGCTGTGTGCATGTGAGTTTCGTTAAAATGGACTGCAGCTGTAGATTTACCGTATTTTACGGACTATAAGGCGCTCCTGATTATAAGGCGCACCCCCCAAATTTCATACAAAATTCAGATTTTGTTCTTTATTTTCTTACTTTATTATCAGTCACATTATAAGGCGCAGGGGTCTCAGTCTGGGAAAAAAGTATCGCCTTATAGTCCGTAAAATACGGTACTCTTGTTGTTGAAATTCTCTTTTCTAATTTTCTGAGTATTTTATTGCCTCGAAGTCGAAAGTCAAGTGTCCTCAAAGCAAAAGTGAAAAACATCAGAAAATCTGCCTAAAGTAGCTATAGATCTACAGTGCCAGTCTATGATTTTAGGAAACTGGTCTAGTAGTACACAGTAGTAGTCTAGGCCTATTCAAGCACTTTTTTGTGATTTTGATTGATTTGTTTTTTCCAAAAAGACTTGCTCAGACCAATTGAAAACAAAAACAGTCATTTGATATTGAGGGGACCTGTAATAGGCCGCGAGGCCTAGGCTGATTAAGCCTGTCCCTATCTACCTACCTACCTACCTACCATGGTTTATCGTTTACGTCGTTTTTGGCCTCTAGATCTACAGACTACATGTATGTATGATCAGTACATGCCCAGACTTGAAATCATAACTTTTAAGTTTAATCGGTTGTATTGCAACTGGTCAAATCGCAACTTTTCTTGATTAAAAACATTAAGAATCTGGCATGACTTGTAACAAGGAATTATCGGTACAAACACAACATGATACACAGTACTGATACCTTAGAATATCAATATCACAGCAGTTGATGTTTGGGGTTGGTGAGAAATCTCCAGCAAACTAGACCATTCAAACTACGCGCCTTGAAATATCGTGTCTGCGACATTCACTTGTTTTGTTTTCGTTTATATCTATTTTCAATTCTCAGTTCATATATTTTTTACTATCATCATTATTAAGTTATTCAATGTGAAATATGAAAAATATAAATGGATAATTTTAATTATCAATGTTTAATATCACGTAGGCGTTAACAACAAAAATGGCTGCGCCCATGAGGCGATTGCGAAAGTGCTTCTGCAACTGCTAGAAACTAGTCTCAGTAAGGCCTCTCTCTCTCTCTTCTTCTTAGTAGTAGTAGTAGTGATAGGGACAGGCATCATGGTCTAGGCCTCGCGGCCTATAAAACGTCCCATCATAGGTACAATCTTTATGTGTGGTGTCTGATTTGCATACATCATTAAATAATAAGCAATTTCATAGCATCAAATATCTCTCTCTCTCTGAATCAATTCTATTCTTCAAATTTATACTGTTCTTCTTAGTAGTAGTTTGGGCTAATATGGGCCTCGTGGTCCTTTTACGCCCCCTCTTAATACATTTGCATTTGGTGGATTGCATTAATTTGGAATAAAGTTGCAGGCAGCAACGTCTCACTCTCAGCCTTTTCTACAGTACAGGATAGCTGAGGGACACACTCCTGCACTCCCAGTAGTAGTAGTAGTAGATTGGAGCAAAACAAGCCGTCAAGCTTTTTAGATAGTCCCATATCTTTATCATCAGTTTTATACCAGTATAATATGTCACTGTAATCAGTGTAATGTCTACTGAGACGGCGTGACAAGAACTTATTGAAGAATTGAAGAAGGTTTCGCGGTCAAATTTTCCTACAATTACTCATCAAAGCATCTAAATAGCATTAAATAATTTGGAGATTTGTCGAGACGATTTTTTAATAAGTTAGTATTGGGTGCACGTTTTAGTTCGTTAGGTCAATCATTCCAGATGTTAGCAACATGTTACTTGTTTCCCAGCGGAAAAGTTTCTCACTTCAGCAAATATAAAGCCTCGCAGGTTCAAACCCATCAAGTATGAAGGCTTCCAGTCCACAAGCATCCTCGAAAAACAGGCCACGCGTGGATTTCGTGTCCAAGAATGTCGAACAGAGCAATATCGTAGCTCTTTCTTCATGCAGACTGCTGCAGAGTGGAACAAGTTGAGTGAGGCCACCGTCAACGCAGGCTCTATCAGCGCATAAATTACATCAGCGCCGATCAGATCTCCATCTGAGCCTGCCCCAACTGACCACTAATATTAGTCCCCCTCTCCCCTTCTCCTCCCCCTCCCCCCACTTGTTGCTGGAAGTGGGGCCTGTTCCTTTCCGGCTGAACTGGGGGGTTTAATGGTCTTAACCCAGCTTTAGGTCTTTCATTTTTATGTTTTCTGTAGGTACATGCGCCCTCCTAGTTCCGTTGCGACTATTGCCAGTATTGGCACCTGCGACGTACTGATCCTGATCCTGATCCTGAAATTTACAAGAAAAAGATGGACTTTGGGGCCCACGGCCACGATCATTCTGGCACCCTTCTCTCTCTCTCTCTGTCTTCTCTCTCTCTCTCTCTCTCTTCTCTCTCTCTCTCTCTATCTCTCTCTCTCTCTCTGAGTCTCTCTCTCTCTCTCTCTCTCTCTCTCTCTCTCTCTCTCTCTCTCTCTCTCTCTCTCTCTCTCTCTCTCTCTCAATACATCACTTTTGTAAGCCTCAAATTACTTTCACTGTTTTACTTTTAGCCTTTACTTGGAGCGAAAGCAACTTCTATTAACCCCTTCGCTGCCGCCTACTACTTGCGCATGCGCCGCCGATTTGCAGCGCGATTTTTTAACGAGGCAATATCGCTACTTAGCGGCGATGTATACTATATATATATATGTCAGTGCCAAGTACTGAAGCGCTATAGAGGCTGTATATACATCGTTGGTACTGAAGAGGTTAAATACATTTTATTATAGAACTTTATTTTATTCAAAACACTTCCATTATGTCTACATGTAACCAAGCCCAGAGAAGCATCACAGTTAAATTAGCTAGTAAATTTGTTTACCAAATTTACCATTTTCTTTATAACTGTATCCTAATTAATGTTCCGTATGTGCCTTGTTTCAGGCAGAGAGGATGTGAAACCTTACTTCGCTGACTATTTAATTCTTTTATCATATCATATTCTGTTTTGGGTGCGCAACAGTACTTTTGGGGACTAACTTTTTGCTCTAAAATTGGTTTGGAAGTAATAGCCGCTCCAATGTTTGTCTAATTGATTTTTAAAACTGTTTTAGTGTTCCTGCAGTAGCGAGTCAAGTGAGGGTGGTAAGGAAAGGAGTTCCACAGATTGATAACTCTTGTAGCAAAAAACGTGTGCACATTGGTTGGAGTTAACAAAGGGTTTTTTCCTATTCATACCATGTCCTCTATGCTAGTTATTGACTTGTTGAATGTGAACAGGTTTACTGTCAGCCCAACCATGGACGCCATTTCCCAGAAGCATCGGCAGACGGACCTAGTTCGCCGCGCTTTGTCGGCATCGGCCGATTTCCTGACGTCGTGTCTGCCTCTGGCCAATGCTCACCCTGTGGACTTCATTGTAAAGGTGATGATAATCACTGTGTTAAAATAATTTTGACACACACAAAAAGTGGTGCGTCTGACACTAACAACTGTCACCTTTTGCACTGGGTTTTACTTTCAGACAAGTGCATCCTTAAAGATAGATCATTTTCTACTGACACATAGTTTTTAAACTGTGAGACCCCCTGTATCCATGGGTGCAACTTTTCCTGGTATTCATGTACAAGGATTTCCTGTTTTTGAATTTTACCAGAAAAGGAATTTCCTTTTTTTAAATTTGTCAAACAAGATCTTTGTGTATTTTTCAAACACTTTAAAATAAGTATTTGCATAAATTGTGGAAAAAGCCAACTAAAATACCTTCATGAATCTTTTTTGTCTTCAGCTGCAGGGGGACATTACCCTTGGACCCCAGGCTTTCAGGTTTTTTCATTTTGTGTAGTTGCACCCATGTGACGCAGCGCCACGAAAGGGACATTAAGTCGCTGGGCTAGTTTCTCACAACAGGCTTGCCAAGTCAAAAATCTCATTTTTTATCAATTTTTAGTTATGGGTATTTTCGTGCTCTCTAGCATCTGATCTTTCATATCCATAAAAGATAATCTTCAGTATGGCATCTAAATATTCCAAAAAGTGCTTTAAAATTAGTAGGTTGATACATTTTTTGTAGGATAGGCTAGACTTTAGACTGTGGACTATAGTTTACAGTGACGGAGGTGTCATGTTATGATTTTTTTTTCTTTTGTTGGTCATGTTTTTAGGTTGTTGAACGTTAGTAAGATACCTTGATGTGTGTTTTGTAGTGCGCTTTTTGATCTTTACGTGGCGACAGTCCTGAGATGACCATAGCTGTTGACAGGACTACAAATGACTAACTTACTAATATAGCAATAAGTCTTAGGTAGGTAGGGACAGGCTTCATCAGCCTAGGCCTCGCGGCCTATTAATCGTCCCCTCAATATCAAATGACTTATAATTGTGTTTTCAATTGGTCTGAGCAAGTTTTTAAAAAATCAAATCAATCAAAATCACCAAAAAATTTCTAAAATTTATGAAGATTGTCTAGAAGATTTTTAAAAGTATTAATATTTTGTGCAAACTTAATGTTAGTGTCAAGATCATTCCAGTAAACAGCAACATTTTCTTTTGTTACTATATGTTAGTATGGTAATGTTTAATAAACATTTTGCCATCAGATTTTCTAGTGCTAGTGACTTGTGGGGCTGAAAAGAAAGTATCAACATGAACGTCATCAATGTTGTTGAAAATTTTGTAGGTTTGAATTAAACTTCCTCGAAGCCTTCTGCCTTTTAGAGAATGTAAATTAAGGTATTTTAAGCTCTCTGGATAGGTCATGTTTTTACACTCTTTTAGCAATTTAGTTGCATTTAGTCTTGTTCTGGGTCATTCTGTTCTTTTTTTAAATTTGTTTTGTCTTCATTTTTGTTGTTCTGCTCTGTTGTATTTTGTCAGTGTCTGCCATATTCCGGTGTGTTGTTTTTATTTCCTGTTGTACTCTGTTCTCTGGTTAGCTCTGCTCAGCTCTGCAGCATGTCATATTTCTTTGTGTTTCCATTGTGCAGGATTTCTGGAACAGTCTGCTGCCGGGGCACCTCCAGGCGGAGCTGCTGACTCTGTCCCACACCCAGCTGAGTCATCTGCCTGTCGGCAAGGTCCACCTGAACCCACACCAGCCACAACCGCCACGGGAGGAGGCTGAGGGGGGAGCCTATGATCCTGCAGAATGTGGAATTTCTGAGGGTAGCGTGTCAAACACCAGTAAACCTTTAACAACACAAAACCGTTGGGAGTCAAGTTGCCATGATGATGCGCAGAAAAGTGATGAAAACGCCTCGAACAATGTTGAAATCCTTGAAAAATGTACGGAGGCGATTGAAAGTGAAGGAAAAACGAACATCAAACAAAGCGGTGATAACGTGAAGCATTCAGCCAGGCCTGAGAAAGATGGTGAAAGCGATGTCGGAATCCCTGGAAGAAGTACAGAGAAGAACGAAACCCAATGCAATGCGGAGTCCCAGTGCAGTGTGAAGCCTAAGCCGATTGAGGTGAAATGTGAGCAGATTGAAACTAAATCAGAAACAACTGTCACACATTGCAACACAGAACCAGCCAAAGACACTTTTGCTGCTCACCTTACACCTTACGAAACTGAAGCAAACGGAGATACAGATCAGCATTCTACACTGCCGGAGAGGGTCGAAACTGAAACGAAAACCATCGATCAGCGATACCACACCACAACGCCAACGAAAAAACAAACGGAAGTGAAAGGAATTACAGATCAACATCACTCTACAGTGTCAGCAAAGAAAGAAACCGAAACCAAAACAAACGCCAATCAACGATTTACCACAGCGCCGGAAAGAAACCCGATTAACGCTGACATTTTGGGGGAAAAGAGCGGAGATTGGAACGAAGCGAAGTGCATCGGGGGAACGCGCAATTCCCTCAGCGAGTTTTTAGCGGCGGTTCAGGAGCATCGCTTGGAACGGCTGCTGCCATTGGATGAGTCGATGGACCGTCTGCGATCCTGGCTGGAGGGAAAGGGGGCGGGGAGTGGAGAGGGGAGGGGAGGGGTGCCGTTCGTGCATGCCTTCATGGGGGAGAAGAAGATGCACGAGGTGGAGGTGATGGGGGAGGTGTGTGCGCGCGTGTTTGACAGGACGCGCGCTGATGTGGTGAGTAGGTCAGGGGGAGGGGGGGGGGGGGGGGGAGGGGGGGGGGGGGGGGGGGGGGGGGGGGGGGGGGGGGGGGGGGGGGGGGGGGGGGGAGGGGAGGGGGGGGGGGAGTGAAAGAGAGGTTTTTTTTGCTGGTTGTTTATACATCTTACATGCGATATATTGAGTGAGTGAAAATCTCTCAAACACATGGGAGAAATGTTTTCTCACGTGTGTGGCTGGGTGTTCTCGGACTAGCCAGGGGTGCTCGGTCGTGCACACCCTCTTATCTGTCTAGGTTTGTTTTCATGTTTGTTTTTCCCACGCTGCATAATTCTTTGAACCCCAGTACATGTCAGTAATTGCCGGTTACGGCAGGTGGACATTATTGGCATAAGAAGAAGAAGAGTGTGTGTGTGTGTGTGTGTGTGTGAGTGAGTGAGTGAGTGAATGAGAGATTCAAGTCTCAGAGAGAGAGAGAGAGAAAGAGTTTTTTTCTGCTCTGTGTGTGTGTGTGTGTGTGTGTGCGTGCATGCATGTGTGTGTGTTATGTCTGTTTTTTCCATGCACCATCACATTTAGTAAAGCTTACCTGAGCTCTCCATTACAAGTGGTAGATGCGTGTAATGGTAAGGGTTACCCTAGCATTGTGTGGTAAAGCTTACTTCAGCTCTCCATCACAGGTGGGGGGTGTGGGCAGTGGTAAGGGTTACCCTAGCATTGTGTGGTAAATGGGGTAAAGCTTACTTCAGCTCTCCATCACAGGTGTTGGACGTGGGCAGTGGTAAGGGTTTGTGGTAAAGCTTACCTCTCCATTACATGTATGGACGTGGGCGGTGGTAAGGGTTACCCTAGCATTGTGTGGTAAAGCTTACCTCAGCTCTCCATTGCAGGTGGTGGACATGGGCAGTGGTAAGGGTTTTGTGTGGTAAATGTAGTAAAGCTTACCTTCACTCACAGGTGGTGGATGTGGGCAGTAGTAAAGGTTACCCTAGCATTGTGTGGTAAATGAGGTAAAGCTTACCTCAGCTCTCCATTACAGGTGGTGGACGTGGGCAGTGGTAAGGGTTTTGTGTGGTAAATGGGGTAAAGCTTACCTCAGCTCTCCCTCACAGGTGGTGGACGTGGGCGGTGGTGGTAAAGGTTACCCTAGCTTTGTGTGATAAATGTGGTAAAAGCTTACCTTCCCTTACAGGTGGTGAACATGGGCAGTGGCAAGGGTTACCCTAGCTTTGTGTGATAAATGTGGTAAAAGCTTACCTTCCCTCACAGGTGGTGGACATGGGCGGTGGTAAGGGTTACCCTAGCTTTGTGTGGTAAATATGGTAAAGCTTACCTTCCCTCACAGGTGGTGGACGTGGGCAGTGGCAAGGGTTACCCTAGCTTTGTGTGGTAAATGTGGTAAAGCTTACCTTCCCTCACAGGTGGTGAACATGGGCAGTGGCAAGGGTTACCCTAGCTTTGTGTGATAAATGTGGTAAAAGCTTACCTTCCCTCACAGGTGGTGGACGTGGGCAGTGGCAAGGGTTACCTGAGCGCTCACCTGTCCCTCCAGCATCGCCTGCCCGTGCTTGGCATCGACTCCCAGCCCCACCACACCTCGGGGGCCACCCGGCGCGCCGAGAAACTGGAGAAGCACTGGGACGCCCTGGTCAGAAACGAGCAGAAAAAGCTGGCACCAGAATCCCCCATCCTGGAGATTCCGCGAGGATCTGAAGACAAGCGTGCGTTACTTGGAGGTTCATCTTCTGGAAGAAAAGGTCAAGGAGCTGGTCCTGTCTGTAGTGAAGCAACTTTGCAGCTTTGTCGACAGCGCTGTGGAGGACATTTAAAGGGCGTGGGTGTGATCACACCGACGGAAACTAATGCTAGATGTTACCCCAGTGCCTGTGTTCTGAGCCAGAATGTGAAGGCTGGTTCGCGATCAATGCGCCATTATGAAGACAATGATCGTTATGATTCTAGTGCCAGAAGGCTCTCTTTTAAAGAAGACACGCATTCAACACACGGTCTTCTCGATAATGATGTGAGCGCTGCAAACCTTTCTCTTAGAGTAGAGACACAGTCAAAGCAAAGTCGTCGTGATTACAATCGTGATCCCATCACTGCTGAGCTCTCTCCTGAAGAAAAGACAATACCAAAGCAAAATTGCCACAACGACAATGATCGTGATTGCAACACTGTAGAGCTCTCGCTCACAAAAGACACAAAAACTGCACTAAATCATCATGACAACAGTTGTAATCACAACACTGCAGAGGTCTTTATTACAAAAGAAAGACAATCAGCGCAAAATCAACACTCCAATAATCATGATCACAAAACCTTGGAGCTCTCTCGTGAAAACCGCACACAAACTAGCGCAACAAATCAGCCGAAGGCAGCAGCAGCAGCAGCAGAAGATACGACCTCGAGGCACGTCGCCATGACGATGTTCATCACCGCGGAAACGCGTCTGGCGGAGGTGGTGGCGCGCTCTGCAGGCCGACTTTTCCCATTTAAGAGGACGGGTGGTGATGAAGATGATGATAACAATGACGATGATGACAATAGCGTCACCACCCACACTGCCCCGCGTCTCATCCTGACAGGGCTCCACACGTGCGGGGGTCTGGGCTCCAGCCTGCTGCGGCTGTTTGCGGGGCAGGGGGAGGTGAGGGGGGTGTGCGCCGTGGGATGCTGCTACCAGCTCATGCGCCAACGCTTCGTGGCAGAAGGGGCGGCTGAAGGGGAAGGAAAAGATTCCGGCAAACTGTCCCAGCATGGTGTCACGGCGGCAGAAGGTAAGTAATGGAGCCAACAGCTTTGGTCTTTATACCCCTTTTCTTTTGTAGTCAGAGTTCTATAAGAACGGGACTATATTACGATGAGGACGAGGGCTGTGCGTTTCTTTGCTGTCTGTATGTGTGTGTGTGTGTGTGTGTGTGACCAAATTGTGTGCTAGTCCATAGCACCTAAACCACTACACCGATCGTAATAAAACTTGGTACAATGATTCCTTAGGCCATGCAGATGCTGTCCATCATGTCAGATTCACAGAACGACAAGCCATATCAACGTAATCCCAGTGAGTAAAGTATGAATATTAAAAAAACATTATTTTTTTATTTTTATTTTTTATAATGTACACAGTAGGTAGTACATGTATGAATTTATCAAATTGTGCAGAAACAGCGGACGGGGTTCCGGAAGGGGACTTTCCGCTGAGCTCGGTTCTGCTGGAAAGGAGGATGGTGATTGGCCAATCTGCCCTCAATATGGCGTCTCTTGCCCTGCCCCGATTGGCTCAGAACACAGGGGAGGTAACCTACTAGCTTTATTTAGCAAAACCCTTTTAATATAGCGTCAGTGAAAGTCAGAAACCTTGTAACTTGATTTTAGGGTGTCTTTTAGTTAGATGCATAGTCAGTTCTCTAATTATTACCGCCACATTCCACCAAAAGCTTGTATCTCTAACGACTTTCTATCTGCTGTAAATGAGGTTGTGTAAATTGAAAAAAAAAAGTAAGTCCCAAATTCAGATCTACTTAAGGACAAAAACCTCGTATCTTCGTTCTTTTCAAGTATTATTAAAAAAAAAATTGTAATTTTAACAAAATGCAGGACTAAACTCGCAATGTCTTGAACAACATATTCATCATACTTAATAACTTGTGGTAAATGTTGTTAAAAAAAATAAATTTAAATTTCATTTTTCTCAAGACTACCAAAATTGAGTTACAAGGTTTCTGACTTTCACCGATGGTATGCTGTGTGAGCTTGGAAAACACTGAGTTTTTGGTTAGCTTGATTGGTGTTCTGTTGTATTTTTCTTAACCTCTTCAGTGCCGACTATGTATATATCGTCGCTGTCCGACGCTAACCGTGTATTTACACAATCAGTGATTTTACAGGAGCATCAAAAAACATATTGTCGCCTGCTACAAAATCAATCCTCATTTGATATACGCTTGACCCTTCTTCTTTACCGATGAGTAAACATGTGACACAATAAAAGTTGCATTAACACCCAACATTTTCGTGATAATTCAGTTACACGGTTAGTCACAAAGTTAGTGCATTGTTCTCACAATGGGAGATACGACAGCTGCCGGCAGTTACACGATTAGCGTGACCAGATACACGCTTATT
>CM065694.1:51662637-51730137 GCA_017654935.2 Phymorhynchus buccinoides
AGGCAAACAAATAAACAAAGCATAAAACTGAGATGTAAACAATCAATTGACATTTACCATGCATATGTACACAAGGCAATACAGTTATACAGTGTGCGTTCAAAATGACACAGGATTTAAGCAGGGCTGTAAATTATGTTTATAGGAGAGACGGAGAGAGAGTGTTAGACTGAGAGAGCTGCACTGGCTACCAGTCCAGTTTCACCTACAATACAAAGTTGCAGTCCCTGCTTTCCGTCATTTTGAGCAAACCTTTCCGCCTTACCTCTCTAATGCTCTCCACACATACACTCCTCGATCACTCCGATCTTCCAATGCCATGCTGTTAAAGGTATCCAAAACTAATTTGAATTCTTTGGGTCAACACAGCTTCAGTTTTTGTGCCCCCACTGTGTGGAACTCTCTCAGCTTTAAAACCCAGCTCAAGACCCATCTGTTTCAGAAAGCTTTTCCTCCGTGATTTCAGAGACATGGTTATATGAATAATTTCGCTTAACCCCTTGACTGCCAGAGAAAATGAAAGAAAAAAATCATTGGGCAAATCATGCCATAATAAAGACAACTGATAGAGCCAATCTGGCAAAATGGTCTGGGGGTAAAGCTCTCTTGACTGTGTTAGAGCAAAAGCCAGCATATCAGGTTTATTCCTCTTCATCTGATGACGTCATCAGTGATGTCATCAGGTCAGTACGTAATGCGTCGGTGGCAGTCAAGGGGCTGGGTGTATCTGTGGGTGATTTAGTGAATGTAAGCGCCTTGAGTCTAAATCATTTGGAGAAAGGCGCTATATAAATGTTATTTATTATTATAGGAAGATAAGGGAATAGAAGGACTGAAGGGGAGCAAAAATGATAGAGAGGAGAGAGAGTAAAGGAGGGAGCAAAAGAGAGAGAGAAAGTGAGATACAGAAAGCACACAGAGTTGTATAACATGTAAGCGTATGTGTGTGTTTATATGTGAATGTGTGTGTATACCTGTGTGCATGCTTGTGTGTGTATGTGCACGCATGTGCTCATCATACACACTCTATGGGCCATGAATGAATAAGTTAGAGAGTTTCAGAAAACAAAACTAAAGGTGGGAACTAAAACTTTGATTGGAAAAATGAAGTGTATTTGTGTGTGTGTGTGTGTGTGTGTGTTGGCATATGAGCGCACATGTATATGTGTGTGTGTTGGTTGGATCTGTCTGTCTGTGTGTGCTCACCTGATAATATCCTGTGTGTGTACTCCGCAGGCGACAATCGAGGAAGTGAGAGCGTTTCACAGCCAGCACAGGCAGTGGGAGGCGAAAATGGCGGCCTTTTTTCAGCTGAGGGCAGCGTTAGCGCCGGTCATTGAAACCGTGGTGCTGCTGGATAGACTGCTGTACTTATTGGAACAGGTAGGAGAGGGGGGGGGTCATTCATTTAACGTCTAGTCACAAGTCACACAATGTATTGTCCAAAAACATGGATATACATCTGTGGTGGCACGTAAAAGATAAACAGTGAATAAATAAATGTCTACTAATCATGATATTAGACAGAAGGTGTGTGTTTGTGTGGGTGTATGGCTGTATGTGTGTGTGTGTGTGTGTGTGTTTAAGAGAGAGAGATCAATGATCAACGAAATTTGAATGATCAAGTCCATCTTCCCATGTCATAGTAGGAGGGGGGAGGGGATGCATATAAAATAAGAATTGCCCCCCCCCCCCCCCCCCCCCCCTGCATTTCTCGGTTAATTGTATTTTTCCGTTTTTGCCTTTCTTACAATACATAAAGCTGTATTTTAGGAACATTTTCAGCTAATTCTCTTTTTGGAATACTAACCCTAACCCTAACCCTAAAACCTAACCCTACCCCCCACTATGTACTGCAGTACACCGCGATTTGTCACAGTTGTGGTTCGTTGCGTTTTTCCGTCTTATAGGTTAGGGTTAGGGCTAGGGTTAGTATTCCAAAAGGGTTATTAGCTAAAAAGGTTCCTAAAATACAGCTTTATGTATGGCAAGAAAGGCAAAAACGAAAAAACACAATTAACCGAGAAATGTAGGGGGGGTGGCACATCTTGACCTTTGCCTAAGAATTTAATTGAATTGAATAATTTTCAGAGAACACTCTTTAATATTCATCAATATTGTAGCGGTACCATAGCCGATGAGGTTTTACCGTGGCGTGGTTACCGCTACACATATCTGTATTAAAAAAAAATCGGGACTTTACTGGTGTGGCACTGCCTCTGGGCATTGTCCCCAGTAATTGTTCCCACCATCTTTATATTTACAAATGTCCCATATGTGTCTATGACCGAGAGGACGTAAAACACCATTTTTCATTCATTCATTCATTCATTGAATAATTTTCTTTAATGAGGATAGTAGATTAAGCAAAAATAATGCTTTGTTTCATGAGAGAGAGAGGGAGAGACTGTGTGAGGTGAGAGTGGCGATTGCGCGCGTCATATAGACAGTTGTTCTGCTGGATGGATAGCTGTTCATAATTGAGAGTGGTGTGTGATTGCCTGTGTGTGTGTGTGTGTGATTGTTTGTATGAATCGTCGGTGTACATGATTTGATTGATCGTATCCACAAGTTGGTTGGTAATCGAGTGTCTGTCAGTATAACCCCATGATTGACTATTCAATATTGATTTGCTTTGTGACCTTTGATGATTCTTTATTTTGAGTCTGGAGTTTGTTGTTGTTGTTGTTGTTGTCATACCCTGGCTTAAGACTCCAAGGATCATCCCAAACAGCCGAAGCACTTGAACACCATGGTACAAAATGCACCAGCTAGGGATGAGAACATTACGTGTGTGACCGTTTTTTTTTACACTGGGGCAGGGGGCAGCCACACTCCGACTTCGGAGGATTTTGGGAGACTGATGATGTTATGCTAGGAGCTTGTCATGGCTAAAGACAATCCCTGCATAACTATTCAGAGCATAGCAACATTTTGATGTAGCCCTGGTGCTCTAGCCTATGTTAATTGGTCTAACACAGCCTTAGGCCAAGGCTTGAGTTTTTGGTTGATCATGCAATGATTTGGTATATATTCTAGTCACAGAGACGTATCTCTGTGAAATTCGGGCTGCTCTCCCCTGGAGAGCGCGTCACTGCAAGCGCAGCGCCTTACCCAATTTTAAAAATAAAAAAATGTGGGGGGGGGGGCAGGGTAAGGAGGGGGGGGGGGGGGGGGGGGGGGGGGGGGGGGGGGGGGCTGACTTGGGAAAACTAGCTATCAAGTTGGTCATACCAGGCAGTGGGATTTCTCCCTGCTCTTACCGACTTTCAACTGCCGTGGGATTTTTACGTGTGTAAAGCGCATGGGTCAGACTAGCTTTAAGTCCCCATCCGAAGGACTGGACGTTCAGTTCGATTTTCCTGTCGAACTAGAAAAGAAAGGGAAAGGCCGGGATTCGAACCTGTGTCACGCATTACATTTGGCAGGCGAAACGTCTTAACCACTCTGCAACCTTTCTCTGCCATCTTAGCCACTCTGCCATTGGTTCTCTGTGTGGCGCTGTTGCCTTGTCGATAAACCTCTTGCCCTCTAGGCCCATGGCTGCTGCAATCCAAAATGATGTCATCAATTATGTCTTAACTTCAATGTAAAAGACTCTTGGAATGCAGGTTTTTTTTAAATTTTAAAATCATCAGGAGTCATTATTAACACTGATATGCATCCAGACTCTTTAGCCAGATTGACTTTTAACAGATCTTTTTTCACATTTTTTAAAAAGTTTATTGTTTCAATTTGTATGGCAGAGAAGGGGTTAATGACTGGCCAATGCCAAGGGTAGTGCTCTACCTTTGGGTCAGCAGTCCACAACTTATTGTTTTCACAGCTGATTGATGATTGGCCCTCATTGACCCCTGACCTCTGCTAAAGTTGACCATCTGCTAGTTGATCGATGATTGGCTGGTTGTTGACAGGACTGTGTGGGGGACGCCTTTCTGGTTCGTCTGTTTGACCCCGTGACCTCTCCGCGTTGCCATGCCATCGTGGCCTTCAAGGAAGGAACCGACCAATCAGCACACTGCACGTGTCATTGGTGACTGCCATGTTGCGCCGAGGATAGAACTTTTCTAGGACAAGCTGTCTTTTATAAATAAAAAAATCAATAGAACATATTGTGTTTGATCTTGTAAATCAATAGGACAAAATGTTTTGAATCTTGCAAATCAATAGGACAAAATATCCCAGATCTTGCTATTCAAGGGGACAAAATGTCTTGGATCTTGCAAATGATTTGGACAAAATGTCCTGGATCTTGCTAATTCAAGAGGACAAAATGTCCTGGATCTTGAAAATGAATCAGGTAAATTGACCTGGATCTTGAAAATGAATCAGGCAAAATGTCCTGGATCTTGAAAATGAATCGGACAAAATGTCCCGGATCTTGAAAATCAAGAGGACAATTTGTTGTTAAGTTCAAAATTACACAAGAATTATGAAGAAAAAAACAAAGGATGTTTGACTTCTTTTTTTTTATAAAGATAAAGTGATCATTATGTGCAGGGTTGAGTATTGGGTAAAGTTCTTGTTAAGACCCCCCCCCCCCCCCCCCCCTCCGCAACATTCTGCTATTCTTGAGAAAGAAATAGGGTTAGGATCAGCCTAGGGTTATTGTCATGAAATCGAAAGAATCAGAATTTTTCTTGAGAGTTGTAAACGTGAAAGGGGGTATGTTACGACTTTAGCGAATGTTGATTACAGATCATTGCCGATGATCAGTGTTCACTGTTTAAGATTCTTTTAAAGTTCCCGTGTTTTAATTACGTAATGAGTGCAGTGATGAAACGCAGTTCAGTTCGTGTTGTTCCATTTTCAGACTCGCTGCCTGGGATGCTTTACCCCGCGATACATCTCCATCAAAATTCCGCAGCATCCACAGAGTATTAAATGATCTACGGTCAACTGGAAAAAGTCAGCTTAGGTATCTTCAGAAAACAAGCGACGTTTAGCCCTCCTGTTCCCTGTGGGGATACCGGGGGGTCTTTCGTAAAAATAGTTCCCCCCACCTTCTGGAAGTTCTGTGCTTGTAACTTCCTCTAATCTTTGACTCTGCCTTTTCCCTTTGCTCTCATCTACCGTATTTTACGGACTACAAGGCGCACCTGATTATAAGCCTGATTATAAATTCTACTCAAAATGCAGATTCTGTTGTTATAGTTTCTTACTGTATTATCAGTCACATTATAAGGCGCAGGGGTCTCAGTCTAGGAAAAAAGTATCGCCTTTTATAGTCTGTAAAATACGGTACTATCTTTCTGACTTAATGGCCCATTCTCCTGCCTTTTTTTTCAAAAAAATCTTCCAAATAATTTTTCTCCTTTGAGCTCCTTCGAAATCGGAATGTGTTGGCTGTACGCAGCGGGGAGACCAGTGAAAACTGAAAACCGGACACACGCGTACCTTACCCATTATGGCCACATGGCCTGGGAATGCAGAAGAAGAAGAAGCCCTCCTGTGGAATGAGGGAGGGAGGAGGGGGGGGGGGGGGGTAATGTAAATATTTGTGGGTTTGTTTTTTTCGTGTAGCTTTGGTTTTTGTGTTTCTTGTGAACCGCCGCACATAATCACCTCACATTTTGTGTGGTGATAAAATGAATTATTGCTCAACTCCTCCTCTCCCCACCCCACCCACTCTCTACAGCCAAAATTGAAAGTAAAGTCTGCAATGATTGGTTGATTTCAAGAGACGAAAAGTCAAAGCAAACTAAAAATAGATTACAACATGGCTCGATCTTGAAAGCTGGTTACGTGCCAGAAATCGAAATCTCTTGAAAACTCTCATGAGCCGGATCCGGCTCATTCGTCCTAAACGGTTCTGCAAGCCATGAGCCAGATCCGGCTCATTCGTCCCGAATGAGTTAATGATTTTTTTTATTGTTGTTGTTGTTGTACCCTGGCTAAAAGACCTCGGGGATTAATCATCCCAACAGCGGAAGCACTTGAACACTATTGTACAAGTGCATCAGCTATGGATGAGAAGATTATGTGTGTGACCGGTTTTTTTTTATTACCCCGCCACGTGGGCAGCCACACTCCGGCTTCGTAGGAAAGTTATTAATAATTTTGACAGACCAAAATGGAAAATTAATGCAGGTTACAACGGTTTTTCTTTTTTGTTGTTGTTGGTGTGGGTTGGTTTTTTTGTCAAGTCAAGTCAAGTTAAGAAATCTTTATTATCTCTATACAGAGAAATTGTGTGTATGTGTGTGTTGTTTTCTACACAAATTTAGCAGATCAAAAAGACAGACAATCAAAAGCAAAAGTAAACCTTTGGCAATGACGAGCTTGCAATGATTATTTTGTTGTTGCATAATTATAGGTATTCATGTTGTTATTTTGTTCTAGGCTTGGTTGTGTGTGTTAACCCTTTCACCACCAGCCATATTTCAGCAAAACATTTCCATTAAATTTACCTGGGTAGAGAACAAAAACCATCTGCAGTATTGGGGATTCTTCTGTGACATATCTAAAATAAGGTCTATCCTTACTTCCCTAAACTAAGACAACAGAGTCTTTGGATAATGGACCCCAATTTGATGCCTTTTGGTGACATAGGTGTTAAATCACTGTGGTGCTAAAATGCGCCTTTGGCTGTGAAAGGGTTAATATCATTTATGATATGAATGTTTGATAAAGCTGCAGATGTGCCCCCCCCCCCCCCCTTACATTTCTCGGCTCTCCACGCATTTTCACACCTGCCTTTCTTACCAAACATTAAGCTGTATCTTATCAAACTTTTTGAGCTAATTATCTTTGTTGAATAATTAATTGCAGTCATGATAAAGGCCATTATCTAATAGGACACGCCCCCCCCCCCCCCCCCCCCCCACCCTATGTAGTGCAGTACACACAACAGCCGCGGAGCATTCGTCACAGTCCTGGTTCATTGCGTTCGATCCGTCTTGCCTTTATCTTCTACTATTATTGAATGCATATTTTTAATTGTGTAAATGGATGAAAGTTAACGTGAAATATAGCAAACGATAGAGGATGAAGTGCTCAATCTGCAATAAGAAAGGCAAGACTCAAAAAAATGGAAAGAACCAAGAAATGGAGGAGGGGGTGGGGTGGGGGTGGATCTGCACCTTTACTGAATGTTTTGTGGCAGTCCCTGCGCTGATGAATCAAAACTATTGTAGAACTTTGCAAATGCAGAGATGCTCATTCAAAATATGATTGCCTTTGATTTGATTAATTTTGGGGAAAAAATAATGATTTTTTTAAAAAAAATGATGAAAGAGTAAAATGTCAATATAAATTATATTTCAAGGGATTCACCAAGTTTGTTTGCATCTGAGTGTGTGTGTGTGTGTGTGTGTGTGTGTGTGTGTGTGTGTGTGTGTGTGTGAGCGCATGAGATAATCTATTCAACCGTTCATGAATGCATTATCTCACACACTCCTCTCTTGAGGTTAACTCCCTTTCAACACAATTTACGCATTTATCCAGTCGATGTATGCCAGTCTGTGGTTTCTAACTATCACTTTCAGATAGCACACGAGGCGGCAGCTGTTTTGAAGGGGAGGGCTGAAATTTGTTTATAGTGCATACAGACTTTCCCAGGGTACATCCCCACTCAGCCAAAAGTACACGCACACACACACGCACACACACACACACACACACACACACACACAAAGATAACAAGAAACACTAATACAGTGGCACCTCCCTTATCAGATCTCACATTATAAGACTCCCTCCTACATAAGACCTTCTTCTCTGAAACATTGCCCTTCTTTGTAAGTAGGGAATAATGTTTTACGCCCTCTTTGGCCTTTCGGCCATGTGGGGCATGTCTTTGTAAGTATTAAAATTACCTCCTTTATAAGACCCCTCCCTTATAAGACCTCATTTTGGATGATTTTTGAAAGTCTCATAAGGGAGGTTCCACTGTAGTGTGTGTGTGTGTATGTGTGCATGCGTGCGTATGTGTGTCACAGAGAAATAGCTGCAGTGGAATCTCCCTTATAAGACCCCCCCCCCCTCCTTTTATAAGACTCCCTCCCACGACCTATCCTTCCCTTAGTTAAAATATCCCCAAGTAAAATCCCAATGCCCCACATGGCCGAAAGGCCAAAGAGGGCGTAAAGCATTATTTTCATCACCTATGCTTCCCATTGCACCCTTATCATGTATTAGATTGTGAACGGTGGTTGGTTGATGGTTTGTCTCACATGTGCTGCTTGCAGCCGAGCGGACGTTATACCCCGTTTTCAAGACCTACTTCTCCGAGACATTGCTTTTCTTTATAAGTATCAAAATTACCTCCCGTTTAAGACCTTATTTGTTGATGATTTGTCGAGGTCTTTATAGGGAGGTTCCACTGTACTACTGTTTCCCTCTGTACATGTGACTTCTGGTAGCCAGACATTGTTCATCAGGCATCCAAAAGGGGTGTACAGTAGAACCTCCCTATGTAGACCTCCCATTATAAGACTCCCTCCTACATAAGACCTACTTCTCTGAGACATTGCCCTTCTTTGTAAGTATTACAATTACCTCCATTATAAGACCCCTCCCTTATAAGACCTAATTTTTGATGATTTTTGGAAAGTCTTATAAGGGTGGTTCCACTGTATCTGAAATAGGAGAGCGAGTCAATGTAACGCACTCACTCATTGATAGGGGAAGACGGGGTAAAAAGCGCATGGGCGGGTAAGAAGCCCACCCCAATTATCTCATGAAATAAAGAAAATTTCAGTCAAATTTGCCCATGAGACGAATGCTAGACATTAACGCTCGTCTCATGGGCAAAATGAGACTGAAATTGGCTTCATTTCATGAGATAATTGGGGTGGGCTTCTTACCCGCCCATGCGCTTTTTACCCCGTCTTCCCCTACATCCGTTGGGGCATTCGCCCTTTATCTCCTATATATCAAAAAGCAAGGTGACGATGATGCATACATAAAAAATAACAAAAATGGAGATCAAATAAAATTCTTACACTCACAAACACAATTCAACTCAATCGCAAGAATGTCTCAAGGAGATATATAATACAGTGGAACATCCCATTATAAGACTCCCTCCCACATAAGACCTACTTCTCTGAAGACATTGCCCTTCTTTGTAAGTATTAAAATTACCTCCTTTAGAAGACCCCTCCCTTATAAGACCTCCCATTATAAGACTCCCTCCCACATAAGACCTACTTCTCTGAAGCATTGCCCTTCTTTGTAAGTATTAAAATTACCTCCTTTAGAAGACCCCTCCCTTATAAGACCTCCCATTATAAGACTCCCTCCCACATAAGACCTACTTCTCTGAAGCATTGCCCTTCTTTGTAAGTATTAAAATTACCTCCTTTATAAGACCCCTCCCTTATAAGACCTCCCATTATAAGACTCCCTCCCACATAAGACCTACTTCTCTGAAGCATTGCCCTTCTTTGTAAGTATTAAAATTACCTCCTTTAGAAGACCCCTCCCTTATAAGACCTTATTTTGGATGATAGTCTTATAAGGGGGGTTCCACTGTAACGACAAAATTGGAGATGAAACCATGTCGTACACTCACAAACACAATTCAACCCTGTCGGAAGAAATGTCTCAAGAATTAACAAACAAAAATGGCGCAAAGCAAATCGTAATATCACAAGCACAATTCAACTCGGTTGCAAGAAATAGAGATGACAAATTAATACACTCACAAACAGAATTCAACCCAGTCGCAAGAAACGTCTCAGGGAAATGAAATAACAACAAAAAGGGAGATGAAAACATCATACACTCACAAACACAATTCAACTCAGTCTCATAAAGATCAACAAACAAAAAGGGAGATGAAAAAATGATATACTCTCACGGACACAGTTCAAATTAGTCGAAAGAAATGTTTCAAGAAGCTGTAATAACAAAAATGGAGATGAAAAATAAATCATACACTCACAAACACAGTTCAACTCGGTCGCAAGAAAGGTCTCATAAAGATTAACAAACAAAAATTGGAGATGAAAAAATAATATACTCTCACGGACACAGTTCAACTCAGTCGAAAGAAACACCTCATGGAAATTAAATAACAACAAAAATGGAGACGAAAGCAATTCATACACTCACAAGCACAATTTGTGTGTAGAGTGGTACAGAGGTATCGCGTTCGCCTCGTGTCAAATAAACCCGAGTTCGAACCTGGGTACAGGGGTTTTTTTCCTCTCACGTTGCACTAGGCCTTACGGTCTGAACGTGGAGTATTTCGGGTGAGACGATAAACTAAACCGAGGTCCCGTGTGCCCATGCACTTAGCACACGTTAAACCCAGTGGCAACGAAAAAGTTGTCATTAATTTTGGTCAAAATTTACCCCCCCCCCCCCCTTTCCTTCCTCATCAGTCACACAAAAATCACACAGATGACAATCGCGAAACATTTTTGCTTTCATTGCAAAGCTTGTATATGACTTCCAAGTTTTAAGTTGTAGATGCAAAGCGTTGCGAATCTATCTTTTGATCCTTTGCGCATTGGACTGCAGAGGGGAAGTATTATTTTTTTAACTTGTTGATTTTATTTCTCCTTTTGTTGCCTGCTTTTTGCTCCTTTTACTATATTTGCTGTTTTCTTGTTTGTCTATGTTGATAAAGGCGTATTCGCCGAAATATCCAGTAGGGGAAGACGGGGTAAAAAGCGCATGGGCGGGTAAGAAGCCCACCCCAATTATCTCATGAAATAAAGAAAATTTCAGTCAAATTTGCCCATGAGACGAATGCTAGACATTAACGCTCGTCTCATGGGCAAAATGAGACTGAAATTTGCTTCATTTCATGAGATAATTGGGGTGGGCTTCTTACCCGCCCATAGTTTTGCTTTGTCTCTTGTGAATAAAATAACGTCACTTTACGCTTGTCGTGTAGTTCACTAGTTTGTTTGTTGTATGTTCCAGTGACGTTGCAGTCTGTTTCAGTTGCTTTTTTATGAGCAAATAACGATTATATTCAAATTCTTCTGAACGGTAAAGCAGATCTGCCTATCCATACAAACTTTATATTATTTGACACTGTCCACACATTTATTTCCGAAAGCGGTAGGTTTTCAGATTAGCATCATTATTTTTAATGTTCATCTCTTGTTCCATTGTTGAATATTGTATTCCAAAGTGTAAGCATGTAGATTGTTTAATGCTGTGGAGCTATAATCTCCCTGTCTCTCTTCAAATTCTGTTTCACTTCATTTTTTCCCTTCTGTTTCTTCTTCTTATTTATTTAAATGTATATGTAGGGGAAGACGGGGTAAAAAGCGCATGGGCGGGTAAGAAGCCCACCCCAATTATCTCATGAAATAAAGAAAATTTCAGTCAAATTTGCCCATGAGACGAATGCTAGACATTAACGCTCGTCTCATGGGCAAAATGAGACTGAAATTTGCTTCATTTCATGAGATAATTGGGGTGGGCTTCTTACCCGCCCATGCGCTTTTTACCCCGTCTTCCCCTATGTATGTGTGCGTAATTTCTTCTATGCAGCCGTCAAGTTAGATGTATAATAGGTCTTAGGTACTTTATAGTCACAGAGGCGTCTCTGTGAAATTCGGGTTGCTCCCACCTGGAGAGCGTGTCGCAGCCAGAGGCGCGCCACCCCTTTTTTTTTTTTTTGGCATGCGATTTTTGTCACTGATGAGGGGGGGTGTGTAAATTTTTACCTAATGACAACTTTTTCGTTGCCACTGGGTTTAACGTATGCTAATTGCATGGGCACACGGGACCTCGGTTTATCGTCTCATCCGAAAGACTCCACGTTCAGACCGTTAAGGCCTAGTGCAGTTCGAACTCGGGTTTACTTGACACGAAGCGAACGCGATACCACTGTGCCACTCTACACCATAGGTATCTTAATGAGCACACTGTAAGCTTTAAGTTTGTTGCTGCTCAAACGGTATTTATCGTATTTGTTGTTACTTGAAATTGAATTTTTTTTTAAAAGTTGTTTAAGCCAGCAAATAACCAAAACATGAGTGTTTTGAAAGTGTTCCCTAACTTTTTGTGGGCGGCATGATGTTCCAGTGACGTTGCAAATCTGTTTCAGTTTTCTTTTTCTTTTTTTATTATACATTTCCAAACGGCATCAATTTAATGCTCCAAAAAAAAGATGATTTTGAAAAAAAACCAGATGCTTGTGGCAAAAGAAAAGACCATCTAACCCTAACCCTATCCCTAACCACGGAAAGAACCAAGAAATAGAGCAGGAGGGTGTAAATCTACATATTTGCCGATAAATCGATGTACAAAGCCATGCACTTATACTATTTTTTTGCTGGAACCATTCCTTTTTTTGGTTGATAAATTTTAAGTCATATACATCTCCAAACTAAGTAACTCTACAGTTGCATAAACTTTGTCTACCGATAACCTGACAACCGTAAGATGATATCCCCGTGTAAAAAAAAAACAACGATCAGTTAATTCACACATTAAATTTTTTTTTTTTTTAAATGGGGTGGAGAGGAAAGGGGGGGGGGGGGGGGGGGGCACATGTGCAAAAACACCGTTATCAGTCGTGTCAAGCTTGTCAACAACATTGACAAGTGTCGCTCTCTTCGTCTCGCGCAGTCCTGGCGACTAGCTCAGTCTACATAATGACGTAAGCTGTGCACGAGGTCCAGCTTGTCAGGGGGATGACAGTGGTCAAAGGATGAAAATAGGGTTTTACGCCCTCTTCGGCCATGTGGGGCATTTGTAAATATAGAGATGGTGGGAACAATACTGGTGGCAATACCCGGAGGCAGTGCTTAACCAGTAAAGTCCCGATCTTCTTTTTTTTCTAATACAGATATGTATAGCAGTAACCACGCCTCGGATAAACCTCATCGGCTATGGTACTGCCACAAGTTAGTATGACCAGAGAGAGACTAGCCAATCAGCAACGGTCCGTCAGCCTGTGACCACGCCCTCTTTTTGACCCGCTGAACGACACAACAGCCGGGAGAGTGGACAAGTAAGGGAGAGAAGAAGTACAGGAATGTGGTGGGGGGGGGGGGGGGGGGGGTGTATGACACGAGGAGCAGCCCAACTTGTCAGTAGTTGTCAAACTTGTCATGGTTTGTCATATGATTTCTGTCGTTTATTTTTAGATAGGGGTAATTTGGGGTCGGTAAGAATACCCAACCGTACCCAATCGGACCCAACAACGTTATGCCAAATAAACTACTGTGTGTGTGTTTGTGTGTGTATGTGTATGTGTATGTTTGTGTGCACGTAAGCCTATCTATGCTGATTTTGCAAGTATTTGTCTGATATTTTATTCTTAGTCTTCAGGAGATGAATTGTGTGGTGTATATCATGCTCGTCTTGTTTCCCTGAATAAATATGTTGAGATGTGTGTGTGCGCAAAGCAGTTCAGCATTAGGCCTACAGACATAAAGGGAGACACGCACACAGAGAGAAAGACGGGGAGAGACAGAGAGGGAGACATAGAGAGAAAGAGAAACACACTGTGTCACAGCGGACACAGGAGAGACAGACAGAGAAACAGATATCGAAAGCCAAAGAGAGAGACAGAGAGAGGGACTGATAAAGGCACACAGAGACTGAGAGAAAGATACATTCAGAGAGAAACTCCGAGCTCGACACAGAGAGAGCGAGAGAGAGAGAGAGAGGGGGGGGGGGGGGGAGGGGGAGAGAGAGAGAGAGAGCAAAGACAAACAGAAAAAGACAAAGAGAGAGACAGAGACAGAGAGAGTATAATTATTTGGATGGGATTACACACACACACACACACACACACACACTGACACTTGACACACACACACACACACACACACACACACACACACACACACACACACACACACACACACACACACACACACACACACACACACACACACATACACACACGTGACATTCACACACTCACTCCGATTGGGTACGATTGGGTATTCTTACCGATCGGTAACTTGGACTTTTTTGTTATTGTTTTTTGGGTTTTTTGCTGCTGTCCCATCTTCTGGGTCGTACAATGGCGTTGCTCCCACGCCGCTCATTCCTAATCCAAAAAACTCAAAACTCAAAAACTCAAACTCTTTTATTTGTCGTAAAACCATCAAAGGAATTATTGACACAGAAGTAGTAAGTACATACCACGGAAAGAAAGAAAATAAAACAAAAAAACACAAGGTAAAAGTTCGTGACGAAGTAAATGCAGCAGATAAAAATAATAATACAACATTTATTATATTCTTGCTAATTATTTACTGCGGACAGCAAAGCATTCATAAATGTATCTTGCTATTTCAGGTTGAAAGGAATTTGAAAGGAAAGGAATTTGATTTCAGTATGAAACTTGGAGACTGAAAATCTGTTAACTATAAAGAATGCATCTTGTAAAGCGCTTTTGCTATATCTGTTAATACCATTAATAAGAGCAAGCCGCAAATCGGTATACAGTGTACATGCATCTAGAAAATGAAGTTCATCCTCCACCACGCTACAAGATTGACAAAGTCTGTCTTCTCTTGGGATATTGCGATGGCGACCCCTTTCAATGTGAAGGTCGTGTTGACTTAATCTTAAGCGACATAGAACTGTTTTATGTTTTACGTTCTTGCATGTTGTTAGATATGGCTGGATATTGTAAGACTGTGTGACTATGTTATAGAATTGAAGCCTTGAGGCACCACTGCCTTTAATGGTTTTCCAAAACTGTACATATTCTTTCAATTTATTAATTAATGAATATCTAAGTCTTTTAATATTAAAAGTGCCCTGATTTTTCCATATATGTGACAAGCCCAGTGATTAAAGCAAAGATTTAACATATGTTATCCAAGGTGCTTTATTTCGAACTTCAGCTGATATCATATCATTATAAGCTTGCTTAATGTAGCTGTCTTCTTTTGACTCGATTATATGTACCCAAAATGATATTACTTGTCCTATTGTGTTAAGTGAGATTAGATATCTTCCTAGTTCTGCTAGAACGGGTATTTTCATTGTCCTTTTGTGTACCCCTAACAGCCCTCTACAGAACCGAATATGTGCGTTTTCTGATGAACATTTCAGGGAGAGAAAATAATTAAATTGATTGGGCAGTTCAAAGGAATCCACCACCCCTTTGTTCTTTGACATATAATTAAATGGGAACCATACCTCAGCTACATAGTTGACGACAATAGGGACTATTAACGTGTCGAATAGAGCATTTGCCACGCGCCGGTGACCTTGAATTTCACTGAGTTGAATTTAGAGAGTTGAATTAGAGAGGTCAGCGCAACTCGGGCAGAACGAGCTCGGGCAAATTAGTAGTCTAGCATAGTGAACGAACACTCGTGGCAAACGCCCTAATAGGGCTGCGGCCAGTCAGCCTTTGACCACGCCCACTTTAGGGCTGTGCGGGTGGACGATGCAGCGGACAGTGGACAAGCGAGGGAATGGCGGAGAGGAGTGAAGGAGGAGGAGGGGGAGAGGTATAGGAATGTTATCGGTTATGATTAGGGGTGGGGGGGGGGGGGGGTGGAGAGAGGGGGGGGGGGGTTGTGACACCAGAGGCAGCCCAACTTGTCAGTATGGTTGTCAAACTTGTCATATTTTGTCATGTGATCCCTGTAGGTTACTTAAACAGAAGTAACTTGGGCATTTTTAGTTCATTCCGTCAGGGTTATCACAGAAGGTGGACAGTGTGTGTTCTTGCCAGTGGTCAGTGCTGTTGTTGAAGAAGAAGAACAAGAAGAAGGTGGAAGAAGAAGAAGAACAAGAAGAAGAAGAAGAAGAAGAAGAAGAAGAAGAAGAAGAAGGTGGAAGAAGAAGAAGAAGAAGGAGAAATTTGCAGAACAATGCCCAAACAACTGCTTACCGTGAGTTGCTTATAATTTATATGCTGTCGGAACAGCTAGTACTTTTTTTTCTAATGAAGTTATGGCTTAATAATAATGTTGTTGGTGTATTGGTTTCCGAAATAATTATTTGGCTCCTAAAAGTGTTTTTTTAAATATGAATGATCAATATAAATAAAATAAGATCAGGATTTACAACTTGTTTCTAAAATTATTAGGCTCCTAAAAACTTGATTTTTAAAAAAAAGCAGCGAATGGTTAATGTGTAAGTAATAAGTTTCTAAATTATATTGATTAATAATACCTTTGTTTCTACAATTATTAAGCTCCTAAAAACTTGATTAAAAAAAAAAGCAGCGAATGGTTTATAATGGTAAGTAATAAGTTTCTAAATTATATTGATTAATAATACCTTTAATTTTGTTCATCATTACATTACTTGGTTTAAATGCAGTCTCCATCTGTTCAATCAATCGTGCAATGTAAATGTAAGGAGCACGGTATATCTCAAGCTTCGAGCTTCTTGTTGCTCTAATTGTCTTTCTCTTTGACTATGTTTTGAAATAAATAAAGATTTGTTTCAATGTGGGGACAAAATCAGGATTTGCATAGTGTCTTTGCGACGATAACATTTTGATAAAAAAAAATAAAGGGTAATAACACGTACCTGTATTCAAGAGTGCGAATTAGACAGTCAACACGGAGAATAGGGGAAGAGACGGGGTAAAAAGCGCATGGGCGGGTAAGAAGCCCACCCCAATTATCTCATGAAATGAAGCAAATTTCAGTCTCATTGAAAATACCCGTTCTAGCAGAACTAGGAAGATATCCAATCTCACTTAACGCAATAGGACAAGTAATATCATTTTGGGTACATATAATCGAGTCAAAAGAAGACAGCTACATTAAGCAAGCATATAATGATATGATAGCATTCGTCTCATGGGCAAATTTGACTGAAATTTTCTTTATTTCATGAGATAATTGGGGTGGGCTTCTTACCCGTCCATGCGCTTTTTACCCCGTCTTCCCCTAGTGTGTACATTAGACTAAACTCTCCAAACGATTGTCTGTTTAGCCTAACATTTTATCCCCGTTTTGAATGCCTAAGTCGTACTCGTGACAGCAGGCCCTGTATCTTACTATGCCCGCTTCACACCGACGTAGGTCTAAATTAGATCGAACGTATAATGCCTTTTCCCTTTTGCTTGCTGTCATCTACTATCTTTCTGCCTTACCGGTCCATTCTCCTGCGCTTTTGTTCACGAAACACTTTCAACAAGATTTCCTCCAGCCGAAGTCGGACTTGCTGGGCCTAACTATTTCTTAGTTATAGGCGCATGACGGCAGCACGACGCATCTCCTCTCATAATTGACAGGAAACTGTCTGAGCTATCGAAGAAGAAGAAGAAGAAGAAGACGGATCCCCGAAAGCAAGAAATTCATATTGTTTGCACTTTCTGCAATTTGCAGTTTGATTTTGTCTTTACAGCAGTTTTACCCTGCTCGCGTTTGTGTTGTTGTTTTTTGTTTTATTTTGTTTTTTTGCTTTATTTTATCTATCATAGATTATTTTCTCCCAAAAGTGAAAACCGTTTGATTTCACAATCACTATCTAATTTGCCACGCGAGGACGACCTTAAAATTCACTACTGAGTTGAGTTCAGAGAGTTGAATTAGAAAGGTCAGCGTAACTCGGGCAGGCAACGAGTGCGGGCAAATTAGTAGTCTAGTATAGAGAACGAACACTCGTGGCAAATGCCCTATTGTTCTCAATAATTCTCTGCATTGTTTATTTACTTTTAATATTTTCCATCTATTTTGAGAAATGCGCAAGTAATAGAAGGCCTATATATATATTTGTTGTTGTTGTTGTTGTTGAAAACAATTGACTAGTATAAAAACCTTGAATTGTAAGATTTAAGAACGTGTCCTGAAACAAAGCAAGTATAAATTACGATGTGGTAAATACCTTTAATTGTAAGATTTAAGAAGGTGTCCCGAAACAAGACAAGTATAAATAACGCTGTCATTATTTTAATAAGATTAATTCATAACTCATTATTGTGATAAAGCATCTAACATCGTGGGTAAGTTTCTTAAAAATTCATTTTACTCACATGTTCCCGACTCTATCAATGTTTCAAGGCTTATTAAAGCCCCTAGGGATACACAGAAAAAGAAAAAGAAAACCACAGCATACCACTTTTGTGAGGGTGGCCCTTCAAACCTTTATGTGCCCAGTACATAAACCGACTTCCAGAACTTAGGCCGGGTTCACATTAGACGCGTAAGTTCCGTACGGAAACCCTAAGTAAGTGGAAGAAAGAAGCATACAGCAAACAAACAACTACACAAGTGCAAAGTGACGTTATTTTATTCACAAGAGACAAAACAAAACAAAGAAAGAAGGATAAAAGTTTACGCATATAGGGGGAATTCGGACACGTGCGCATCTTTTCCATTCTTTGTTTCACTTATTTATGGATTGCGCACGGGTTTCCGCATGGAATATCCGCTTATGTGTGTACATGGCCTATATGTGAACTTATGTTACGAGAGCTACGTACGTTACAGAAAAGGCGATCTAGTAACAATATCCCTTGTCTTTGACTCTTTTTCCAAATCCAAATCCAAATCATCTTTATTATCTCATAACAGAGATATTGCAGCCAGATGCACGCAAGAAAAACAACAATAAACACATTTATCAACAACAAAGAATATGAACTAATATGAATGTGAAAAACACAACAACAACAAAACAAACAAAACGTTTAAGATTTGATAAATGTAATAAAAATAAATAAATAACTGCAGGATTTCACAAAGTCTCAGGAAAATGTACAAATAAAGTGGTGGGTTGAGGAAATCCCAAACACTAAACAACAGAAATGAAAACAAAAACTTCAGATTGAGATTTCATTTTCTTTCATGTCGGCTTAATAGAGTTAATTGTTATCTATCATTTGTCATAGATATTTATCATTTGATACCGTCAATGCACCTTCAGTAAATGCATTTAAAAATCGTATTGACAAAGAATTATCAAAATATACTTTTTTCTACCAATTTGGATGCATATGAAAACCAAAGCTAAGTGTTAGTTTACACTCAAGCCAAAAATAAATCCACGAGCTAATTAAAAATATTAAAAAACACAATTGATATTTGATTCAAAAATCACCACTAATGAGGGCAAAAGGCTTATAACCTACAGTCTTATGTGATGTGATGATGAGATGGTTGCATTGATTTTTCATGTTGAAACAGCGTGAAGAGAAGAGGCAGCGTCTAACGGCTCAAGAACAGAAACGAAGAAACCGGCTAAAGCAAGACCTGGACAAATTAAAGGCAATCAACCCCCTTGTGGATCCCAAAAAGGTGAGTACAAAACGTACTCCGAACACGGTGGAGACTGCGTGTGAAGTAGGGGAAGACGGGGTAAAAAGCGCATGGGCGGGTAAGAAGCCCACCCCAATTATCTCATGAAATAAAGAAAATTTCAGTCAAATTTGTCCATGAGACGAATGCTAGACATGGGCAAAATGAGACTGAAATTTGCTTCATTTCATGAGATAATTGGGGTGGGCTTCTTAATGCCTAGTTATGAAATGAAATGCGATGTGGTTAATTTGTGCTTTTCTTCTGAACGCCATCATTATAATGTTTGCAAAATGTATGCTAGACTGTCGTTTCCGACAATGACTGCCAGATAGCAGAAGGGAGAAGATACTATTCTGGCGGGGCTGGGCGAGATATTTCTTTGTAGTGGAGATGCCTTGCCCAGGGTACATCCCCACTCTCTCGGCCAAAGGGATTTGAGTACACAGCTGGCGTTGAGGAAGGTCCACAAAGGCCAACCCATCCCTTTGGCTGCAGCACCAGAGCCGGTGCAAATCTCACAGATAGAGTAGACTAATAAAAAATACATTTATATTTTTTAAAAACGTAGCAATTCAAAGTTGAGTCCTTGATTTAGACATCCGGGGGCCTACGTCAAGACATCTATTGAATGCAGGTGATTGATGTTTGGAACATTGAACTAGTGTGATGAATAACATCATACGGCAAAATGTGCTGATCAGTAGGCTTAGAGATTCATTCAAAGTTCGAATTATTTTCTCTTCTTTTTGTTATAAACAAAACAGGTGTTTTTTTGGCACTTTGCCAAAAAAAAACCCACTACATTTTCATCCATAAACACCAACATACAGATAAAGAATAGGGTTTTTAATCCAACAGTTTATGCTTCATGTAAGCCAATCAGTGTGATTTTAAAACTTTTAAACCTTTTTCGGTAATAAAGAATATTGTGTACATACTGTTTATATCTAAAGACCTTTGTTGATTTTTAAACATTTGTTGAATTTTAAAAAAAGTGGTCCTGGAAATTTGAATCTGAAGATAGCTCGCGGAGTCAGCATAAAGGCATTTGTAATAGAAACATTTTAAAACAAATGTAATGATATTTATCGCGGTCCTCGTGCGGGCCATGGCAACTAACTAAGGTTTTGACCTTCTAATCAAAACAAAACAATAGGAATTATAAATTATGAAATAATTGAACTTTATTTAAAGAAACTTAAAATAATAATTGTATTTAAAAAAACTCAAAATAATAAATTTATTTAAAGAAAAACTTAAAAACTTTTTCCCTCCCCCCCCCCCCCCAACTACATAAAAAGTAATGTCCCATATGGTTTCGACCGGGAGGACGTAAAGCTAAGCTTTCGTTCTCTTCTTTTTCTTTCAAATCAAGGTGCTTGTTTTCTCTATAACTTTTTCACACTGGTGTTCCAAACAGGACACTACGGCGGATGTGGTGAGGAAAGCCGCAGAATATATCCGGCATCTGAGACTCGTGTTGGCAAACGGTCAGCAGTCTGTACCGTCAGCAGGTCCTTCCACTGGGAACAATCTGGGTGAGTGAGTGAGTGAGAGAGAGAGAGAGAGAGAGAGAGAGAGAGAGAGAGAGAGAGAGAGAGAGAGAGAGAGAGAGAGAGAGAGAGAGAGAGAGTGAGACAGACTCAGAAAGAGAGAGAGTGAGACAGACAGAGAGAGTGAGAGAGAGAGAGAGAGACAGAGAGACAGAGAGAGAGTGAGAGAGAGAGAGAGAGAGAGATGAGAGAGAGAGAGAGAGACAGAGAGAGAGAGAGAGAGAGTGAGTGAGACAGACTCAGAAAGAGAGAGAGAAGAGACAGACAGTGAGAGAGAGAGAGAGAGACAGAGAGAGAGAGAGAGAGAGACAGACAGAGAGAGAGAAGACAGAGAGCATAGAGAGACAGACAGAGAGAGCGAGAGAGAGAGACTAATCCAATAGATAGAACTTAAACGAATCATATCTGTATTGTTAAAAATTCGGGACTTTACTGGTGTTGCGCTGCCTCCGGGCATTGCCTCCAGGATCGTTCCCACCATCTTTATGTCTACTAATGTCCCGTAATTATGTGTCTGTTCCAGACCGGAGGACGTTAAAACAGATTTTCAAGCTCACTCACATTTCAATCGATTCCAAATTATAAATTAAATGTGTGAATAACATGTGAACCTCTTACATTTTCAGTGCCTGTAGAACAGCCAGCAGCAGCAGCATCCCCGCCCGCACCTCCCCCACCACCTCCCCCCCCACCTCCACCCCCACCCCCACCCCCCAGCTTACATTTTCAGTGCCTGTGGAACAGCCAGCAGCAGCATCCCCACCCGCACCTCCCCCACCCCCACCCTCACCCCAGCCACTCGGTTCTGAGGGACACCACCCGCACCCTCCCTCTCAACCTTCCCCTTCTCCTCCTTCCTCTCCTTCCCCTCCCCCTCCTCCCCCACCCTGTTCTTCCCCCCCTCTTCCCCCTCCCCCTGCTAATTTTCTCGATCTCTCTGAGGATGGAGGAGAACTTGAAGGTTGGTAGTACACGCGCGTGTGTGTGTGTGTGTGTGTGTGTGTGTGTGTGTGTGTGTGTGTGTGTGTGTGTGTGTGTGTGTGTGTGTGTGTGTTTGTGTGTGGGTTGTGTGTTTGTTCGTTTGGGCGTGTGTGTGTTTGCTTGACGCGCGCGCGCGCGCGCGCGCGTGTGTGTGTGTGTGTGCATGCGCGCGTGCGTGTCTGTCAGTCACTGCGTATGTAAGTGTTTTAAAGACCCACAGAGCCGGCTGGATTAAGTCCCTTGTTTTTTTTCTGGGTCGGTGTGGCCCACACATTACCTCGTATACGATCGAGGCTTCTTTAAAGCCTGTCTCGTTTTCAGTATACGATCGAGGCTGCTCTTTAAAGTGATGTCTCGTTTTCGTGCAAGAGGCAATTTGTATGGGAGCAACACTTAGTCAAAATAAGATTTCTTACCAGCTATAAGAGGGAAAACACGTGAAAACCTTGATTTTGACACATGACGTACTGGGTCTTAATTGTTTGTCGAGGCGCACTCACATTTCTTTATTTAAGATAAAACAAGAAAGAAAAGAACCCTAACAACCCGCACACTGCCTCATTTAGTTTGTATGGATTTGTAAACTATTGGTATCGTCTTGGTTCATTTTCATACCGTATAGGCAAGACGGGTAAGAAGCCCATGCCAATTATCTCATGAAATGAAGCAAATTTCAGTCACATTTTGCCCATGAGATGAGTGTTAATGTTTAGTATTCGTCTCGTGGGTAAATTTGTCTGAAATTTGCTTTATTTCATGAGATAATTGGCATGGGCTTCTTACCCGCCCATGGGCTTTTACCCCGTCTTCCCCTGTACATAATGTCGGTTTTGTTTCTTCTTTTATTTCTTTTCAATCAATGTTGGGGTGAAGGTAAAGATGTGCCCCCCCCCCCCCCTGCATTTCTCGGTTAATTCTATTTTTCCGTTTTTGCCTTTCTTACCATACATAAAGCTGTATTTTAGGAACATTTTTAGCTAATAACCTTTTTGGAATACTAACCCTATCCCTAAACCTAACCCTACCCCCCACTATGTACTGCAATACACCGCGATTTGTCACAGTTGTGGTTCGTTGCGTTTTCCCGTCTTACAGGGTGGGGGGGTAGGGTTAGGGCTAGGGCTAGGGTTAGGGTTAGTATTCCAAAAAGATCATTTGGTCTTGCATTGAGTCCTGACTTATCTCGTTTCTTTGCATTCTCATCTTATTCCTTCTTCTTCCCTTCATTTTATTTCAGCGATTATGGCGACTCTCAGTGCAAGTGAAGATTCCGGTGTGCAGACTATATCCCCGGACTTCCTCGGCTGGGCCCAAGGTACCGTACAGCAGACCTACTTGTGCTGATGGTTCGCTCCTAGTATTTCCAGTGACATTGTTTTTAGTCATGTTGCTGAATAAAAAGCGTGAAACTGTTTATGCATATTCATCCAACTTTGCTGCCATGATTACTCTTTTTGTTTCTCTCTCTCTCTCTGTGTCTGTTTCTCTGTCTGTCTGTCTCTCTCTCTCTCTGTCTGTCTCTCTGTCTCTCTGTCTCTCTCTCTCTCTCTCTCTCTCTCTCTCTCTCTCTCTCTCTCTCTCTCTCTCTCTCTCTCTCTCTCTCTCTCTCTCTCTCTCTCTCTTGAGGTGTGTGTGTGTGTGCGCGTGTAGTGGTGTGTGCGCGTATGTGTGTGTGTGTGTGTGTGCGTGTGCGTGCGTGAGTGTGTCTGTAGGTATGTGTGTGTGCGTGTGCGCGCGTGTGCGTGTGTGTGTGTTTCTTTCAGTGTCCTGTGGTCAGTGGTTGATTTCAAACCAGACTGCATGTAGTAATGTTCATTCATGTTTAGGGGAATATCATTTGTATATATCAACATCATCATCGTTATCGTCGTTGTCGTCGTAATCATCATCATCATCATCAAAATCATCATCATCATCATCAAGGTAATACCTGGTACACTGAAGAGAACTTCACACTTTAAAATGCTTTGTTGTTTTTTCAGGTGAGGGCGAGGGTTACTATGACGCCTTCCTCTAGGAGTCTCGTCAACAACCAACAAAGCCGCCAGAGATCTGCACAGAGGAGAGGAGAGAGAGAGTGGAGGGTACGGATCTGAAGGAGAGACAGTGGAGGATACGGATCTGAAGGAGAGACAGTGGAGGATACGGATCTGAAGGAGAGACAGTGGAGGATACGGATCTGAAGGAGAGACAGTGGAGGATACGGATCTGAAGGAGAGACAGTGGAGGATACGGATCTGAAGGAGAGACAGTGGAGGATACGGATCTGAAGGAGAGACAGTGGAGGATACGGATCTGAAGGAGAGACAGTGGAGGATACGGATCTGAAGGAGAGACAGTGGAGGATACGGATCTGAAGGAGAGACAGTGGAGGATACGGATCTGAAGGAGAGACAGTGGAGGATACGGATCTGAACGAGAGACAGTGGAGGATACGGATCTGAAGGAGAGACAGTGGAGGATACGGATCTGAAGGAGAGACAGTGGAGGATACGGATCTGAAGGACAGACAGTGGAGGATACGGATCTGAAGGAGAGACAGTGGAGGATACGGATCTGAAGGACAGACAGTGGAGGATACGGATCTGAAGGAGAGACAGTGGAGGATACGGATCTGAAGGACAGACAGTGGAGGATACGGATCTGAAGGAGAGACAGTGGAGGATACGGATCTGAAGGACAGACAGTGGAGGATACGGATCTGAAGGAGAGACAGTGGAGGATACGGATCTGAAGGACAGACAGTGGAGGATACGGATCTGAAGGAGAGACAGTGGAGGATACGGATCTGAAGGAGAGACAGTGGAGGATACGGATCTGAAGGAGAGACAGTGGAGGATACGGATCTGAAGGAGAGACAGTGGAGGATACGGATCTGAAGGAGAGACAGTGGAGGATACGGATCTGAAGGACAGACAGTGGAGGATACGGATCTGAAGGAGAGACAGTGGAGGATACGGATCTGAAGGAGAGACAGTGGAGGATACGGATCTGAAGGAGAGACAGTGGAGGATACGGATCTGAGGGAGAGACAGTGGAGGATACGGATCTGAAGGACAGACAGTGGAGGATACGGATCTGAAGGACAGACAGTGGAGGATACGGATCTGAAGGACAGACAGTGGAGGATACGGATCTGAACGAGAGACAGTGGAGGATACGGATCTGAAGGAGAGACAGTGGAGGATACGGATCTGAAGGAGAGACAGTGGAGGGTACGGATCTGAACGAGAGACAGTGGAGGATACGGATCTGAAGGAGAGACATATTTTGTGAAGGATACAGATCTGAAGGAGAGACATATTTTGTGAAGGATACAGATCTGAAGGAGAGACATATTTTGTGAAGGATACAGATCTGAAGGAGAGACACATTTTGTGAAGGATACAGATCTGAAGGAGAGACATATTTTGTGAAGGATACGGATCTGAAGGAGAGACATATTTTGTGAAGGATACGGATCTAAATGAAAGAAAGAATGACCTGACAAGAAACAGAGGCCCAATACTTATTTATTTATTGTCCAGCAAAGGTAGTACGAGAGGGGTGGGTACAGGGATACGTGTATGGATGTTTCACAATTGACAAAGTTTGACGTTTAAAACGCCTCTGTTTTGTGCTATGCAAAATGAATGAATCGAGAAATTGATAGTTGTGTGTGGGTGTTTCACACTTTACATTTCTAAGTGTAGAAAGCCTCTGCTTTGCGCTATGCGAAATAGACTTGAGGGTGATAGATAAATGGATGGATTGATGGGGATTGGCAAATGGGTGGATGGGGTGTCTTTTAACAGTTTTAATGCTTTACGTTTTCCTGAGTACATTTTCACTTCATGGTACTATGTTTCAAGATTTAAGATGTTCAAGATTTAGCATACTTACATCATTCCTTCACTATGGTCATTGTTAGTTCGCTTGACTTCCTTCACCTGGAGTCTTTTTTTAAGACGAAACTTTGGTTTTTCTTGTTCTGTGATTCATTAATCATCTTCTGTGTATAGTAGCTTGATGTTTTGTTTTGTTTTGTTGTTGTTAAATCGAACAGTTTTAATGTTTTAAACTTTCAAAAGTCTGTGTTTTGTGTTCAGTAAACGTAATTTGAGATCAATGGATGGATAGACGAATGAATAGATGCGCAGCAGAAAAGGCACGCGCGCGTGCATTTGACAAGCTCATTTGCATAATGGTTTACTGTCACGCGCAGGTCACACCGTTCTGACACAAAGATTTGCTTTTGATGAGAGAAAATTAATGTCAGACTGTTATCGCAGCAATCAAAGATGAGCCAATTTTGTCTATAGTGTGTTACATTTGTGCTATTTATTTTTGTGTTTTTAAAATTAATAAAAGCAAAATGATGTGCCAAGCAGAAGTTGTGTCCATCTCTTTGAAGTGCAAACGATTTTTATAATCTTCTGTTTTTTGTCTTTGTCTTTCTTCACTTGCCTGTCTGTCTGTCTCTCCTTTCTTTTTTTACATAGTGTTTATGCAGAGAGAGAGAGAGAGAGAGAGAGAGAGAGAGAGAGAGAGAGAGAGATAATTGGTACCTTTGGATAATTCATTTAGGTGTGTGTGTACGTACGTCTGAGTACGTGTGTGTAGGCCTATGTCTATCTGTATGTCTGTTACTGTGTCTACGTTTGTGAGACTGTCTCTCTTTAAGTCTCTGTCTCTGTATCTCTTTCTCTGTCTCTTTCTTTCTTTGTGTGTCTCTCTCTCTCTCTCTCTCTCTCTCTCTCTCTCTCTCTCTCTCTCTGTGAAAACCATCACACCCTGTAGTGGTAATGGGACAAGAGAGAGAGAAGAGAGAGGAGGAGAGAGAGAGAGAGAGAGAGAGAGAGAGAGAGAGAGACAGACAGAGACACTGGAAGACAGAGAGGTCAAGACAAAGAGACAGAACAGAGACATACATGGAAAGGAACAGAGACAGAGACATACTTAGAGAGAAACAGAACAGAGATAGACAGACAGACAGACAGAGACACTGAAAGACAGAGAGGTCAAGACAAAGAGACAGAACAGAGACATACATGGAAAGGAACAGAGACAGAGACATACTTAGAGAGAAACAGAACAGACAGAGAGACATACTTAGAGAGAAACAGAACAGAGACAGACAGACAGACAGAGACACTGAAAGACAGAGAGGTCAAGTCAAAGAGACAGAACAGAGACATACATGGAAAGGAACAGAGACAGAGAGACATACTTAGAGAGAAACAGAACAGAGAGACAAACAGACAGACAGAGACACTGAAAGACAGAGAGGTCAAGACAAAGAGACAGAACAGAGACATACATGGAAAGGAACAGAGACAGAGACATACTTAGAGAGAAACAGAACAGACAGAGAGACATACTTAGAGAGAAACAGAACAGAGACAGAGAGACAAACAGACGGAATAATTATGAAAGCAAAAATCGGATGAATATGCCTTAACAGTTTTAAGCTGGGGGGGTTCTGCGACATAGCTAAAAAGAAAGGCAACTGAAAATACTAGGTGCGA
The DNA here is from genome assembly GCA_017654935.2 of Phymorhynchus buccinoides. Taxonomy (NCBI): domain Eukaryota; kingdom Metazoa; phylum Mollusca; class Gastropoda; order Neogastropoda; family Raphitomidae; genus Phymorhynchus; species Phymorhynchus buccinoides. The sequence continues at coordinate 51,689,827 of CM065694.1, forward strand.
ACTATCAGCACAAATAGGTCTACTGTATGGTACCTTGGGCCCAGCCGATAAATGATGGCGATACGCTCTGTGGCCTACCGGCCTCGTCTTTATCGAGTGTCGCTAACAAAAAATTAAAAAAGAGGAAGAAAAAAAAAAGAAGAGATTAGTATGCAAAAAAACGAGATAAAATCAAGACTCACTGTAAGATTGATTGCAGTACCTAAGTTAAATGGAGGTAAAGGTAAAGATGTGCCCCCCCCCCCCCCCTGCATTTCTCGGTTAATTGTATTTTTCCGTTTTTGCCTTTCTTACCACACATAAAGCTGTATCTTAGGAACATTTTCAGCTAATTCTCTTTTTGGAATACTAACCCTAACCTTAACCCTAGCCCTAAACCTAACCCTACCCCCCACTATGCACTGCAATACATCGCGATTTGTCACAGTTGTGGTTCGTTGCGTTTTTCCGTCTTATAGGGTGGGGGTTAGGGTTAGGGTTATAGATGATTTTGACAAAAAAACAGATGCTTGTGGCAAAAGAAAAGACCATCTAACCCTAACCCTATCCCTAACCCTATCCCTAACCACGGAAAGAACCAAGAAATAGAGCAGGAGGGTGTAAATCTACATATTTGCCGAGAAATCGATGTACAAAGCCATGCACTTATACTATTTGTTTGCTGGAACCATTCCTTTTGGGGGGTGATAAATTTTAAGTCTTTACAAATACGTAAAAAGTACACACTGTCTGAGGCAGCGTCCTCTAGCTTCAGCTTTATACATCTGTATTGTTACTACTTCTTCTTCTTCTTCTTCTTCTTCTTCTTCGTCGTCGATCACATCAGATGGAGATGCCAGCAGCCCGCACGAATGCAGCAGTCTCATGGAGACCAGTCAGGTTTCCGTGCAGCTTTTCCCTCAGTGGTGTTGGGTCTGGTAGTGTTACTAATTCGGGGTTTTCCTGGTGCTGCACTGCCTCCGGGCATGGCCTCCAGGATCGTTCCCACCATCTTTATATCTACTAAATAAAATAAATGTCCTATATAATGTGTCTGTTTGAGACCAGAGGACGTTAATCAGATCGTCTTCAAATGAGGCAGTGTGCGAACCTTGTTGAACACGAACGTGAGCACGGCCCGAATAAACATTATTATGAAAGGCACAAAACATATAGAGCTCCATGAAACCCATAGGGGAAGACGGGGTAAAAAGCCCATGGGTGGGGGGACTTGGGTGTTAGTCAATTATCTCATGAAATAAAGCAAATTTCAGTCACATTTTGCCCATGAGACGACTGTTAATGTTAAGCATTCGTCTCATGGGCAAATTTGACTGAAATTTGCTTTATTTTATGAGATAATTGGCATGGGCTTCTTACCCGCCCATGGGCTTTTTACCCCGTCTTACCCTACAAGCATAATGTAAATCTAACACCCAAGTCCCCAAGAAATTAGATGATAATGAATATTGGTATTGTTCTTTTCTGTTTCCTATGTTTCAGACCGTGGTCATTGTTTGACTGAATAAATTATCAGTTGCCACAAAGAGACCGAGTTCTTATTTATAAATTAATCGGTAAAGGTAAAGATCCGTATCCTCCGCTGTCTCTCCTTCAGACCCGTATCCTCCGCCTCCCTTCTCAATTTCTCGGTTGTTTCCATTTTCCGTTCTTGCCTTTCTTACTGCAGATTGAGTACTTCATCCTCTATCATTTGCTATATTTCACACACATTTTCATCCATTTACATAATGAAACACATGCATTCAATAATAGTAGAAAATAAAGGCAAGACGGGAAAACCCAATGAACCAGGACTGTGACAAATGCCGCGGTGTACTCTACTACATAGGTGTGTGGGGGGGAGGGGGTGTATTAGATAATGGCCTTTATGGTGACTGTTGAGAAATGTAGGGGGGTGGCACATCTTGACCTTTACCTGTCTAAAAACGTCACACCAAAAAGTAAAAAGAATGAAACACTAATCTCTTCGACGTTAGACACTAGAGACACACAAATAAACATTACAAAGTTAACATCGAGTCAACACAGAAAAGAGCAACACCTTCCTCGTTACAATAAACACATACAAGAGAAAAACACAACACACCATTCTTAAGGCGTAGTAACCTCCCTTGGAAACATGAATTTAACTTTTTCTCTTTTTAACTTTCTAGTCAACTGGGACACAAAAGTTCCGGTTGGCAATATGTAAATAGATCTGCACACATCTGTAAATCATGTTTATTTTAAAATCAGACCCGTTTCGATCCGATTTAAACAAAGAAAGTTTTAAAAGTTTGTTTTTTAACTCATGGTTCTGGAATTTTGACAGTGGAAAAAGCAATCGGTTAGCTAAAAGTTCAGAGTGTTATGTTAAACAGACATTTTTGTCCCATATGTGCCTTCACGGGTCGAGAGGACGTAAAACACCAAAATTCATCTTAACAGACATCTTACCAATTTTAATCTCTATAAACCGCAGAAGTAGTATTAAGGAATATCTATACTACCGTTTATCCTTATAAAAGCATAGCTGATCATAATAATATTAATAAGTTCATTCTTGGTGCCCTTCCATTTACTATTCCTCCTCCCCCCCTCTCTGCACATCTCTGCAGCCATGGTTGGTTGATCAAGGAGAGTCCTCGAAGTAGGCATGAACAGTTGTAAGCTGTTTTTTCTGCGACACAACTAAAAACGTAACTGAAAATACTAGGAGCGAACCATCAGCACAAGTAGGTCTGCTGTACGGTACCTTGGGCCCAGCCGATGAATTCCGGTGATATGTTCTGCACACCCGACTTCTTCACCGAGAGTCGCTATAATCATAATGATAATCGCTAAACAAATATTAAAAGGAAGAGGGGAAAAAAAGTATATTAGACTAGTATGCAAAGAAACGAGATAAATCGGGACACAATGTAGGATTAATTGTAGTAGTTCAATGTTTACAGAAGAGAAGAAACAAAACCAACATAATGAATAATTTTATACGGGAACCAAGAGTTTACAAATACATTTTTTTAAAAAGTACACACTGTATGAGGCAGTGTCATCTAGCTTCAGCTTTATACATCTGTATTGTTACTAATTCGGGGCTTTCCTGGTGTTGCACTGCCTACGGGCATTGCCTCCAGGATCGTTCCCACCATCTTTTACTAATGTCCCATATGTGTCTGTTTCAAACCAAAGGACGTCTTACCAATTTTAAACCGCAGCAGTACTATTAACAAATTCCTATATTGCCGTTTATCCTGATAAAAAAAACACCCTTAGGGGAAGACGGGGTAAAAAGCGCATGGGCGGGTAAGAAGCCCACCCCAATTATCTCATGAAATGAAGCAAATTTCAGTCTCATTTTGCCCATGAGACGAGCGTTAATGTCTAGCATTCGTCTCATGGGCAAATTTGACTGAAATTTTCTTTATTTCATGAGATAATTGGGGTGAGCTTCTTACCCGCCCATGCGCTTTTTACCCCGTCTTCCCCTATATTAATCCCTTCATTCGTGCTCCTTCTCCATTTCTTTTTCTCCCCCATCTTCATCCTAACAAATGTCCCATATGTGCCTCTAAGCAGGTCGGAGGACGTAAAACAAATTTCTATATGAGGCAGTGTGTGGGTTTTTCTTCTTCTTGGTTTTATTGTAAATAAAGAAATGTGAGTGGGCCTCGACAAACCATTGCGCACCAACCTTCTTCAAGATATTCATAATGGGACACATTGAAAATTAATGTTATTCACATATGAGGACTGGATTAAAAAAAACACATTATTTTTGCTTAATCTAAAGAAAATTATTAAAAACTCTCTCTCTCTCTCTCTCTCTCTCTCTCTCTCTTTCTCTCATTCTCTCTCTCTCTCTCTCTCTCTCTCTCTCTCTCTCTCTCTCTCTCTCTCTTTCTCTGTCAGTCTGTTTGTCTCACTCTGTCACTGTCTCTCTCTCTCTCTCTCACCTTTCTCTCTCTGGTTTAAATGTTTTATTTTTCCAAATCAACATGAACAACTATAACATAACTGAAGCAACAACAAGCAGAGCTTATGGCGTGCTCAGTTCAAAACGAATTACACAGTATAAACATTGGCGGAATTTTACCAGGAAATACCAGCAATACATTTTTGAAAAGAAAGTAACAACAAACCAAACGAACAATGGACATAGCAATAGACAAAAGAAGTAGAATCGACACAAAAATGATAAAAGAGAGAGAGAGAGAGAGAGAGAGAGAGAGAGAGAGAGAGAGAGAGAGAGAGAGAGAGAGAGAGAGAGAGTTCCACCTCACACCACTCTGCAGACCAGAACTCCAACCCCACGTCGCAATAAAACGAAATAGGACCCCCGTTCTCTCTCTCTCTCTCTCTCTCGTCTCTCTCTCTCTCTCTCTCTCTCTCTCTCTCTCTCTTCTCTGTCAGTCTGTTTGTCTCACTCTGTCACTGTCTGTCTCTCTCTCACCTTTCTCTCTCTCTCTCTCTCTCTCTCTCTCTCTCTCTCTCTCTCTCTCTCTCTCTCTTTTACCCGGATTGCCTGACGACCTGCTGACCATCGAAACTGTTCAGGGTTTGCCAACTCGTACATCAGGAGCCGAAAGTACTCTGTGGCTTTACGAAGCACCTGTTCGGTATTGTCCTGTTTGGAGCACAAGTATCCAAAAGTTACAGATCAAACAAGCACATAGATTAGAAAAAGAGAATAATTCGTACTTTTAATGAATCTATGAGGCAAAATATTGCATTACGATCTTAATCATTTGCGAGGTTTTAGATATCAATGATATTCATTCTATAGCTGTCTTGATGCAATGGTCTAGAAATCTACTTAATTTTAAATTGCTCTCATTTGTACTCTACCCTTTTCTGGATCCACAAGGGGGTTCATGTTCCTCAATTCTTCCATTTCTTGCTTGTGCCTGTCTCTCCGTTTCTGCTCGCGTGCGGTCAGACGCTCCCTCTTCTGATCACGCTGTTTCAACAGAAAACAAAATCAACGAGGGAGGCGAAAATGGAGTTTTACGTCCTCTTGGTCTGAATCAGACACATATGGGACATTTGTAAATACAAATATGGTGGGAACGATACTGGAGGCAATGCCCGGAGGCAGTACAAAACCAGTAAAGTCCCGATTTTTAAAAATTAATACGGATAGGTGTAGCGGTAACCACGCCTCGGTTAAACCTCATCGGCTATGGCACCGCCACAGTATATTAGTAAAACAAAATCAACGCAACAATCTCAGTTATTATACTGCACAGAAACGGAAAAAAAAATAAAAAAATTGTTTGTTTAAAAAAAAAAGGCACTGGTTCGTCTTTTCTTTAAAAAATAAAAATAAAATCAATGAAGCATGATGAAAATCCGTTTAACGTCCTCCGGTCTGAAACAGACACATGGGACATTAGTAAATATTAAGATGGTGGAAACGATCTTGGAGGCAATGCCCGGAGGCAGTGCAGCTCCAGGAAATTCCCGAATGTTTTGAAAATAAACAAGTGCAACGCCGAGCGGCTGCAAAGTCCCCTCGCAGCATCGCCGAGCTTTTTTTATATTTCTTACTACACACTAATCATTAAAAACGCATCCAAACAGCACGTAACTGAATTTTTTTTTTATATATAGCCTTGGGGTTTGGACCCGTGATTTGAGCGCGCGCGATCATGCGCACACGCGCGCACAGAAAAAAATCATGACAACTGTGTTATAGACCATTCATCAACAAATGTGAAAAAACTGCATTAAAATACATGCAAAACTTCGCGAGATATTAGCGATTATGTGTTTCGGGGTTTGAACCCCGTAACTGGCGCGACCTTGACCTTAATGTAAAACTAAATACATCAGTGGATAGCTTGCATCTTGGCAAACTAGTATACCAAATACAAGCACTCCAGAAGGTGGGGGAACTGTTTTTACGAAAGACACCCCCCCGCAGTATCCCCACGGCGAGACTACTGGTACTGAGCTCTCTCTTAGCTAAGTCATACAAAATACCCAACTAGAGGTAACGAGCTCTCATGAAGGATAAAATAGCTACAGACTGTGTAATTAGTTATCAGTGTTACGAGAGATTAGCCTGATCAGATCACATGAGACACTTAATTGCCTCCCCCCGTGGGGATACCGGGGGGTCTTTTGCATAAATAGTTCCCCCACCTTCTGGAAGTTCTGTGCTTGTAGCATCCTCTAATCTGTCACTCTCTTTGACTCTGCCTTTTCCCTTTGCTTACTGTCATCTACTATCTTTCTGCCTTACCGGTCCATTCTCCTGCCTTTTTTCACGAAACAAAAAGATTTCCTACAGCCGAAGTCGGATTTGCTGGTTCTTAGTTAGGTGCATAACGGCAGCATGACGCATATGCGCTCATTATTGACAGGAAACGGTCTGAGCGATCGAAGAAGAAGAAGAAGACGAGGAAGACTTAATTGCCTTAGTAGCTAAAGAGGAGCGAGTATCTCATCTCCTTGATTAGTGATTGGGCCTGAGGGTTTAGGGACTTAGGATGACCCGTTATCTTAAGAGAGTATGGATGGTAGGGAAGGTGCATGGAGTCCAGGGGTGAAGGCCTTAGAGTCTGATATGGAAGGTCGGTGGACTAAGGGATTAGGATGACCCGTTATCTTAAGAGAGCATAGATGGTAGGGAAGGTGCATGGAGTCCAGGGGGTGAAGGCCTGAGAGTCTGATATGGAAGGTCTGTGGACTAAGGGATTAGGATGACCCGTTATCTTAAGAGAGCATAGATGGTAGGAAAGGTGCATGGAGTCCAGGGGCGGGGGTAGGGATGGCTTTCTCCATTGGAAAGACACGTTCAAGTCACTGATCATTCAGCAGGGCGGACTTTGATACTTGGAACGCCCCCTCGTCCACCACACTCACGTAATCAGCGGTCAGCTGATGGGACGTGGACGTATTTTAAAACCCATCTGACCCTTGAGCCGACCACAGATGATCGTTTGTGAAGAGACTCAACCACAAGAAGTCATTTGCTTCATTAAGACTCGTGGACGCTGTGTGGTCAGCTCTCAACTCCTAAAAGCCTATTTATTAATTAGGGGAACGTCACTTCTGGTTTTGAAGACCGTTTATTCGTATATAAATTTAAAAATGCCAGTAAAGGTTCGTACGATTTGTTGTGTCTGTGAAGTTGAAGAAGTTGAGATGGAACTGCAGTTTGTGAATCCACATCTCCAGGCCAGATACCAGTTGGTCCAAAAATTGAAACGTGGTTACTTTGGAAAGGTGAGCGTGGTTTTCTTCTGGTGTATTTATTTAATGTAAATAGGTTTTTGTGTGTGTTTTTAACAATGTAATTGTGGTACTTATGTTTTCTTACTTTTATCTTGAATCCCCACTGACTCACCAATACATGTTAAAAGTTCTCTACATTCTTTGTTCTTTCTTTTTTGGTCTCTAATGTAACATCAGCACGTAACCGACGTTCTGCACATTCGGCTTGAATCGCTACTGACACATGTATGTATTCTTTTTGGGAATGGAATAGGGTTAGGATCAGCCTATGATTAATTTTCATCAATCTGAAAGAAGCTGATTTTGATTGTGAGGGTGGTAAGCAGGGGGGGGGGGGGGGGGGGCTAAGGTACAAGACTGCCATGCATTTTCCCAGGTGTTGATTTTTAAAGCTACGTATATTATTTACACCATACTGTTCACAAAGTCCGCTTGATTTGTGACTATAAATACGCTCAAAGGTTATAAGCTTCATCTTTGAACATTTCTTCTTCTTCTTCTTCTGTGTTCCCAGACCATACGGCCATAATGGGTAAGGTACGTATGTGTCCGGTTTTCAGTGTTCACTGGTCTCCCCGCTGTGTACAACCGACACATTCCGATTTCTGAGGAGCTCAAATGAGAAAAATTATTTGGAGGATTTTTATTTAGAAAAAAAAGGCAGGAGAATGGGCCAATAAGTCGGATACATAATAGATGATAGAAAGCAAAGGGAAAAGGCAGAATGAAAGAGAGTGGCAGATTAAGGGAAGTTTCAAGCACATAACTTCCAGAAGGTGGGGGAACTATTTTTGCGAAAGACCCCCCCAGTATCCACACGGGAAGTGAACATTTCAAAATGTTGTTCCAAAGAAATAAAGAAAGACGGAGACATGGAAGATAAATTGATTTATAGTTTTGTTAATATAGTTATGGTTTTTTTTTATAATAACAGTTGTTTTCTTCAGTGTACGTTTTGGTGGAATTTTCTTTTAAAAAAAATTTCTTTCAGAACTCTACAAATTTAGTTTTGGTTTTGGTTGGTTCGTTCGTTTTTCTGTGACAGCTCTTGGTTTTGTTGCTTTAAAAAAAATAATTCAAATTTGCATTCTCCCTTTACCCCATTTTACCCTTCAGGTAACAATGTTCCACTATAATACAAAGTTTTATCCCCGCCCTTCAGAATAGCAGATGCCTCCTCTGCCGTCAGGAATAGGGCATTTGCCACGAGTGTTCGTTCTTTATACTAGACTACTAATTTGCCCGATCTCGATCGTTCTGCCCGAGTTATGCTGACCTTTCTAATTCAACCCAGTGAAATTTAATGTCGCCAGCACGCGGCAAATGCCCTATTCGTAGTTTTTTTTGGTAGGTGTTGCCCAAGACGGCTTCCCCCCCCCCCAAAAAAAAAAAAGAAGAGCAAAACAATACCGTATTGTTCGGACTGATGATAGTCCGTTTAACGTCCTCTGGCCTGGAACAGGCACATATGGGACATTGATAACTATGAAGATAGTGGGACGATCCTGGAAGTACTGCAATACCAGGAAAGTCACGATGTCATAAATTATCAAGATAATTAGCATATTTTCCCGACTATAAGGCGCACCTTATTATAAGGCGCACCTCCCAAACGTTACACAAAACTTAGGGTAATATATAACTTCATATTATAAGGCGCACCTCCCAAACGTTACACAAAACGCAGGGTAATATATAACTTCATATTATAAGGCGCACCTCCCAAACGTTACACAAAACTTAGGGTAATATATAACTTCATATTATAAGGCGCACCTCCCAAACGTTACACAAAACTTAGGGTAATATATAACTTCATATTATAAGGCGCACCCCCCAAATGTTACACAAAAACTTAGGGTAATATATAACTTCATATTATAAGGCGCACCCCCCAAACGTTGCACAATAATAATAATACTAATGATTATTTATATAGCGCCTATTCTCTGATTTAGGGCTCTAAGTGCTTTACATATTTAATACAAATACAACATAGAATATAATTATGTTATACAATCAGAACATGACGAACACACATAAATTTTACATGAGTAGAATATAGAAAAGTACACAAATGAACAAAAACGCATATCTTGAAAAAGGTACACAACTTACAGAAACACACACACCCACACCCACACACACCCACACACACACACACACACACACACACACACACACACACACACACACACACACACACACACACGCGCGCGCGCGCGAGCACGCCATGTGACAGCCACTTCATCATTTCACGGAAACTGAGTACAAGGGGGTGGAGAGGAGCGGATTGGTGGGGACAAATTATGATCGTTGAAAAAAGTGTGTCTTCACAGCAGACTTGAAGGAAGAAGTTGAAGGTAAGTGTCTGGTATTGATGGGAAGTGTATTCCAGACAGTTGGTCCCTGAAAGGAGAAAGAACGTTGACCGAAGGACTTTGTTCTGACAGAAGGAACACGGAAGAGACGAGTGTCAGCAGGGTAATATATAACTTCATATTATAAGGCGCACCTTATTATAAGGCGCACCCCCCAAACGTTGCACAAAACGCAAGGTAATATATAACTTCATATTATAAGGCGCACCTTATTATAAGGCGCAGCCCCCAAATGTTGCACAAAACGCAAGGTAATATATAACTTCATATTATAAGGCGCACCTTATTATAAGGCGCAGCCCCCAAATGTTGCACAAAACGCAGGGTAATATATAGCTTCATATTATAAGGCGCACCTTATTATAAGGCGCACCTCCCAAACGTTACACAAAACGCAGGGTAATATATAACTTCATATTATAAGGCGCAGGGGTCCGAGTCTGAGGACAAAAAAAAGGTATCGCCTTATGTTGTTGTTTGCTTACGTACCCTGGCTAAAAGACTCCAGGGATCATCCCAACAGCCGAAGCACTTGAACACCATGGTACAAAATGCATCAGCAAGGGATGAGAACATTACGTGTGTGACCGTTTTTTGATTACCCCGACCCGTCTTCGGGGGAGGTGTCTATAATATAATGCGCTAAGGCCCGAAGTGTATAATGCGCTAAGGCCCGAAGTGTATAATGCGCTAAGGCCCGAAGTGTAAAGGAACGTAAAAACTCGGATACTGCGTAAATGTCGGATCTTTGCTTGCCATACATTTCTAGAAGAACGCGTTGGGACGCGATTCCGCTATGTCTGGTTGAAAATGTTGATTTTGAAAGTTGCTTTTGAAGGCAAAATGTATGAAATATCCTTGAAATGTTGTGTCTTCTGCCCGAGCCCGAACTGTGTCGGAAATGACCGAACCTACCTCGGAAAACACGAAGAATGCCGAACCTGTGTTTCGTAACAACGACAACAGTGCTAATAAAGTTTGTCACTAAGTCACGCAAAATTTGCTCAAATCAATACATTGCTTCCAGTATTGCATCTTTATTCTATAGTATGTGGTACGGGGAACTATCTTACATTCACATACATCACTATGTACTATCAGTGTAACATCGAATAAATTATCTTTGCTTTTCAAACAAAAATAGTTCTGGACCCGTGCGGAGGAGCACGGGTGTAACTAGTCGCCTTATAATCCGGGTACATTTTTTTCCAGGTGTACACAGTGTTTGATACCAAGACAATGACAAAGAGAGTGATAAAGAGAGTGGAGGGCAGTATGGCAGGGATGGTCAGAGAACGAAACTCATTGACCGTCCTGAATGCCCACGACACTGAAGGTTTTGTGGGTAAGTCACGCACGTACTGAATACAATAAACACCATCGTGAATGCGCAAAACACTGAAGGTTTTGTGGGTAAGTCACGTACGTACTGAATACTATAGACACCATCGTGAATGCGCAAAACACTGAAGGTTTTGTGGGTAAGTCACGTACGTACTGAATACTATAGACACCATCGTGAATGCGCAAAACACTGAAGGTTTTGTGGGTAAGTCACGTACGTACTGAATACTATAGACACCATCGTGAATGCGCAAAACACTGAAGGTTTTGTGGGTAAGTCACGCACGTACTGAATACCATAAACACCATCGTGAATGCGCAAAACACTGAAGGTTTTGTGGGTAACGTACTGAATACTATAGACACCACCGTGAATGCGCACGACACTGAAGTGTGTGTGTGTGTGTGTGTGTGTGTGTGTGTGTGCGTGTGTGTGTGTGTGTGCGTGTGCGTGTGTGTGTGTGTGTGTGTGTGTGTGCCTGTTGGAGGTGGGGCGGGGACAAGTCACTTTCTTGACTGCCAACTAAAAGCGCTACAAAAAAATGAAACAGACTGCAACGTCACTGGAACACACAGCAAACAACTACACAAGTGTAAAGTGACGTTATTTTATTCACAAGAGACCAAACAAAACTACTGGATATTTCGGCGAATGCGCCTTTATCAACATAGACAAGCAAGAAAACAGCAAATAGCTACAGTTCCGTCCGGTTTTTGTGTGTGTTTGTCCTTGACCCGGTTGTTATGGGCGAAGGAGTATAAGTTGGTCTCGTTTGTAAGTTAACTTATTGTCCTCTGACCCATATGCACGAGGGAAGATAGGACTTATGAGTTTGGCGCTGTTGGTCTGTTTCTTTGTTTGTTTATCTGTCTGTCTATCTGTCTGTCTGTTTGTCGCAAGCCGTTGCACAGAATCGCTTCATGATGATATTAATATGTTATACACAGTCTTCTACACAACTCCAATAATTTAACGTGACTATTGTGTGTTTTAGATACACAATACGCATATATTAACATTTTGTTTTACACACGTTTAAAAAAAATATATTGTTGACGGTAATATTGAAGAACAAAAAGGAGGAGGAGGAGGAGGAGGAGGAGGAGGAGGAGGAGGAGGAGGAAACGATGATGATGATGATGATGGTGATAATGATGATGATGATGTTGATGATGATGGTAACGACGACGACGACCGCGATGATGATAATGACGATGATCTAGTGATAAATGATGACAACAACACAAAGACGACGAAGACGATGATCTAGTGATAAATGATGACGACAAGACGACGACGACGATGACGATGATCTAGTGATAAATGATGACAACAAGACAAAGACGACGAAGACGATGATCTAGTGATAAATGATGACAACAAGACGACGACGACGATGACGATGATCTAGTGATAAATGATGACAACAAGACAAAGACGACGAAGACGATGACGATGATCTAGTGATAAATGATGACAACAAGACAAAGACGACGAAGACGATGATCTAGTGATAAATGATGACAACAAGACAAAGACGACGAAGACGATGACGATGATCTAGTGATAAATGATGACAACAAGACAAAGACGACGAAGACGATGACGATGATCTAGTGATAAATGATGACAACAAGACAAAGACGACGATGACGATGATCTAGTGATAAATGATGACAACAAGACAAAGACGACGAAGACGATGATCTAGTGATAAATGATGACAACAAGACAAAGACGACGAAGACGATGACGATGATCTAGTGATAAATGATGACAACAAGACAAAGACGACGACGACGATGATCTAGTGATAAATGATGACAACAAGACAAAGACGACGAAGACGATGATCTAGTGATAAATGATGACAACAAGACAAAGACGACGAAGACGATGACGATGATCTAGTGATAAATGATGACAACAAGACAAAGACGACGACGACGATGATCTAGTGATAAATGATGACAACAAGACAAAGACGACGAAGACGATGATCTAGTGATAAATGATGACAACAAGACAAAGACGACGATGACGATGATCTAGTGATAAATGATGACAACAAGACAAAGACGACGAAGACGATGATCTAGTGATAAATGATGACAACAAGACAAAGACGACGAAGACGATGATCTAGTGATAAATGATGACAACAAGACAAAGACGACGATGACGATGATCTAGTGATAAATGATGACAACAAGACAAAGACGACGAAGACGATGATCTAGTGATAAATGATGACAACAAGACAAAGACGACGAAGACGATGATCTAGTGATAAATGATGACAACAAGACAAAGACGACGATGACGATGATCTAGTGATAAATGATGACAACAAGACAAAGACGACGATGACGATGATCTAGTGATAAATGATGACAACAAGACAAAGACGACGAAGACGATGATCTAGTGATAAATGATGACAACAAGACAAAGACGACGAAGACGATGATCTAGTGATAAATGATGACAACAAGACAAAGACGACGAAGACGATGACTAGTGATAAGTGATGACAAAGACAAAGACGACGAAGACGATGATCTAGTGATAAATGATGACAACAAGTGATAAATGATGACAACGACAAAGACGACGAAGACGATGACGATGATCTAGTGATAAATGATGACAACAAGACAAAGACGACGAAGACGATGATCTAGTGATAAATGATGACAACAAGACAAAGACGACGAAGACGATGATCTAGTGATAAATGATGACAACAAGACAAAGACGACGAAGACGATGACGATGATCTAGTGATAAATGATGACAACAAGACAAAGACGACGAAGACGATGATCTAGTGATAAATGATGACAACAAGACGACGACGACGATGACGATGATCTAGTGATAAATGATGACAACAAGACAAAGACGACGAAGACGATGATCTAGTGATAAATGATGACGACAAGACGACGACGACGATGACGATGATCTAGTGATAAATGATGACAACAAGACAAAGACGACGAAGACGATGATCTAGTGATAAATGATGACAACAAGACAAAGACGACGAAGACGATGATCTAGTGATAAATGATGACGACAACACAAAGACGACGAAGACGATGATCTAGTGATAAATGATGACAACAAGACAAAGACGACGAAGACGATGATCTAGTGATAAATGATGACGACAAGACAAAGACGACGAAGACGATGATCTAGTGATAAATGATGACGACAAGACAAAGACGACGAAGACGATGATCTAGTGATAAATGATGACGACAAGACAAAGACGACGACGATGACGATGATCTAGTGATAAATGATGACAACAAGACAAAGACGACGAAGACGATGATCTAGTGATAAATGATGACAACAAGACAAAGACGACGAAGACGATGATCTAGTGATAAATGATGACAACAAGACAAAGACGACGATGACGATGATCTAGTGATAAATGATGACAACAAGACAAAGACGACGACGACGATGATCTAGTGATAAATGATGACAACAAGACAAAGACGACGAAGACGATGATCTAGTGATAAATGATGACAACAAGACAAAGACGACGACGACGATGATCTAGTGATAAATGATGACAACAAGACAAAGACGACGACGACGATGACGATGATCTAGTGATAAATGATGACAACAAGACAAAGACGACGAAGACGATGATCTAGTGATAAATGATGACAACAAGACAAAGACGACGATGACGATGATCTAGTGATAAATGATGACAACAAGACAAAGACGACGATGACGATGATCTAGTGATAAATGATGACAACAAGACAAAGACGACGACGACGATGATCTAGTGATAAATGATGACAACAAGACAAAGACGACGACGACGATGACGATGATCTAGTGATAAATGATGACAACAAGACAAAGACGACGACGACGATGATCTAGTGATAAATGATGACAACAAGACAAAGACGACGAAGACGATGACGATGATCTAGTGATAAATGATGACAACAAGACAAAGACGACGACGACGATGACGATGATCTAGTGATAAATGATGACAACAAGACAAAGACGACGAAGACGATGATCTAGTGATAAATGATGACGACAACACAAAGACGACGACGACGATGATCTAGTGATAAATGATGACGACAACACAAAGACGACGACGACGATGATCTAGTGATAAATGATGACGACAACACAAAGACGACGACGACGATGATCTAGTGATAAATGATGACGACAACACAAAGACGACGACGACGATGATCTAGTGATAAATGATGACGACAACACAAAGACGACGACGACGATGATCTAGTGATAAATGATGACGACAACACAAAGACGACGACGACGATGATCTAGTGATAAATGATGACAACAACACAAAGACGACGACGACGATGATCTAGTGATAAATGATGACAACAACACAAAGACGACGACGACGATGATCTAGTGATAAATGATGACAACAAGACAAAGACGACGACGACGAAGACGATGATCTAGTGATAAATGATGACAACAACACAAAGACGACGACGACGATGACGATGATCTAGTGATAAATGATGACGACAAGACAAAGACGACGAAGACGATGATCTAGTGATAAATGATGACAACAAGACAAAGACGACGACGATGACGATGATCTAGTGATAAATGATGACAACAAGACAAAGACGACGACGACGAAGACGATGATCTAGTGATAAATGATGACAACAACACAAAGACGACGACGACGATGACGATGATCTAGTGATAAATGATGACGACAAGACAAAGACGACGAAGACGATGATCTAGTGATAAATGATGACAACAAGACGACGACGACGATGACGATGATCTAGTGATAAATGATGACAACAAGACAAAGACGACGAAGACGATGACGATGATCTAGTGATAAATGATGACAACAAGACAAAGACGACGACGACGAAGACGATGATCTAGTGATAAATGATGACAACAAGACAAAGACGACGAAGACGATGATCTAGTGATAAATGATGACGACAAGACGACGACGACGATGACGATGATCTAGTGATAATTGATGACGACAAGACGACGACGACGATGACGATGATCTAGTGATAAATGATGACGACAAGACGACGACGACGATGACGATGATCTAGTGATAAATGATGACGACAAGACGACGACGACGACGACGATGATGTGATGATGATGATGATGATGACGAGGATGATGATGATGATGATGATGATGATGATGAAGGTGCTGCTGCTGATAACAATGATGAAAAAACCAGCAATGGCGACGGCAAGGATGACAACGATACTCTCTCTTACTAACAAAAAAATGTCTTCCGTTCCTGTTTTCAGTCAAATGCCACCACGTTTTTCAAGATGGCGGCAGTTGGCATTTCGTCTTCGACCACATGAAAAGTGACCTGAGCGATTGGCTGCATACCTTTCACCCCACCGGAGTTCCTTCCGGGACCCTCAAGATTCTGGCCACAAGACTGTTCGGGGTTTTCCGTTATCTGGAGAGGAAGCGTATTCTGCACGGTGACGTGAAGCCCGACAACTTTCTTCTGGAGACGGAGGACCCCACCTCTCTGAAAGTCTGTGATTTTGGCCTGTCCCAGAGAGTGCCTAGCCACGACACCCCCAGGGTGAGAGAGAAATGAACTAAGTGTTATTGCTTGTCTGTTGTATAAGATTCTATATATCTGGCTTAAAAGGTGGACCCTGACGGATACGTGTTTGTGTGTGCAAGAAACACGTCGAGATCACCAGAAAGACTTGGACTTGGCAGGAGAATATTCTCGTTTTTCTAAGTTCTCCTTTAAAGGTGGACCCTGATGGATGAGGTTTTGCAAGAAACACGTCGAGATCACCAGAAAGATAGGTGGGGGTTTTTCAAGGATCGGAACACTCACTTTGCTCTGATTTTCTAGAAATCAAACCGTCAAAACGACGATTCCTCCTTGGTGGAGATGCCGGAGAGAGAAGCCATTTTGGATGGGGTGGGTGGAGGCCACTCATTGTGGTTGAAGCCTTTTCTTCTTTGTAGTGCAGTAAAAAAAACATTGGAGCTATGTCCTTTGTTGTGAGCGAAACTCCTTTGGGTGAACTGTATAAAATATTTTTATAAAAAAGGCTTGTATTGTGGAAATTTTGTGCAAACAATTTGGTCTAACCCAGGCAGCCATTTCACTGAAATAATTTGACTTCCAGCACCTCCGCCAAGGAGGAATTGCCGATTTCACGGTTTGATTTCTAGGAAACCAGAGCAAAGTGAGTGTTCCGATCCTTGAAAAAAACTGTCTTTCTGGTGATCTCGACGTGTTTCTTGCAAAACACTTATTCTTCAGGGTGCCCAAACTTTTCACAACTGGTGTTGTTTCTTTTAAAACTAGGCCTATTGCCTTAAAAGTAATGAAATAAAGGTAATAATATACTACATTTTAAAAATCTTGTTAAGCTTAACAAGTTTAACAAGCGTCCAAATATTATAAATGAATTAGACATTGTCCGAATGTTATGAATGTATTAGGTATTAGGTACTTTATAGTCCCAGAGGCGTCTCTGTGAAATTCGGGTTGCTCCCGGCTGGAGAGTGCGTCGCAGCCAGAGGCGCGCCACCCATTTTGTTTTTTGTATGCGATTTTTGTGTGACTGATGAGAAAGGAAAGGGGGGGGGGGGGGTTAAATTTTGACCAAATGACAACTTTTTCGTTACCACTGGGTTTAACATGTGCTACGTGCATGGGCACACGGGACCTCGGTTTATCGTCTCATCCGAAAGACTCTTAGGCGTTGTTCAAATGCTATGAACGAATTAGGCATTGACCAAAATATCATAATCTGTTAGAATCTAGTCGATCCGTCTTTGGGTTTTTGTTGTTGTGATTGCGAAAGAAGAAAAACATGCTGCGTAAATTGAGTTCATTAGCATAGATGGGTAGCTGTCTTTGACGAATGTGCCGTGTAGATGTTGTTGTTGTCGTTGTTGTTGTTGTCTTGCCCTGGCTAAAAGACTCCAGGGATCATCCCAACAGCGGAAGCACTTGAACACTACGGTACAAGTGCACCAGCTAGGGATGGGAAACATTACGCGTGTGCGACCGTTTTTGATTGCCCCCGCAATCACGTGGGCAGCCACACTCCGTCTTCGGGGGAAGATGATGTAGATTAATGTGCTGCTTCGTTTGCATTATTTCATTGTGTCGACTGTGTCGTTTCACCTGACCGTCACAGAGTTTCTCTTTTCGTCCACCGCACTACGTCACTAGTATGCATATTTGCCAGCATATAAATCGTGACTCTTTCCCCCCTGTTTCCTTTTTTAACTTATTACCTTTTCACCGAGAACGCACTGCAGTAGACGATTTTCGGGGGGGGGGGGGGGGGGGGGGAACCCTAGGAGACAGCACTTCGTGAAAATTAGAGTTCTTTGCCTCCATTACTCGGTCAAATACCATAGCAACAATGGCGTCGAAACTTGAAACCGCATGATGCGAGACGGCGACTTGCAAAAAAAATTTTTTAATAGAAAAATGAGGGGTGGCTCAGTGGCCACAAGCTGATAAAACTTGCAAAATGTGACGTAAAAATATAAATGACATCAATTTTAGAACGACGCACGCTGTTGTAAGTGTTGTATGGCTGCTCAAACGCACGAGGCGATAGCTGGGGATCTACCTGTTCTTCCCCTGTTTGACCGATTGAATTAGGCATGGCCACTCCCACACGCCATGAAATTACTCCCCTTTATTATTTCCGAGCAATTCCTATTAGAACGAAGGTTTGCATGTCCGTCTACCTGTCTGTCTGTTTGTCGTGAAGCTGGCCTCTGGTGCTTCCTTCCATACAGTGGCAATGCTTGTCTCCTCTTATTACTTTCTTCTTAGACTGACAAGGGGATAGCCATAGCCATTCCGAGATACCGAGCTCCCGAGGTGATCCTGGGTAGAGTTTCTCTAGACGACGGTCGCCGCGCGCATAACTGTTACGCCACCAAAGAACACACTTTAGAAAACGTTTGGGGAAAAATATTGCAAGCTCTTGTCTGATTGGTCCCCCCAAAAAGTATTATTTTAGCCAAACTTTAATGAACCAATCGACAACTATAAATGTATTAACCCCCTTACAAGTCATAGTGATAGTTCCGGATAGTTTGCGGCTTGCTCGCTTTGCTGAGAAGAACAAAATGCCACGCGAACTATCGGCAAACGAAGGGTGTTTCTTAGACTTTTTTTTTGCCGATTTCAGCGATCGCAACGTAACGTTAGCCCTTGTGAAACGCCCCCCTGGGCCACACGACTCACCACCCCCTGTCTCCAGACACGTGGGGGCTAGACTCTGGTGCTTCCTTCCATGCAGTGGCAATGCTGCTTATCTCCTCTTGTCACTTTCTCCTCAGACGTACAAGGGGGTAGCCATTCCGAGGTACCGAGCTCCCGAGGTGATCCTGGGCTACACGACTCACTACCCCCTGTCTCCAGACACGTGGGGGCTAGGCTGCCTCCTGCTCTACCTCACCAGAGGCAGGCACTTCTTCTCGCGCGATACATCAAGTGGAGAGGGGCAGTGGGAGGTATGTATATTGTCCCATTGTCCCCCCCCCCCCCCCCCCCGAAGTCGGTGTGTGGCTGGACCAACGTGGCGGAGTCATCAAAAACGGTCACACGCGTAACGGTCTCTGTACACGTTAACCCTATTCACAAAATATCACTGTTTCCCCATGGCAACACAGCGAATTGTAAGTCATATTATGAGTGGCCTAACACTGTGTTGCCATGGGGAAATGGAGATATTTTGTGAATAATGTTAACGTGTACAGAGACCTTAATGTTCTCATCCGTAGCTGATGAATTTGTACCGCAGTGTTCAAGCGCTTCCGCTGTTGGGGAAGATCCCTGGAGTCTTTTAGCCAGGGTGCGCAAACAAACAAACAAACAAACAATTGTCCTCTGCTATATTGTTTCTTCTCTTATAATATTGTAATATTGTTTCAAATTTTGTGGTTATGAACAGGGCTTTGTTTAAATAATATTATTTTATGTATATTTGGTTTGATTGTAGTGAGTCTTATGTGTATAATGTTAACTTATTTGTGTTTTATTGTCTATGTAAAGCGCTTTGAGCTCCCTGCAAAGGGAGCAAAGCGCTATATAAATGTTCATTATTATTATTATTATAGACTGTAGGAGGATTGGTGTTTTCGTTCGCGATTTTGTTTGTCTTTTGCTAGATTGATTTGTAAGGCCAATGTCATTATTATTGTAGGTTATTAATTTGATTGAAGGGTTATCTTGTAGGCCTACTTTCCGTATCGAAGTGTGTTGATTGGCAGAGCTGTTGACTGGTGTGTGTGTTGTTCTTCAGTTTAACGTCCTTCAACTAAAAGTGATTCAGACTATATATTGTAGTGTGATGTTGGTGTGGTGAGTGTGAGTGGGTGTGTCTGTAAATGTGTGTAAGCATTAAAGTAAGTGATAGGATATTGATGCAGACCTAATCATAACCCCACCCCCCATCCCCATTAAGAAAAAGTTAAATTTACATTTAAAGAATATAACCGAACAATGAATAATGTTAAAGATAAATGGGGTGTGTGTGTGTGTGTGTGTGTGTGTGTGTGTGTGTGTGTGTGTGTGTGTGTGTGTGTGTGTGTGTGTGTGTCGTGTGTTCAGTTCAGTAGTTTAATTTAACGTCTTTTTACACAATGGTGATATTAGACCCAAAAAAATTAAATACACGTGTTGATAATTAAGAAAATTAATTCATAGAATACAACCATTTCTAGTAACAAAGCGTCAACAAATCATAACAATTTTGCTATCTCAGAATTGGCTATAGAGTAGCAATATCAAAGATGAAAGGAATAGGGGATATTCGACGATCATTCTGTGTTGTGTGTGTGCGCGCGCGTGTGTTTGTGTGTGTGTGTGTGTGTGTGTGTGTGTGTGTGTGTGTGTGTGTGGTGTGCGTGTGTGTGCGTGTGCGTGCGCGTGTGCGTATGTGTGTGTGTGTGTGTGTGTGTGTGTGTGTGTGTGAAGTCAAGTCAATTCAAGTCAAAATTATCTGTTTTGACGATAAAAGAATAAACTTGATATAGCCTTTTTAGATCATTTATTTTATGTCTGTGTGTGCGTGTGCGTGTGCGTGTGCGTGTGCGTGCGTGTGCGTGCGTGCGTGCGTGAGTGTGTCTGTCTGTCTGTCTATCTGTCTTTCTGTCCGTCTGTGTGTGTCTGTCTGTCTCTGTGTGAGTGTCTGTGCATCGATTCTCTTAGAAACTACTGAACGGATTTGGATCAAACTTGTTTCATGGTTTCCTTCCAGGAACAAGTGATGCATCAAATCCTACAGTGGGTGGGGATGCCCCCTAGATACATGGTCAAACGGGGGTACAACCGACCCCTGTGTCACCTCATTATGCAGACCGCTGACCAGTGTCCTTCGGTAAGTACGCACAGAGGATGATAGTAATGATGATGATGGTGCTTTTGGTTTTTGGTTTTTTTCCACCTTATACTAACCCATTTAATATCATACTCACACACACACCAAAAACACAATAATCATGATACAGCTTAACATACTAACCTATTTAATATCATACTCACACACACACACACACACCAAAAACACAGTAATCATGATACATCTTATACTAACCCATTTAATATCATACTCACACACAAACCAAAAACACCATAATCATGATACACATTATACTAATCCATTTAATGTCATGATGATGGTGTTGGTGATGATGATGCGTTCCTTAATGCTCAGAATCCATTGTCTCAGTTTTGTTTTCTTTCTCAGTGTGTGTGTGTATGTGTGTGTGTGTGTGTGTGTGTGTGTGTGTGTGTGTTTGTGTGTGCGTGTGCGTGTGCGCGCGCGCGCGCACGTTTTGTTGCCTGTCTGTGTCTTGTGTTCATTTGGGAGGCCATGCCATCAGCTTGCCCATGCCATCAGCTTATGCCTAAATTCTTATAAATCTCTCTCTCTCTCTCTCTCTCTCTCTCTCTCTCTCTCTCTCTCTCTCTCTCTCTCTCTCTCTCTCTCTCTCTCTCCGTCCCTCTCTCATATTCCCATGCTATCTTATAATGGGTTTTTTTTTCTTCTTCCTTTTTTTCCCTTAAAAGAGGTTTTATTCTGAAAAATTGTCATTGTCTCAAAATTGTTTCCCTTTTTTCGTACTCAATTTAAACTACCAATTCAAGTTCACCATTGTTAAGTATTATCCATGTTTGCTTTAATTCCCATTTTTGATATATTTTTCAATTATTTCATGTGCCCATTTTTGTTCCATTTTCTTGACTTGATTGTTTTATGTCAAATGTTCTTTGCATTGATGCATGGTATGAATGTGTGAGTGAGAGGGCAAGGTGTAAAGAAGCTATTGTAGCTTATCCTTTTTACCCTCAATAAAACATTCGTATTTCGTATTTCTCTCTCTCTCTCTCTCTCTCTCTCTCTCTCTCTCTCTCTCTCTCTCTCTCTCTCTCTCTCTCTCTCTCTCTCTCTCTCTCTCTCTCTCTCTCTCTCTCATTAGGGGAAGACGGCCCATAGGCGGGTAAGAAGCCCACGCCAATTATCTCATGAAATAAAGCAGAATTTCAGTCACATTTTGCCCATGAGACGAAGACAAATTTCAGTCAAATTTGCCCATGAGACGAACGCTAAACATTAACACTCGTCTCATGGGCAAAATGTGACTGAAATGTGCTTTATTTCATGAGATAATTGGCATGGGCTTCTTACCCGCCCATGGGCTTTTTACCCCGTCTTACCCTACATCCGGCTTTTCCGCGCGGAAATAATCAATAAGTAAAACAAAAATAGGAAGGATTAAAATAATGATACGGATTAGGGAAATACGGACACGTGCTCTTGTTTTATCCCTGTGATGTCTTTTGCCTATGACTTCCGCGCGGAAAATCCGGATGTACTGTGCACGTGCCCTTACTTCACATTTTATTTCGCATTGCTGGACATATAACGGACTCTCTTTGGACCGGTGTCATGAGAAATAAGTACCTACCGTGAAATAAATACCCTTCAAAAGCGCACTATAGAGCCAATCTTCTTTCATGTGATAAATAAGTAACTATTATTTAAAATATTGATATTCAAGTGCTCAATCTACACGGAAAGAACCAAGAAATAGAGCGGGAGGGTGTAAATCTACATTTTTGCCGATAAATCGATATACAAAGCCATGTCACTTAGTTTCGTATTTTTCAAAATGGCGGACGATAAAAACAACCGTCCATGCACACAAAAATAAGTGATAATAAATATTAGAAAAATATTCCTGACTTTTCAGTATTCAATGATGAATCTTCTGTTCTTCCTGCATGCCACAAGACGCCTCTGAATGTATTTAGGGGCGAATCTTTCCCAAACGGCAAACAGTTTGAATGAGGAAAAGAGTATTTTATGGGTAATATGTTTTATGCCACACCGGTGTTGCGTTTCAGAACGCCTCCCCCTTACAATCCATCCTCGCGGACAATCTTCGGGGCATAGCAGGCTGGCAGAAGGAAGAAGTAGAATCGCTCTACGACCTCCTTCACAAGGTGATGGCGCTGGATCCAGACCGTCGAATGAGACCCTCAGAAGCCTTGAGTCATCAGTTCCTGAAGGATGCGTGAACGCAGCATGCCCGTTAATTCAGTATAATGAAAGAAATTAAACACGAAAATCTCTAGCTTAATGCAAAACACTTCCATATCTGTCACTGGTCAAAGGTCAAGGTCACTGGAGCCTAAAATGCTGCCGCACCTCCGGTTGATCTAACGTTTTCACGCTCTAGCTTGTGGTGTGTTTGACATTAACGATATCTGAAGCTTTTAAGTTATTAAAGGATTAGTAGGGTCTATAATCCCCTATTGTTGGAAACATTTTCTTTAATTTTTACGTGTTTTTTTCTTCAATGCAGACACTTTTTTTTAAAGTAGAATTTCGAAGCTTTACATCTTCATTTTTGTCTTACTGGAAACATTTTCGCTGCATGACTCTGTAGGCCTACCTCCTTGGACCAATGCTGAGTGGAACAAACTTACTCCCGTGGCTCAACCACGGTGGAAGCCTTCAAAAACCTTATCTAACCCTCCCCCTCCCCTTCCCTACACCTCCCTCATTCCCTTCTCCCTTGCCCCCTCCCCTTCCACGACGCTATCCAAACCCATCCTTGTGCCCCTTCACCTCCTTCTACCCCCTCATCAGTACCAAACCAAGAGAATAAATCTAAGCGATCTTTCCGTGCACACATAGAGTGGAATTCTCTCCCTTTTGAAATTCTTCAGATTGTTTCAAAAGAGCGTTTAAAGCCTATCTCTTCAAACAGTACTACAACTGACTCCAATTCTGTTCCACAAAATCTTCTTTCCTGAGTTTGATTAATCGGTGGGGTATTCTCATGCAAGTGTGTGTGTGTGTTCGTTCTTTAGTTTTACGTCTGTTCACCCGCAAGTGATATTAGACCCCCCAAAAAAAGTGTTGAATTTTTTTTTAAATTAAGCCTACAGCAGAATAGCTATTAAGGTGAGAGTGTGTGTGAGTGCGTGAATGGTAGTGTTATTTATGTGTTTTCCCTACACATCTATTCATACAAATCTAACTGAGTGCATATATATGTGTGTGTGTGCGTGTGCACGTGCGCACGCGCGCGCGCGCGCGTGTGTGTGTGTGTGTGTTGTGTCTGATATTTTAATGCTCGTAAACTTTTATTTTTTGATTTTTGTGTTGGTGCTTTTACGTGGGGGGTTTTCAGCATTTTAAAAAGTATTCAAGTGTTGCTTTATCTTCTCATTCATCATTTTTGTTGTAAAACGCAAAGAGCTATTTTTTTATGTGAGGTGTTGCGCTATAGAAGAATTGCTTTATTATTATTATTATTATTATTATTATTATTATTATTATTAAACGCAAGACCTCTTCAAATCCATCGCCAGAGTCTTCACTATGTTGAAGTTGGATGATCAAACGAAACAACCACTAATAGTTTTGGTTTTTCTTCCGTCCATGCTTTAGCTACCTAGATCGATTTCCACAATCAATTTTTTTAAATTCTGCAACATAAATCTAACAAGTCTTCTTAGCTATATAAAACCACCTTCATATAATTAAAGTCAAGATATACCCCACATGGCCGAAAGGCCCAAGAGGGCGTAAAACATTATTTTCTCTAAAGTCAAGATGCTTTCCGTCTGTGGGGTAGTCATATTTCGTGTTGTTCTTGCTTACAGTCATTTGAATAATTAAAGAAAAAGAAAAGCAATGAAAATAAAATATGTAAGGTAATTTTCGGCAAGCCTTTATCAACCTTTATCATTATTAGCCCACCACAGCCAGTCAGTCAAGGTTGATAAAGGCAAACAGTAGCCCAAAATGACATAAGGTATTTTATTTTCATTTCTTTTCTTTTTCTTTTCTTTATTTATTCAAATAACTGTGAGCAAGAACAACACGAAATATACATTCATATAGAACATTGGGCTAGAGGTTGATGAGTTTCGTTTTCTGGACGTAAGTTGATAGAAGACATATTCCATATCACCATGTTTAATCGGGTTTTGAACCAACGAAGAAAACCTGTAATCTGTCTTTAAAATAATAAAATAGTGTCAGTTCTGTAATTGAAGAGAATAAATCTGAAGGGAAGTTGAAAAAAGAAACACAACGAAATGCACGTATACGGTACAATAATGATAGAAAATGACGCTGATATGCAAATGGACTTAATGAAAATTAAAGGTTAGCTTGTTTGTGTATTAGGCCTATGTAAGTCTGGTCGATGAAGATACAAACCTTAATTTCATGGAAATGATAATTCTTTAAAAGGACTGGATTCGCAGCTGCATTCAAAATGTACCTGGAAGTGTGTGTGCATGCGTGCGTGGTTGTGTGCGTGCATACGCGCGCGCGCGCGCGCGCGTGTGTGTGTGTGTGTGTGTGTGTGTGTGTGTGTGTGTGTGTGAAAATGTATGTGCATCTCTCTCTCTCTCTCTCTCTCTCTCTCTCTCTCTCTCTCTCTCTCTCTCCTCTCTCTCTCTCTCACACACATTCTCTCTCTCCCTTTCTCTCTCTCTCCCTCTCACATTCTCTCTCTCTCTCTCTCTCTCTCTCTCTCTCTCTCTCTCTCTCTCTCTCTCTCTCTCTCTCTCTCTCTCTCTCTCTCTCTCTCGTCATGAGTAATTTATGGCTTAACGGCTCAGAAAGTTGTGTCAGTGCCATGCAGTGTCAGTGTACGTTGGATTCCCTGTCACCAAGTGGGAGATTTATTTCCTTCGTGTGGATTTCTTCCAGCAATAGTCACACCCGCATACTTGTTTTTTAAACAACGTGTCGAATCAATCAGGTGCA
Organism: Phymorhynchus buccinoides; assembly: GCA_017654935.2. Taxonomy (NCBI): domain Eukaryota; kingdom Metazoa; phylum Mollusca; class Gastropoda; order Neogastropoda; family Raphitomidae; genus Phymorhynchus; species Phymorhynchus buccinoides. The sequence continues at coordinate 51,716,145 of CM065694.1, forward strand.
ACGAACTTAGAGAGACAAAGTAGTAGAAGAAGAGGAGGAAGGGGTGGGGCGGGGGGCAGAGAGAGAGAGAGAGAGAGAGAGAGAGAGGGTGGTGGTGGTGAAGAGACAGACTCAAGGTGACACAGAGAGAGAGAGAGAAATTGACAGAGACAGAAACATAATAATAGAGAAGTGAGACGGAGACTTTCTATAAATGTCACTTTGAAGTGGTCAGTGAGTGTTACAAAAACATGTTACTGCTTGTGTTCATAATTCCCAATGTTCTAGCACCAGGACTTGTTAAAACAGTGTCATGTGTTGACATTTGAAGTCTAAAAGTAAATAATATATTCATTTACTTTGTTAAGTGTGTCTGACTAGGGTTCTTTTTTCTCGGAGTACTTCCGTTTTCCCCCTCACCCCTCGGTGCCAGGGTGGGGCAAGCCACTTTTCTATACCCCCCCTCCCCCTCTCTCTATATATATCATTTTCTTTTTTTAATTACAAAATTAAACTAGACCTACGTTAGGAGGTTGCAGTTTAATTGAAATTATTACGAGTCTATTGTGGAGGAAGGAGAAGTTACGTTGAGTACTGGCGCGCAGAGCATTGCAGGCAATTTTTAGAGCTGTATGGCCACTAGACTTACGTTTTCAGGGAGGGTCAGAATAACTGATTATTATCACGAGCACTGATTGGGAGGGACGTAACTTCTCCTTCCTCCACAATAGACTCGTAATAATTTCAATTAAACTGCAACCTCCTAACGTAGGTCTAGTTTAACTTTGTAATTATCACTCGCAGGAAAAGCTACGTTGAGACTTTAGAGAAAGTAAGGATAGTGGCCAATTAGGGGAAGACGGGGTAAAAAGCGCATGGGCGGGTAAGAAGCCCACCCCAATTATCTTATGAAATGAAGCAAATTTCAGTCTCATTTTGCCCATGAGACGAGTGTTAATGTCTAGCATTCGTCTCATGAGCAAATTTGACTGAAATTTTCTTTATTTCATGAGATAATTGGGGTGGGCTTCTTACCCGCCCATGCGCTTTTTACCCCGTCTTCCCCTAATACCACAGCAGACCATCCAGATAATATCTGTTGTTACATTTATTTGCATGCAAGTGTTATTTACATATTACCTTGAGCATAATTGTTCATTTTATTTACAATGCATGTAGCCATCAAGCACTTTCTGGCTGAAACATGCACTGATTTCTCTCTTATAAAACCGGCTTTGTGAATGTTCTTTCATTAGTCAAAGACTGTACAGGGGAAGATAAACATCCGGACTCTTTTCCCTATATGAGTAGTGAGGACGGAAACACTGGTTATGTCCCTTTGAAACGTGACACATTTTACACATCGATAGGCCAGTTGAATTCTCCGTTCAAGTTCCAGTCCGAGTTTTTGGATAGCCTCCACTGTGAATAGTGTACACGTCCGCACTAACGATAACTCTATCAGCCCGGTTCGCCGAGATTTTAAGTAATCCATCTTACCCTTTTAGAATATCTTTGCATTTGTCCAGCCCGCTGCTTTCATAATAGTTTTCAACAAGAAAATTCAGTTAATAAATATCAACTTAAAAGGAGGCCAAACAGTGTTAACATTATGTAGAAGAGTGTATTGCACTTCAAATGTGTATGAACATGTATGTCTTTTCAAAATATCTTCAAGGTGATGCAGTTGGCTACTTTAGAGAAGAAGAAGAAAAAAAGTTATATAAAATATGAACGTGTCATGAAATACGTTCGTCATCGACCGCTCAGACAAGAACAAAAAAGAAGTTCAACACAATAAAGTGCTGAAAATGACGGTTTAGTTCTGTAAGCAGATGAGATTCGTCTTCCAAAGTATTTGTGATCCTAATGTTGTCATGAAACTGAAAGAAACCAGACTTCGACTTTTGAGATAGAGTCATAAACATAAAGAGAGTAGGGTAGGCTCAGTCTACGGTTGTGTGAATAAAACTGAAAAGAACCAACTTGGCTTATATTCATCTTTCACTGTCAACTTATTGTGTCCGTCTGCTAACCTTTGTACTAGGCCTAGGCCTACAGGGACTAACCCTGCTTCCATAGCTCAACACCACAGCACAAAGAGAGTCGCATCACTAAGCCTACCTAACGGTTTTGGTCAGTTGCTAGGCTAACGCATATTATTCATGAGTCTCTCAATGGTAGTGTGTGCATCAATAAAAAAGAAAGGGGGGGGGGGGGGTCAAGGAATAGTCAACTGATAAATGAACGTGAGGACAGAAGAATGTAAAATACATCCGTAAGTATTTCTTCAAAATAAAGGGTTTGATGAATTTACAATGCCAGGTAACATACAAAGAAAGCGTTTTGTTTCTAATATCCGAGTAATAGCAAAATGAACAGCTTTCCTTAACAGTATCTCCCCCCCCCTGATTTTGCAGTTAATGTAGTTACATCCCATTACTAGTGATTGGGATAATTAGTTCTCTGCATTTTTTATGTTTAAATTTGATGTATGCATATATAGCTTTTTATGTGTGTGTATGTGAGAGAGTATACTAGATTGTGTAAGGTTGGGGGGTTTGGAAATAAACTTACTTTGACTTTGGCAAAGGTTTAAGTAGACAACACGAGAGTCAGTGGAGTGAAGGGGTGGGGTGGGGTGAAGCATGGTCGACAGTAGTATAGTTAGCGATTGGCAACGGGTGGAGGGGGGGGGGGGGGGGTAGCAAGAATGTTTAAAGGTGGACCCTGACGGATGAGTTTTTGCAAGAAACACGTCGAGATCACCAGAAAGACAGCCTTTTCAAGGAGAGCGGGTTGCAGCCAGAGACGCGCCACCCATTTTTATTTTTTTGCATGCGATTATTGTCACTGATGAAGGAGGAGGGGGGGGGGGGGGGGGGGGGGGGGGGGGGGGGGGGGGGGGGGAATTTGACCAAATGACAACTTTTTCGGGGGAGGGGGTGCCACTGGATTTAATAACGTATAATAATAACAGTACATTTATATAGCGCTTTACCTCAGATGAGCCCAAAGTGCTTTACAATCAATTATTCATCAACAGATAACAAAAAACAACATTCAAGAGTGACACCAACCACCAACAGTGCATATGCAAAGCAACTCTCTCTCTCTCTAACACACACGCACACACACACGCACACACACACACACACGCACACGCGCGCACGCACACGCACACACACACACACACCACACACACACACACGCACACACACACACACACACACACACACACACACACACACACACACACACACATAAACACACAATTATTGACGCCAACTCGTTCATACCCCATTCGGTAAGTCACAGCAACTGAGCCGCATGGACTGACCACATACACCAACACGCAGACACAAACACCCTCACACACAACGTATGCACGCAGACAGACACACAGACACGCACACAAACACACACACATGCGTGCACACACAACCCACAAAACCAAAATACACACAAGCACACATTCATGCATGCTCACACACACACACACACACACACACACACACACACACACACACACACACACACACACACACACACACACACACACACACACACACACACACACACACACACACACACACACACACACAAAACACAGCACAAACCTCTTAAATCAATCTTCCCTCACGTGCACACAACGATAGACAACTGATCAAATATTTAGGGCGCAGCAGGAAAAAGATGGGTTTTAAGAGAGGTTTTGAATGAGGAGACTGAGTTGGAGTGTCGGAGAGGAGAAGGCAGAGAATTCCACAGAGATGGTGCTTGACAAGAAAAAGAACGTTGGCCAGCAGATTTGAGACGGATGGAGGGAATGGAAAGGAGACGAGAATCAGAAGACGAACGTAGTTGGCGAGCTGGGACATAGAGATGAAGAAGATCAGAGAGATACTGGGGAGCTTGATCATTCAGTGACTTGAAGGCAAGGAGGAGAATTTTGTAGTCAATACGTGATTGAACTGGGAGCCAATGTAGGGAACGAAGAACCGGAGTGATGTGATCGTACCTAGGGGAGCGAGAAATGAGACGAGCAGCATTATGCTGGACCCGTTGGAGCTTAGAGATGAGAATTGATGGACAGCCAGCAAGAAGTGAGTTACAGTAGTCAAGGCGAGACAGGACAAAAGCACATACTAGAGTCTTCAGGGCATCCTGAGAGAGGAAACGACGGATGGAACTAATTCTTCGAAGTTCTAGATAGCAAGCCTTGCAAACATTGGAAACATGCTGTTTGAAAGAAAGGGTTTGGTCCAAAGTAACACCTAGATTGCGGACGGATGCCGATAGCTTGATCTCAGTGCCATCAATGTCTACAGAACCTGGGAGAACCTGAGTTTTAATTGTGTGGTTAGAGGCTACAAGAATCATCTCTGTCTTATCAGCATTCAGTTGCAGTTTGTTGTAAAACATCCATGTTTTAACAGCAGAGATGCACAACTTAGAAGAAGAAATCATTTGATCTAATTGACTCAGGTGGGCAGAAATGTACAGTTGATTGTCATCAGAAAAGCTATGATGTAGAACGTATGCTAAGTACATGGGCACACGGGACCTCGGTTTATCGTCTCATCCGAAAGACTCCACGTTCAGACCGTTAAGGCCTAGTGCAGAATGAAAAGAAAAAATCCCTTGTACCCAGGTTCGAACTCGGGTTTACTTGACACGAAGCGAACGCAATACCACTGTGCCACTCTACACCACCTCAGTCATTGTGGTTGAAGCGTTTTCTTTTTTTTTGTAGTGCAGTAAACAAAAAATTGAGCTGGTTCTTTTGTTGTGAGTAAAACTCCTCAGCGTGTTTCTTACAATAACTCATCCGTCAGGATGCCCCTTTAATGGTGTGCCTGTACAGGTTTTTCCCGCTAAAAGGCGAGGATGAAAAAATGTTATGTGTGCAGTCCTTTTATTTTTTGTTGTCATTTTTATGATGAATGCAGTTTTTATTTTTTTAACAATGCAATTGCTGTTGTTTTGCAAAAGCTTAGCAATGCACTTCTGTGATTTTGCAAAGGTTTAGTAATGGTGGTTGTACACTTTTTAAAAAAAATGCCAAAATGAGGATGAAGCCCTGTCAAGTGTTTTATCATCATACAATTCACGCCTGGTTTTTACTATAAGACAACCCAAAATTTGTTTTCTTCACAATACTCTTTGCAGAAGCATAATACACAACTTTAATGTAAAATCGTTTGGCTTTCAAAATTCTACAAATCTTTTGCATGCTATTCTGAAAGCAGAGACAGAAAGCGACAGAAAGAAGGAAACAGATAAAAAGAGATAGTATGAGATAGAGAGAAGGACAATGAAAGTGCGAGTAAAGCAAAGAGAGAGAGAGAGAGAGAGAGAGAGAGAGAGAGAGAGAGAGAGAGAGAGAGAACGTAATGAGGTTTAGCAGACGACACCAACTCCAGTGGAGAAAGTGTGGAAGCAATAGCCTACTGCTACGCACACACGCACGAACATACTAGGCCCTACTAGCCTAGCTTAGGAGAGAGAGAGAGAGAGAGAGAGAGAGAGAGAGAGAGAGAGAGAGAGAGAGAATCAGACAGACAGAGACAGACAGACAGACAGAGAGCAGGGAGAGAGGCAGGAAAAGACAGGGCGAAAGACGGAGACAAAAAGAGATAGTATGTGGAAACAAAATTGGAAGCCGTGCAAGGCAGAGAAAAAAAAACAGAGAGAGAGAGAGAGAGAGAGAGAGAGAGAGAGAGAGAGAGAGAGAGAGATAATCAGACAGAGACAGAGAGCAGGGAGATAGGCAGGAAAAGACAGGGCGAAATACAGAGACAAAAAGAGATAGTATGTGGAAACAAAATTGGAAGCCGTGCAAGGTAGAGAAAAAGAAACAGAGAGAGAGAGAGAGAGAGAGAGACGCAGTCACAGCCTAACTCTGTAGGCTAACATGTTCTGGTCACCAATCTGTTAGGCTGATGCATATTCATGAAGTTCTCAATGATCCACCAGCAGCGCGTCGCACCCACGGACCTACATTACATGTAGAGTCGCACGCTCAATTAAAAAGGGCAGACAACTTCAATGACAAAAAGAAGACAACTCTGATGCGCCCAGCAGGTCACGTGCTCCTCCGCATACTATAGAACTGGCCCAAAATCACGTGACCATCCACAGTAAAAAGTCATGTGATACCCTGCCCGACGATAAAGTGGAGGCGATCTCTTGACCGCCTCCAATGAAGCTCCGGCTTTGGCCGCAGCGCTGCAGCTTGCAGCCCTGGTTGAGTGTGCTGTGTATCGCATAGTGTCTATGCCAGAGCGCGCAAGAACCTCTTTCACCCAACGCGCAAATGTCTGTTTCCCAACAGGCGCGCGAGGCTTTGTATGACTAATAAACATCTGCAGTTATTTGTGTCTGTCTCTAAGAGTCTGTGTTTTCTCTATGTACAGTTTTAAGTGTTTCACGGGGCAAAGTTTTTCATTCTTTGCGAATACTTTTATCTCAGCAGGTTCATTGTATACCTCTGGCTTGGTGGTTTTTTTAATCAAAGACGAAAAAAGTAACACACATTTACAGTCATACATCTTCACGTCACTTATTTTCAATGAATGCAGTACATGGCCTCTCTGTCCTGTAGCTAGGGCTAGTAACATGCATGTCTTTAAAGTCAGTTCTTTCAAAGTAAGTCTTTTTGAAGGGAATAAGCATTCAAGATAATCAAGTACTGTATTGACATCCCAAGTGTGTATATTTGGGTAAAGATGGTCTGTTTCAAACACCCCTTTAACCAATTTATAAATGATCGGATGACTACCTACTGAGTACCCATTGAGTAACGGTAAGTAGGCAGACAGAGCACTGTGTGCGGCATTAACAGCACTGTAGCTAGCACCATTAGCATAGCATAATAGCATAGCATAAATGACACTATAGGCTATTTTGTTTAGCCTTTTGCCCTCTAAATATGTTTTTGATTTTGATTTGGTTTGGCTTCATTCACTGATGACTACTAAGGCATCTGTGTTTTATTCCTTTAAATCTGTATATTAACTGAATACATTTTGTTTTGGAAAAACTTGTCTATGATATTTTTGAATGAATTTAATGACTGCATTAACTGCTTCATCGGGAAGGTTATTCCATGCATTTATTACTCTGTTAGTAAAAAAGTTTTGTGCTAGTCTGGTGTTAGTATCTTTTTTTTGTACAGCTTAAAGTTATGGCCACGGGTTCTATCACCCTCACAAAGAATTAGTAGGCTGTTAGTAGTGGAATAATCGTATAAATGGTGACATATTTTATAAACTTCAATCATATCACCCCTGAGCCTTCTATACTCTAGGCTAGGTATCCACAGATAAATAAGTCTTTCCTCATAGGTCATATCATTTGTACCAACAATCTTTTTTGTAAACCTCCTCTGAACTCCCTCTAGCATATCAATGTGTTTTCTCAAATGTGGATACCATACAGGATTTCCATACTCTAACATAGGTCTCACCAAAGCCTTAAATAAAGGAATCATTATAACTTTTGATTTGTTAGTAATAATGCTAACAAGCAGACCGGACATCCTGTTGGCTTTTAATACAATATTATTTATGTGAGGTTCGAAAGTCAAGCCCGGGTCCACAAACACCCCAAGATCTTTCTCAACATCTGTAGGTTCCAGCACCCGTTTATCTTCATTATTTTTCATATAATATGTATGCTTGGGATTATTTTTACCGAGGTGCATAACCTTACACTTTTGACTATTAAATTTCATGAGCCAAGTATCAGCCCATGTAACTAAGTTATCAATGCACATTTGAACTCTTTTTCTTGATTAATCATTGTTTTCTACATTATTGTATGCCTTAGTGTCATCAGCAAATATCTTCATATTACAGTCTACATAAGTTGGTAAATCATTTATAAAGTACAGGAATAAAGTGGGACCCAGGACACTACCCTGTGGGACCCCACTAGTGACATCTACCTTTTTAGAACTAAATCCATTTATAGTTACATATTGTGTGCGCTCGCTCAAAAATCCCTGATCCACCCCAACAGTCTTCCGCCCACGCCATAACCCGCTAGCTTCAAAATAAGTCTGGAATGTGAAACAGTATCGAACGCCTTCTGAAAATCTAGGTAAACGGCGTCCACTGGCCAACCTTCCTCCAGGGAGCTTATCCAGTCTCCCAAGGTGACTAACAGCTGTGTGACACAAGATCGTCCCCGGGTAAAACCAAATTGGTCTTTAGATAAAATACCATTCTCAATTAAATGATCACACAGTGCGTCACGGATAAAACCTTCAAAAAGTTTACAAATGATGGAGGTAAGGCTCACTGGGCGGTAGTTCCCAGGACTACTCTTATCGCCCTTTTTAAATATTGGTGTAACTTGAGCTACTTTCCAGCTAGTAGGTAATTTGCCTACTAGTACAGATTTATTAAATAAAAATGTTAGAGGCCACGCCAACTGGCTAGACAACTCCCTGAGGACTCTAGGATGTATTTCGTCAGGTCCAGGTGATTTATCTATTTTTAAGGACTGTAGTGCTTTCAGCATTTGCTCCTGACTAATTGTGACTGAGTTAATCACTGAATTATAACTTGCTTTAAAATTTGGCAAACTATTTGCTGGGTCTGTTATAAAAACACTACCAAAAAACTCATTTAAGACTATTGCCTTATCCATATCTGTTTCAGTATAAGTCCCATCTTTTTGCCTTAATTTTGAAATTTGTTCTCTAGGTTTAGTCTTGTCAGATACATATTTAAAAAATACTTTAGGATTATTTTGGGCTTCCTGAGCCAAAAGAGATTCTCTTTCCTTTACATGCTTTCTGGTAGCTTGTCTAACCTGGTTTCGGGCCCTGGCATAGAAGTCCCAATTTTCCTTGGTCGGGTATTTTTTATAGGTTTTGAACGCTTTCCTTTTCTTTCTTATCTTATCAAGGAGAGACGCTGGAAGAGGGTCCTTTCTGCGGGTACCCATTTGGGATACCTTAATTTTTGGCATAAATTTGTCACAAGCTTCCACAATTATCCGACTCACATTCTCCCAACACTCATCCACAGTACATTCGTCCTTTAAAGTGCTGGACCAGTTGACAGATCCCACAAACTCTCTCATGCTGTCATATTTTCCCTTATTGACTAAATATTTAGTAGTAGCAGTAGTAAATCTTTTATTTTTTACAAAATGTAAGTTAAAACATAAAACTGAATGATGGCTCTTTTCCAAAGGTGGTAAGTAGTCAATATCTGACACAAGGTTATCTTGGTTTGTTAAAATAAGGTCCAATATATTAGGCTGCTGTAAGACTCTGTGGTGTGTTGGTTCTTTGACTTTCTGGAACAAGTAATTTTGATGGACTGTCTCTAAGAACTTAGTAGATGAATGCTCATCTCCTCTCTTGCCTATTTCATGAGCCCAGTCTATTTCTGGATAGTTAAAATCCCCGAGTAAAACAATTTCTTTATCTTTAAAATCCTCCGCCACTGCATTGATAAGTTGGTTTAATTTGTCATTTTGTTCCCTCGAACTGTTTGGTGATCTGTACACAAGAACACAAATAAAAGTTTCTTTCTCTGGTGATGTTACCTTGCATACTATGCTTGGGGAGAACAAGCTCTTGTACTTATCCAGTGAATCTATCTCAAACCCCTCCTTTACAAAAAGACTTACCCCCCTTCCTTCCTTCACAGTAGTACAGTTATAGCCCTTCATAGCAAAGTCAACAATGTCAGTACCTGGATTCTTGGGTAAAACCTCTGTTACTGCTATTAAGTCAAAATCTTTTTCATCAATTAGAAGTTTCAGTTCACTTAACTTATTTATCAAGCTGTCAGAGTTAGTATACATACATTTTATAGGTCAGCAAGGAAGCTGGCTGCGTGTGCTACGTCGGTCACATTAGGGGAGATTCCATTTTTTGCTGCATACTGCTTCCACTTGGCAATATAGGTGTTGTACACTGCTCGTGTGTGTGGTCACCACATATTGACTATCAGCGTTGCTGCTTGGTTGGAGCACCCCTCTCGTTGGTATCGCTCGCGGATATTCTGCATACCATCAGCTGAAGACGGGGGAGGAGAGGGTGGGTGTGTTTTTTGGGGTTGGGGTGGGAGGGAAAGTATGCTGCGTCTCATTGGTAGAAGTACTTGTAGCAGTTGTGTCAGTAGAGGCCACCAAGCTTGTGTAGGCCACTGTGGTACTACCACCACCCCCGTCGCTCTTTCTCTCCTCACTTTCCCCAACACTGCTGTGAGAGTGCTGAAAGGAGGAAAGGCATAACAGTTAAGGTTATTCCAAGGGAGAGAAAATGCATCTACTGCAAATGCACTGGGGTCAGGCCTATAGGACACATAGCATTGCATTTGATTGTTTAACCTGGAAGCAAATAGGTCAATGTTGGGCTCCGGCTGCCTGATGAAAAAGAATTCCACATCAATTACCTAGAACTTAAAGCAGCATTCTTTGCTTTGAAATGTTTTCAGAGCCAGTTGCGTGGGAAGCATGTTCGCATTATGATTGACAACACAACGGCTGTTGATTGTATTAATCATATGGGGACGAGTCATTCTGATGCATGTAATTTGATGACGCAGATGATATGGGGCTGGTGCATTGATAACCATGTGTGGCTGAGTGCTGCTTACATTCCAGGTAAAGAAAGCACAGCAGTAGATGAGGAGCCTAGGAAAATTAACCTGGATGCAGAGTGGAAACCGAATGCAGAAGAGCTTCACAAAGCCTTGACGCAATTGCAGGTGGAGCCCAACACTGACCTATTTGCTTCCAGGTTAAACAAATGCAATGCTATGTGTCTTACAGGCCTTACAAGAGTTATTGGGAAGATAATTGCTTCATTCCCAGCAACTCTTGCCAGTTATCTGATACTCACTGTTTCTTGACTGTCAGGCAGGAAACACTCATATCTGCTACCCGCTCAGGGGTTAATTTTACTGTCATTGATTGAGAGTCAATGACAACGCCCAGATACTGAATACAATGGCTGGGCTCTAATACTGATTTGTCTGGGTGAATAATAAAACCCAAAGACCGTAGAAGTTGCACTGTGTCTAATAGATTAGCGGCACATGACATTCTCGTCTCAGCAAGTAAGAGCGAGTCATCCAAAAAAGCTGTAGAGAAGTGGCCTTTCTTTCTCAAGGTGGCAAGCACAGGTTTTAACAGTTTGGTGAATTTATTTGGTGCTAGTGCCAACCCATTCAGCAGTCAGTTGAATTCCCAAAGTTGTCCGTTCCACTCAAATCTAAGAAATTTCCTGTGTTCCTTTTTTTTTACTGGTATTGAATAGTAAGCGTCCGTTAAGTCTATGGAGGCCATAAAGCAGTTTGATGTCACTAATGTCAAAGCAGTCTGCAAAGTCTCCATTTTAAAGAGATAATAAGTAACATCTTCATTCAACTTCTTTAGGTTCAAAATGTTCCATTTTTCTTTGGTCGCACAAAGACAGGTGAGAGGGAGGTGTAGGGAAGGGGAGGGGGAGGGTTAGATAAGGTTTTTGAAGGCTTCCACCGTGGTTGAGCCACGGGAGTAAGTTTGTTCCACTCGGTCCAAGGAGGTAGGCCTTCAGAGTCCTGCAGGCTAGCAGCTGGAGTCGGCATGCAGGAACCGAGATGATCTTGTTGGAGGGCTAGGGATTGATTTTCTTGATAGAATTAACCCCCAGTTCTCTGTGATGAAATTTGAAGACAATTTGTGAGCGTCCTTTTTCATCATTGTGAGTGTGGGGTCCAGTTCAACAGCTCATACATTGACTCCACGCTAGACGTCTGGCATGTCGATCGAAGACCCAGCGCACCGCCATTCTCTGCATAGCTTCGAGCTTGTTGATGTTCTTGCTAAAGTAGGGATGCCACTCGCATTATTCAAGAGTGGGTCTTACGATGGCAAGAAAGGCTCTTTCTTTGATCTTGATGCTCCAGACTTTTAGACCACCAGAGAAGGCTTTAGAAAGGGGCTAGAAAAAGAAATTGAAAGACCACCAGCCCAACTCAAGCATCCTATGTCCAAAGTGGTAGAAGGGGGTAGACACTACCTATTGTTAAGAGGTAAACTAGAGGGGGTCAAAGGTAATGAAATTGCTCTTTATCATGTTTAAAAAAAAATCATAGATAATTAATAACAAACCTATAAAGATTGTGACACTAAATAGCTCCGAAATGCAAAGAAAAACATACTGTCAGTCTTTTTTTTCTTCCAAAAAGTGATATATTTCCAATATAGAACATGTAAAATAATTATATGACAATTAATCCAAGGGAGATCATTTGTACTTCGTATATAGTAATAATAATAATAATAATAATAATAATAATAAATGAAACTTATATAGCGCTGTTCAATGGCATGCCATCCTCACAGCGCTTTACAAAGATAAAAAGAAATTAAATTATTACACCAACTCATACATACCCACCCACCCCACAACCCCCACCCCCACACAGGGAGGAACCCCTCGCACACAAAGCAGTAAAAACAAACCTGACGCAGAAACAAAAGCAAGCACTTCCCTCCCCTTTCCACACCTCCCTCACAGCAATCAAGGAAAAAAAATGACATCACAAAAGCAAAAGGAAGAGCCGCCAAGCGAACAAGATACAAAGCATTAATAAATAAATAAAATAATAATAAAAAAGCAAAGCATCCGCACACATACACGCGTAAACGCGCGCACACACAGTTGCAATCACGAGACAAAGCATTAATAACTTACAAATACACGTAAGCTATAACAACTACATTAGCAAAAATAGTGGGGACTGGGAAAAAGAAATGGGAAAGATTATTCAAGGGGCACAGACTATGAGGTGAAAAAGCACTTTTGAAACAGATGGGTTTTCAGACCAGACTTGAAGGCAGACAGAGTTTTTGAAGACCGGAGGTGGAGAGGGAGAGAATTCCAGATGATAGGTACCTGATAACTGAAGGAGCGGTAGCCAGAAGACTTGAGTTTCATGCGGGGAACCTTCAGAAGATGTTCGCTGCTAGAGCGAAATGTGCGGGATGGTTGGTAGGTGGCGAGTTTGTCGGACAGATATGATGGCAAGGTGCTCTGGAAATGGCGGAAAGCGAGGGTGGCTAGTTTGTATTCAGTGCGAGCTTGGATCGGCAGCCAGTGTAATTTGATCAAGAGAGGCGTGACATGCGTTCTTTTATATTTTTTTAGAACAAGTCTGGCTGCGTTATTCTGAATTCACTGAAGGCGGTTGATTGCAGCAGCAGGGAGTCCAGCCAGTATGGCATTACAATAATCGGTTTTAGAGAAAACAAGAGAGCAGATCATTTGAGCTGTAGCTTTTTTTCTGACAGAAACGAGCGAATGGAAGCGATCTGTCGCAAAGAAAGGTAGGTGGAACGGCACATGGACAGAGTGCTGTCTAAATGGACACCAAAATATTTCACACTGTCTTTGAAGGGAATTGTGTTGTTGCCAACTTGGACAGATGGAACGGCAATTTGATCTAATACCTATTGAGGACCAAACGGTACAGCCTCTGCTATTTCATCATTTAATTTCAGCTTGTTACTGAACATCCACACTTTGATTGCCTGGAAGCAAGACTCAAAGCTGGATGCCAAATTTTGAAAGGCGACAGGCTCGGCTGTGTTGTGTAGCTGGGTGTCGTCTGCAAATTTATCGTGATGGATACTGTATTGTTCGATAACTTTGGAAAGAGGTTGAACGTACCAGGAGAAGAGAAGGGGGCCTAAAACAGAGTCTTGAGGCGCACAAATCTTGGATGTTAACTTGAGCAAGAAGACATTCTACAAGAGAATGGTGTCTTCTTTTCACTGAACAGTCAAATTACAGACTGAACATGCAAACAGATGAGATCTTCACAGTTCGAAACAGCTGTCTTTGCATAAGGCACTGTCCCTCCCCCATTGGGAGAAAAAGTAAATCAGCACATTTTATTAATTTTCTTTTATTTTATTTTATTTTTTGGGAACACAGAGCATTTTATAAAATTAACGTTAACTGGTTTTGTTTCTGAGGTTCGCAAATAGCCTAGGAAGA
>CM065694.1:51735137-51772637 GCA_017654935.2 Phymorhynchus buccinoides
CACAGGCTGTATAATTCATTAAAAATGGATAGGTTTGGAGCTTTTCTCCACTAACATTTTCTTTTGTACTAGTCCCTCCGCTTATGGGATAATATGAATGGCAAATTGCAAATTAGGTTTAAGCCATGTCCTTTGGCACACATGTACCTTAGACCCTCCCCTAACATAAAATGACGGGAAACACCTTCGCAGTTGGTGGTTTCTGTGAGAAACAGGCTCCTTTGTGACGTCACTATAATATCGCTATAATACCTCAATTACCACTTGCGAATCCAACTACATTAGCTTTTATTGGTTATCTAATGTACAATTATGTCTTGCTACATGCAATTGTATGTGCCTGTCATAAAAACCAGACCAAGCTATAAGCTCATTACAATCACGAGTCACACAATGGGCTAGTCTGATCATGTAGAGCCAAAATCACCGTTGCCAGCAAGGGTGCAAATATTTCTTTCCAGCACAGTAAATCCTAAGCATCTTACGGACTACATTGCATTGATATGTGACAGAGAAAAGTAATGTTTTGTGCTCTAATTCTACGTGAAGTAGCGTGCTGTGCATCTTGAATGAATAAAACTGTGTTACAACTGCCATAGCCTCAGTCAACTGATCGACATGACAACCAGCATATCTTGTTCTGTTTCTTAAGTTCTTTTACAATGCTCTTTATTTTGATTAATAGGTGCATATTCAATGTCCAATAAGCCAGCATTTTGTGTTTTTCACTTCTTTTACTTATACTTATGCAGTCTTGTTATTTCTAATATAAAAAAGGAAAGAAAGAAGAAAGACAATTCGACTTTAGAAAGGTCCAAATGAAATTTCAATATTGATGCAACGTTGACTCAACATGCAGTCAGCTTGATGCAGTTCAGTCATCTGTGTTTCCTTTAGAACTCGTTTACCGTCAGGGAGAACGTTTGAGGGATTTCCAGCATATTTTTCATGCAAACTTTACCAATCCCAAACCTTTTATCTACCAAAGTAACAATGTGCAATTATAAATCTACACTTGTACACAAGCAAACAGGAGAGAGAGAGAGAGAGAGAGAGAGAGAGAGAGAGAGAGAGAAGAGAGAGAGAGAGAGAGAGAGAGAGAGAGAGAGAGAGAGAGAGAGATGAGAGAGAGAGAGAGAGAGAAACAGAGAGAGGCAGACAGACACACAAAGAGCGAACGAGAGAGAGAGAGAGATAGAGAGAGAGAGAGAGAGAGAGAGAGAGAGAGAGAGAGAGAGAGAGAGAGAGAGAGAGAGAGAGAGAGGGGGGAGAAACAGAGATAGGGAGAGAGAGAGAGAGAGAGAGAGAGAGAGAGAGAGAGAGAGAGAGAGAGAGAGAGAGAGAGAGAGAGAGAGAGAGAGAGAGAGAGAGAGAGAGAGAGAAGAGAAAGAGACAGAGAGAACACTGAACACGAAACTATTTTCAAGGGTGAAGATTAGGTGAAGCCTATTTTTACAATCTGTGAGAGACAGAGACAGACACATATGGTGAGAGACACAGAATTACAGAGAACCAATAGTCTAATGTAAAGAACAAAAATCCACCAATATCGTCCCACCATTATTGCCAAACCTGTTTAATAGGCTAATGGACATGCAGTGAGAGGGGTTGGAGTTGGGGGCAGATAGTGAAGGACCAGAGACTGTCTTTCAAACATACACGTTGTATGAACCTGTTTCATTCGATCTGCTTACGTTTCGCTTTACATGCATAACTAATGGCAAACAAGTAGCATTATACCCATCTCCTTCCGTTTCACAAAGTCAAACACCATTCAATCTAATCTTACTGAGGCTGGATGCACGACTGTAGCGAATATGTATTCCAGAAGGAAACAAAGGGCAGGATAATGTAGGCGAGATAAAATATTTACTTGGTGAGTGATTCTGTTAGGGAGGTTCTTCCTTATGCACTTTGAAAGAGAGTTGCATGGAATAGGCACCATGTTATGAACATAAACAATTGATGTCAGGCATGCCAGTATTTCCAATTTATTCTTCATACTACACCAGGTTAAGCATATCGAGACGTCTTCCTTGCAGGCATCACCACAAGTTAAACTGTGAAGTGCTTTAAGATAGGGCCTTTTGCAATAAGGATAGTTTGTGTTATTGTATCCATTCATGGCAGTGTAATATAGACACACCCATCCATTCTTCTTCAAACCTGTTTGTCAACAAAGCTTGAAATGCAGCTCAAAATATATTTCTAGGCATAGTGTGCCACAGACGTAATTGTAAATTAAGGCAAACACTTTGAATCTTAAAAACATCAAATACTATGTCTTGGGTATGTCAAACAATATTATCAAACAAGTTATATATCCAAGCATAATATGATGTATGATTTTCATAACTTATGATTACTTCCTAATACCACATTTCCCCCCACTATAACATGGATTATGAAGGCAATGCTGCACATGGTTGTTACTCATAATGTTCAATCTGTGTCTTTAAGCCAAGGGTCCCAGAGAAATAATTAGGCTAATCTATAAACTAATATGCGATTTTGAGAATAAGATGTATATTTCCTTTCAGCAAGTTACTAAGAATTCAGAGATTAAAAAATAAAATTTTATGTAGACAATTCAGTATTGTAAAATATGAACTAAATGAACCAAGTATGTAGGCTAGTTCTCTTACGCATTTAGAGATTACTTGAATAAATAAAAAAAGTGGTGGGTGTGGAAGTAAGAAAAGAGACAGTGGTCAGTAGACATGTTCTGTTTTCTTGTGATGAAGAACAATGCACCGGTTATGACTAAGGATGTCGTCAAAGAGAAAAGACTATTTTTCTGGTTACTTGTACTACATGAGAAATGAAAACTGAACAGTAGTACATTTGTCAATCTGTTTGGACTTTAAATGACCACTGTATCTCTGTATCTTCCATGTAGCTTGTAGTGTGTTTCCCACGCATTTTCCACTCAATACATGTAAACGACATGTGTGCAAAGATAAATTATTTAATCCCTTCAGATGAGATTGCTTGACTTAACCTAGCTGAAAAATCAGTCATAATGTTTAACTAGAGGGCTTATGTTTGCCTTTGAGAACAAACATGACATGATTCTCCCCTCCACCAGCCTTTCCCTCTCCACATCTGGCTCTGATTGATACCGGAAGTGTTGCATAATTAATCTTTAATAATCACACAAAATCGGAATGCATTTCGTGCAGCCGTTTTCGAGTTATTTAAGATTAAAATTTACCCAAATTTGGCCATTTCCAACCCACTTCCGATTTTGGGTTTGACATGGAAGCGTTGCACCATAACTCCTGAGTAAATATCGAAAATATGATTGTATTTTGTGCAGCAGTTTCCGATATATTCAAGATTAAAAAATTGCAAAATTTAGCATTTTTCGGCCACAATTTGCCCAATTAGTTTTATATTGACAATTTAGCATAAGTATAGCATCCTTCAATTTTCCTGCAAATTTCTGCGAGATTCAATGACATTTCTAAAGCAAATCATAAATGGAAATAGGTTAAAGTGACGCAATCCAATTTACATAAATTTGAAAACTCCCAAACTATTGAACATACAATTATCATCAACAAACTCCTTTCAGACCTGGGCCAGAGTAAGGGCTACAAAATCCAAATGTTAGTTTTGTGACGTCACTTCTGGTTTGGGCTATTCTGTGAACCAAATAAAAGCTACAAAATCCAATAGTTAGTTTTGTGACGTCACTTCTGGTTTTGGCTATTCTGTGAACCAAATAAAAGCTGTCTGACCATAGCTGGGGCACTTCTGATTCATAATTTTGGTTCAACAATCTACCGTAAATGTTGCAAATCTACTTTAGAGCAAAGTCTGAAAATATGAACGAAATCTGTTCAACCGTTTTTGAGTTAATGAAGATTGAAATTGTGCCGATTTTGCGTTTTTTGGGGTCATATTTCGCCGAATGTTTGACAAAATATTTTAATATTACTAATTTGGCAATCACTTAGTGCCCCGCAACTTTCCTGAAAATCTCAGCCAAATTGGACCAAAAAAGGGCAGAAAAAGGAGGGGAAAAAACCCTTACAAATGCAATAGTGTGTTCTACCTAAAGGGTAGAATCCTAATAAAACTGAAGAAAACTGTACACATTCAGTAAACTTTGTAACAAAAGAAATTCAGACACATACAGTTTTGACATAAGCCAGCAACCATACATTTTTTATAAGGCACAAAATGCAGTACTTGTGCGTCATTATAGGTGCGTGCAATGACGTCGCAGGGGAGGAGTTAAGCAGCTACGGTAGGAAAGCATAAAAGCGTCAAAAGTAATGAGATCTGAAATATGCCAGACTTTAAATGACCACTGCATCTACCCTCCATCGTGTAGATGGTGTTTCCCACGCTGTCCTTGCTCAGGACAATGTATGCAACATGTGTGTAAAGGGAAATCGCATAAACCCTTGTAAAAATGTAGTTTCTTAACAGAATGGCTATACATGAACATTTTGTTCAGTTCAGTTATGAAAGCTCTCAACCTCATAAGATATACTGACAAGACATTGGGTTACATTTGTAATAGATTTTATAACCCAATTACAGAAAGAATTATTCTTTTTCCATCGTGAGAAATCAGAAAAATTCAACCAGTTGGTTTTTTTTCTATTACAAATGTATCACTGGTCACGTGATCAGGCCCAATGACGAAGTCAATGGGGTAGTTAAAAAAATATGGACGAAATACACAGTGTGTTTCTTGAATGGATTGTTGACCCCCAAAAAAATTGCGAACTTTATGAAGGTCTTCAGACAGATCCATTGCTTCATCAAAGCGAGTCAGAAATAACATGACTGTTCAATGTGACGACTTAGCCCCACATTAGTGACGCAAGGAACAGCCCCACTAAATTTACCTAAAAGTGGCTCAAACTTTATTAGTGATTGAGTAACATTAATGTGTTTCATTACATTTCTAATCTGTGACGTCATCATAGGCCTCTGAGAGGCCAGAAGGTATATTGCGCTTTTTGGGGCTTAGTCTTTTGATTTCTTTTACACGCAAATGACAAGGGTGATGAGAAAAATTAAGACGCGGTTTCATTCATTAGGCATGTATAAACATTGCTGTGCATTACATTTTATCAACATGGTGTGCAAATAAGTACCAGCAAATATAACTCATAAATGTTGTGATGCTGATATCAGCGTCACAACATTTATGAGTTATATTTGCTGATACTCATTTATAGACATAATAACTATATAATATGGACATTCGTTTATGGGGTGAATTAAGAAAGAGGCTTGTTGTAGAACATATAAACCGTTTCGTGAAGAAAAATGTATGTATAATTTTTTTAAGAAAGGTCGAAATAGAATTTTTTTTAAATGAGGATAGCAAGCACGCACGCACGCACGCACGCACGCACCACACACGCACCACACACACACACACACACACACACACACACACACGCACGCACACACACGCACGCACGCACGCACGCACGCACGCACACGCACGCACGCACGCACACGCACGCACACGCACACGCACACACACACACACACCAAAACAAACCGGCTGAATGTTTGATACGAGTATTTAAAAAACATTACACTTGATATTAGTCAGCACACATGTATGCATGAATGTAACCTGTCATTTGAACATCAACGTACGATGTGTTTGTGTCCTTATAACTTATATTCTTGTAATACCTTCACGTGCAAAACTCATTAAAATATATCTTTCAGACCCAAAGAATAGTATAAGACTAATTGGAAAGTGCATCGGTGTAACTTATTTGTAAAACAATGTTTTTATACACGAATTGTTTGCATGAAAAATTACCAATCACAAAAGTATGGTGTTGAATAAAATTATGTTTGAGTGAAACAAGTGAAATTTGTTGATGATTCAGAGCTCAACTTGACTTCTGACTGGATTAGTGAGTGCCTGATAAAAGAAACAAGCCACTTCTTCAACGCATCCAAAGGAACTCTATCTTTAAACAGCGAAAGTTTTGCCAAATACCAGACGCCCAGTAAACGGAAAACATGTACCGTCAATGTAAAGCCACACCCTGACTTCATTATGAACATCACAAACATCCATATAAATAGCAGCCGTACAGGTTCACGTATCAAGGTTGAAGTGCAGGCACAACCTTTTCGGCGTGGGTTTTACACTATTTTTAAGTACCCATGTTATTGTGAAAAATTAAAACTCGTACGATATGGACTTTTAAGCCGTATTAAGAGTGTGAGCTTTTCGTTTTCATTGAACACCAGAGTGCCCTTTGAAAGGTGGCCCTTTTACTTTGATGTGCTTATATCTTTCAACATAATTCCAAAATCTACTCCACTGCTGAGAATATCCTTCAAAAATGCACTGATGGGTGAGTGTGAATTATATATAACAGCAACAGCAGAAACAACAGCAGCAAGGGCGTCGCCGAGTGGCAGACATATACCCCCGTTTCTCACCCCACCCACCGTTATTTACGGATTGCTCATGGGATGTCCGCGCCTACTGTGTGCGCGGCCTTACGGCAACAGTTTTTACTCTTTTTTAAAAATGTTATTGCTGGTCCCCAGATACGCAATGCGTGGTAAGAACCTCAAGCACCCAAGACAACACCTTCTTCTTCGATCGCTCAAACAGTTTCCCGTCAATTAGGAGCACAGATGCGTCATGTGTCAAGGAATAATTTGGCCCAGCATGTCCGACATTGGCTGGAGGAAATCCTTTCGAAAGTGTTTCTTGAAAAAAGGCAGGAGAATGGACCGGTAAGGCAGAAAGACAGAAGATGACAGTAAGCAAAGGGACAAGGAAGAGTCAAAGAGAGTGACAGATTAGAGGAAGTTACAAGCACAGACCTTCCAGCATGTGCCACTGCTGTTGCTGTGGAACAAACCACGCATGTGCCACTGCTGTTGATGTAGAACAAACCACGCATGTGCCACTGCTGTTGATGTAGAACAAACCACGCATGTGCCACTGCTGTTGCTGTGGAACAAACCACGCATGTGCCACTGCTGTTGCTGTACAAGAAACCATGCATGTGCCACTGCTGTTGCTGTACAAGAAACCATGCATGTGCCACTGCTGTTGCTGTACAACAAACCACGCATGTGCCACTGCTGTTGCTGTACAAGAAACCATGCATGTGCCACTGCTGTTGCTCTAGAACAAACCACGCATGTGCCACTGCTGTTGCTGTACAACAAACCACGCATGTGCCACTGCTGTTGCTGTACAAGAAACCATGCATGTGCCACTGCTGTTGCTCTAGAACAAACCACGCATGTGCCACTGCTGTTGCTGTACAAGAAACCATGCATGTGCCACTGCTGTTGCTCTAGAACAAACCACGCATGTGCCACTGCTGTTGCTGTACAAGAAATCATGCATGTGCCACTGCTGTTGCTCTAGAACAAACCACGCATGTGCCACTGCTGTTGCTCTAGAACAAACCACGCATGTGCCACTGCTGTTGCTGTACAACAAACCACGCATGTGCCACTGCTGTTGCTCTGCGACGGCAGCAATGAGGCGACAACCATGATGATAATAATGACGAATGATGGCCTTTGGGGACCTTCCCCAGCGCCAACTGTCCTCAAATCCCTTTGACCGAGAGACGAGAGCGGATGTACCCTGGACAAGGCATCTCCACTGTAAACAGATTATAGCCCAGCCCCTTTGAATGGTATCTGCCCCCCCCCCCCCCCCCCTCTGCTATCTGGCAGTCATGGTCGGAAACGACTGACTGGCATACAGCAAAGAATAATAATAATTATGCGAGGATATTGTGAAATGAAATTAAATGTAAAAAAAAAAAGATTGTGCTTGTGAACATGATTATTAGTTTGACACGACATGCATGCGTGCGTGCATGCATGCGGCTCTGTGTGTGTGTGTGTGTGTGTGTGTGTGTGTGTGTGTGTGTGTGTGTGTGTGTGTGTGTGTGTGTTTGTGTGTTTGTGTGTGCGTGTGCGTGCGTGTGTGTGTGTAGTGTAATGTGTGTGAGGAAGAAAGAGAACGTTACTTTCTAATGATTCATTATTTGTTTTGCCTTTAATGTTATTGTTATTAATGTAAAGCGCACTGAGCTCATGTGAGAAAGAGCGCTAGAGTAGAAACAAGTCTGTGCGCTGGTTGGGTCTGTGCTGTGCCACCCCCCCCCCCCCCCCCTTTGGAGTCCTAGAGATTCTAAAGGAGCCACGTCAAACCGTTGTCATTTTCTCCCCATACATTTATGCCTTCTCTATAATAGAACCTGATGCGATTTCAAATGAAATGATAAAGCACTTACCAGTTAATTTCACAATCTTTCTAAACCTTTAAAAAAAAAATGTTGATCTGAAGGGGTTCAACCATCTTTGTGGAAACAATCAATCGTAACCCCTATTCCTAAAGAGGGCAAGGCAAAATCAGATAAAAATAATTACAGGTTAATTACTCTTACCTCACATGTGGCAAAACTTATGGAAAGAATTATTCTTATAAGACGAACATTATTGTGAAAAAATTACATAATACCAATACAACAGGCTGGTTTCAGAAAAGGCAGATCAACGGCAAAAATTACCTCACAGATCAAACATCAGTTTTCCCGCAGGAAAAATGTATTTGCCACTTTTGTCGATATTAGAAAGGCGTACGATCAAGCTTGGCATTCAAAACTTCTGAATAAATTGAAGTCAATAGGCCTTTCAGGGCATATGTACAACTACGTTTAAGTGATAGAACAATACAGACTAAGGTTGGCAATGTCTATTCTAATCAAAGACATGTTCAAATGGGAATACCACAAGGAGCCGTGATAGCGCCAATCCTTTTTAACATTTTGATGCACGATCTTCCAAAAGCAGTGTCAAAATATGTTGAACTAGTACACTATGCGGATGACATTTGCATATGGATGAAAGGTACATTGAAAAGACACACACCTGTTAGATCAATTAACTATATTAAAAAGATATATAAAAATGAACTGGACAAAATCAGTAAATACATGAATGAAAATGGATTAGCCCTTTCACCTGTACAATCGCATATGGTTCTCTTCAATACTCGTTATGACCCTAACCCTCTACCTACTTTTCAAACAGATGGATTGCCTCTTGAATATAAAAAGTTGTAGCATTTTTAGGAGTAAATTTAACTTATAAACTGAGCTGGAACTACCATTTAGAAAGTATTCTGACAAAAGCCAGAAAAGCTTTAAATTTGCTTAAAACAACCACGGGGGAAAAATAGTAAAGTACTCACACATTTAGCCACTGCGATTGTGAGATCAAAGTTATTTTACACTCAGTCTTTTTTTTCAGCCCCAAAATATTTAATCAAACAGTTGCAGAGCATTGATAGTAAAGCTTACAAGATAGCTCTTGGTGTCCCTGTTCATGCCTCAACATTAAGAACTTACACAGAAATTGGAATATTACCTTTTGAAGGAGGACTCGTTTCCAAATTCAGCAACACCTTTTACTTCGGCAACACACCACTCTTCAAAACTTTGAGTTATTATGTGCACCAGTTCATGAAATAATTATGGCTCAAGGTCAAAGGTCATGGCCAATGTCAGCAAGTGCAGTTATTTAAAGGGCCAAGGGACACATCAGCTCAGGTCATATACCACCCTCTAAAATTTGAAGTGATTGCATGCAGAGGTTAACAAGATGATAAAAAAAGAAGTAAAAGTTTGTCAATGTCATCAATAATTAACACCCAGTATGATCTTCAGCTTATCTACCAACTTACTGAATTCATAGGCTGTAACCGCGTTTAAGTGACAGATAATGCAAAGACAACAATTTGATGCGCCCAAGGTCAAAGACATGTATTACGGTGAACAGGATAATATTTATACGTTATTTATATGTTTTCCAAATTTGGAGACTAGCTGCAGAGAGGTGAGGGGTCTGACCACAACAACAACTTTAAGTTTTGATGTAAAACTTCAAGGTCGATAGAGCAAAGTTATAATTTATCAGGGGCTCTTTAATTCTTGGTAATTCGACATACTACAAAGTTAATTTGAAGCGATTGTGCGCTATAGTTCACAAGACATGAAAGGACAGATAGAGCACGTACACTCGACAAATCATGTACATAAACCATTTGCATCTTCTTTTTGTACCAATACTGTACACATGCCGCAACCGGCAATTGTTCACATGTACTGAGGTTCAAAGAATTATGCAGCGCAAGGGAAAAAAGCTAGATAGATAAGAGGAATCTCTGAGAAGAGAGAGAGAGAGGGAGAGAGAGAGAGAGAGAGAGAGAGAGAGAGAGAGAGAGAGAGAGAGAGAGAGAGAGAGAGAGGGAGGGGGGGGGGGAGAGAGAGAGAGAGAGAGAGAGAGAGAGAGAGAGAGAGAGAGAGAGAGAGAGAGAGAGAGAGAGAGATTTTTTTTTGCTGTTTGGACCACATTGCGTTATGAAAGTATCGTGTGAAAGAGACCATATTATGTATAATAAGCGTTCCGTGGCAGGATCAGTGACCAGTCTTGGGTGGGATGGTGTGTCTACCTACCACTTGCACTATGACACAAAGGTTTCTGTGGCCATCCCTTCCCGCCACGTGATCCTAGTGAGCATGTATCACAAGGACGGCTTCATATCAGACAATGTGAAATTATATGCAGATGCTGACCTCCGTTATCAAAACCTAATCGGTGAATTCAGGTCCGCTGAAGAACGCCCTACACCAGAGCTGTTTGACCTTCCAACATTGTTTGTTAGACAAATTAGTACGCTATATGAGAGAACGTTGGGGTTTAATCTCAGTTTTTCTTTCCACCTCAACTCTTCTCGTCCCCAACAGAATCCTGAAGGCCTGTGGAATTGTTCAGTGTTTCAGAAAGATATTATGGACCATCACTTCCCGTGTAACAAGCAGGCAGACTGTACTGGGATGGAGGACGAAGAACACTGTCCCTATTCTTCTGCTGCCTGTGGTACTGGCTGGATTTCTGTGCTCGGCAGTTGTTATTTCTCTATCAACAAAGAACGATTCACATCGTTTCGTATTCCAAAGACCTATGATAACCGAATTACCCTACGTCTCTCATGGTTGGACGTTGAAGACCATTGTCTTCAACATGGTGCTCAGATAATCAGTATGAACACTCCCCAAGAAAACCAAGCCATACGTCAGTTTTACGCCTTTCGAGACCCTATCTACATAGGCATGAACCCTATCGAAACCCTTGTGACTTATTTGTAAGAAAAAAAAGACAGCTTTAGACTGGTTTGCTTTATAAAGAAAGACTTAAAAATTTATCAACCAAAAAAAGGAATGGTTCCAGCAAAAAAATAGTATAAGTGCATGGCTTTGTACATCGATTTCTCGGCAAATATGTAGATTTACACCCTTCTGCTCTATTTCTTGGTTCTTTCCGTGGTTAGGGATAGGGTTAGGGTTAGATGGTCTTTTCCTTTGCCACAAGCATCTGTTTTTTTGGTCAAAATCATCTAGTCTTTTGGAGCATTAAATCGCTGTCATAAAGAAAACGTTCGATAAATATAATTCCAATAAGCAAAAAATGTCTAGTGTGCACGAGTGGCCAAGCAAAGATGGTATTTGAATAGACTACTTAAATATCAATTATGTTATTCAAACACAACATTTTCTGACTCTCGTGTGATCATGTTCTATGTGTTCTTAATCAGTCATAAAAATATCCTAAGCTGAAAATAAAAAGAAGAAAAACAAAACACATTGGGGAAATTTTCTGTCAGCTTACAGCTGGCCTTTGTCAAGGGCTACTGAGGTTGAAGTCTGGGGGGTATTGTTTCTGCCTTGTGAACTGTATTCACTGTTGGACTGAATTAATAAGTTGTTGTAGATGGGAGGTAAGTCATGACCAAGGACTATTTCGGCTGGGTTTTCTTTCCCCGATTTCTATGGCTTCTTTTACTTTCCTTTTTGTGAGTTGAAGGTCAGTTGCTAAAATGTTTGCTTGGAAGCTGCTGGTATGGTGGACTTTCATTGACAGGTGTTCACAGTATGCTGAAGATTCTCTATTGGTGTGTTCATTTAACCTAACTTTGAATGGCCTTCCTGTTTCTCCAATGTAACCCCCCCCCCCCCCCCCCCCCCCTTGCACTCATCACCTGAATTTCATATAATGACTCCACTCTTCTTATTAACATCTCCCTTGTTTTCACTTTTGTGACTTGGGAGCGAATGGAATTGACTGGTTTGTGTAGTAGCTGGACGCCATGTTGGCTGAAAGTCCTTGACAACCGTTCAGACACTCCTTTTACGTTCGGTGCACTGACAGTGATGTGTTTCTTCTCTGTAGGCTCTCTTTGTTTGGGTTTGGGAATATTGAATATCCAAGGAGGATAGCCGTTGGTTTTGAGTACCGTTTTGATGTGACGTTCGTCTTTCTGTCTGCTTTTTTTCTGTGGTACAATGGGGTCAGGCGCAATACAGGAGGGTTCTGGCGACTAAGCTTTATGTTGTAAGGGATGATAAGAGTATGGGTAGGCTTCTGCTGCACTGATGTTTCCATTGGTCCATCTTTGCATTTGCTTTCACTTTCACGTCCAGGAACAGGATTTGTTGATCCTGTTCTGCTTCACTGGTGAACGGATATTGGGGTTGACGGAGTTGAGGTGGTCAGTGAAATTGTTCTTTTCTGATTCAGCTATGCTGCTAAAAGTGTCGTCCACATATCTGTACCAGAGGGAGGAAGGATTGCGGGCAGACTCAAGGGATTCTTTTTCAAAATGTTAATAAACCCAATAGAGATTCTTAATTCAATAATATATCTAGGCATTGGGTTTACTAGAACTGGCTCTATTTTCAAGGCAAGACAATGTGATTATGATCAGGCACTCAAGGCACTAAACTGGAAAATATCCTTTATCCGTACTTGTGAAAACAAGCACGATAAGGTTCTGGTCTGATTTAGTTGTTCCTGAATCCTTGCAGGCATTCGAGTTGATTCATCATGCAGCTTCTTGAGTGTAAATCAGTGGAAGTTCGACTTCCACGTGGTGGAGCTTCAGGGCAGCCTCCACAGCAGCACACCTCACCAGGCGATGTAACCAAGGGCACCCCAGTGAACCTATGTACTGGGCCAGTGTTACTGAAACACATTATGGCGCCCCAGTCACACATCATAACCAAACCACAATTAATCAATTGCATTGATTACACCAACTCTCAATTTATGCTACTCACCCATTTATAATGAAGAACAGGTTGCCACAGCCTGATCACCACATAATTATGCAAAACATCGTCACTTACTGTGAAACATTATTTCCCTTTTACAAAGCTTTCTTTTACCTTTCTTTATAATTATCATTTTCATTGATTCACAAAGTTATCCAGAGAATTAACCATTTTTCTTTTCTCTTTTTTGCCCCCACACTATTTTCACAAACCGTTTGTATCCACTTCAGATGTATACAAAGAAAACGTATGATCACCTGATACATCATGCAGGCAAGCCAACTACAGGCTTGTGTACCACACCATGCACACACAAAAAGGGCCCAGACTTCTCTCTAGGCCATCTACCCAAGAAGTGAGGATAAAGATCAAATTCAGCACACACACACACAAAAGTAATAGTGAGTTCAATTCAAATAATTCTTCAGTCTCATAAGCCGACCGCTTTGGGCATTTAAAAAAAACCACCAATCACATGGTTACACACCAATATTAGAACTGTGGTGGCAGACCACAAATTGAATGCAAGAACAAATATTATTAACCATCTATCTATTAATGTACACGGCATGCCATAACACGCGAACATGAGACTTCTCAGCTGTGGTGGCAGACCACAAATTGAATGCAAGAACAAATATTATTAACCATCTATCTATTAATGTACACGGCATGCCATAACACGCGAACATGAGACTTCTCAGCTGTGGTGGCAGACCACAAATTGAATGCAAGAACAAATATTATTAACCATCTATCTATTAATGTACACGGCATGCCATAACACGCGAACATGAGACTTCTCAGGCTATCGTTATAGACCTCCACCACCGACGACGGGTCTGCCTCCACTCCAGCAGTCGTCACAGCATGAACGTTCGCCTTGAAGTCTTCAAGATTTATTTTCTTATGTCACAGCACGTGTCTTTCTTTTGTCTTTTGAAAGGCAGACAACACTCAACAGCGAAATGGTCGATTAAGGCAAAGTTGATGACCTGAATATCCTAAATGTTGCAGTCTTCGCCAATCACTAACCAGTCCCAGATATGGCCACAGTAGTGAGCTAGCTCATTGACAATTAACTTATGATACATGCTTAATTACATAGTGTTGGTTTTCATTTCGTTTCAAGTCATTCGTTGTCCAGATTTTTATCTCTCTTTTTTTACATCGAATTCTCAGTCATGTTTGGGAATTAATCTCTCACATTGACTTGTTGGCTTGGAAACGAAATAAAACTTTACATGAAACATGGGTATTTTCTCTATTCTGCTTCCCGTGTCTTATGTGGCTTAAAATAAATTAAATCCAAGTAATTTCCTTATAACCAATGACTGGATATAATAAACACACACTCTCTCTCTCACACACACACACACACACACACACACACACACACACACACACACACACACACACACACACACACACACACACACACACACCAGCCCTGTCTCAGGACGACCACGTGGCAAGTTGAAACATAACGCAGATCACAACGATCAGCTTCAAGCACAGAGTACTTTTCACACAAAACGATTAAAAGAAACTCCCATGCCGATCAGGGAAGCAAAGCTGATGCAAGCTGCATGCTCACCCAGCAGAATGGCCTCATGGCTGACAACCGGCGCCCCTCGCTGAACGCCCAATGACTACCCCCAACACTGGGCACCCACACCCACAAGGAAAGATCTCCAACGCCGCCACCTCAACGCGATCACGCGCCGCCCTGTGCTAGGCTCCCACGATGATATGGCGTCCAATGACCGGGACCCCCAGACACGCCGCTTCTCAAGCAGACTTTGAAAACCGCATCAGCATGCACGCCAGTCGCCCCTAAAGCACAGCATCCCAGAATCCTTTTTTTTGTTTCAAACTTTTTTTAATGAATGAGTGAATTAAACATAAGCAAACGTATACATGCATTTTACATTTAGCATACATCCATTCCTTTTTTAACTTGATAAAGACAGGCAGATGAGCAATAAATAAATTAAGCAGTAAATAAATCATTCAATACAGACACAGAAAAAGAATACTAAGTGGGGGGGGGGGGGGGGGGGGGGGGGGGGGGGGAGAGAGAGAAAAACAGCCCAACAACAAACGAACAAAAAAAAACGTTTAAAAAAAAGCAAAAGAAAAAAAAAGCATTGGAGTTGTAACGAGGAGCGCTATAAATACTTGAATATGGTGTGTATATGCGAAAGGATCACTTATATATGGCAAACATTATTTTTAATATAGGGGAAGACGGGGTAAAAAGCGCATGGGCGGGTAAGAAGCCCACCCCAATTATCTCATGAAATAAAGAAAATTTCAGTCAAATTTGCTCATGAGACGAATGCTAGACATTAACGCTCGTCTCATGGGCAAAATGAGACTGAAATTTGCTTCATTTCATGAGATAATTGGGGTGGGCTTCTTACCCGCCCATGCACTTTTTACCCCGTCTTCCCCTAAATACACATAAAAACGAGAATTATCGCTCATATATTTACCAAAGCATTAGCTCAAAGACTAAGATGGTTTGTTAAGCACAACGGACACAAATGCCATACAATGAAAATACTAAATTACACTGGTCTAAGAAAAAATAAAATAAAACATATAATACATATATCATTGTTGAAAAAGTTCGAAGAAACGCTTTCCCCTCTTTACCATAATTCAATATAAGAAAACAAGGGTTTGTATGGGTCCCAGAGTTGTTCAATCTGATCGACTTTCATTTGGATTCTGGCATTGTATTTTTCAACTGAAAACCTATATTTTAAAGTATGTATAAAGGACATGATAGAGGTGATTCTTTGTTTGTCTTGCATTCATAGATGTACGATTTTGCGAGCAAGATGATCAAGAATCCCAGAATGCTTAGGTCCGCAGACAAAACGACACAGGTCCACAAGATGAGACACTCAGGCAACTTGTCAGTCACAAGCATGACTGCCTGAACACAGAAATGAAGAAGCGTTCGAGTATCTAATACCTTGATATTCCGACAAAGCTTCTTGTAATTTCAATATGACATATAATAAGATATATATTCTGATTTCTTTGCAGAATTGGAGTGACTAAGTTATTTGCTGGCTCGAAATGAAGCCCCATGAAAAACTATGACGCATTTCGAGTCGAACGTGACCAAATAATCTTTTTGTTTGCTTCTCTTTTATAGTGACGTCTTTCGACGTACGCTTGTAATGCATGCGCACGACGATATCATTGTTGTTGTTGTTTATGGCAGGTTCCTTGGATACGAGGATCAATGGGGGATTGGTCTATGGTGGCCTGTCCTTTGATGACATTTAGTAGCACATAATTCGATACATATTCGTCTGTATGATTTGAGTTTTCATAATTTCAGTAGTTATACTTTATTTTCTAAATGATAAACTACCATAGATCTTGGGAGTACTATCACACATATTCATTTTGTGCATGGTCTGAATACAGACAAGATTATCATGTTGTTACAGCTACAGAGATATGTGGAAACATGTTGACGGCAGTGTTGCTTATTATATGGAACCATTTATGACAGAAATAAATGCACATTGCAGTGGAAAATGTATGAGTCTGCACCAAAACAGACAGGAAACTATTGAATGTGACAAGCATAGCCACAGAGAATATCACTACTATGTATGTGAAAAACCTCCATACATCACAGATATCTCAGAGTCACGTGAAAAGATGCTCAAAGTGCAGTCAGCATTCTCCTTGAAACACGAAAGCTTCAACACATTTCTCTTATCTGCATGCCCGTCAGGTCATTTCACTCACATGTTTCTTGCATGTCATGTGTCCAGTGCATGTTGGAAGCCTGAGACATCGTTCTGTGAGTCAGCATTATCACCACGTCCACCTTGGTTCTCGTGTCAGGACAACGTGGAACACATTCCCTTCACCTTTGTGTGTGACCATAAAGCTGACTGTTATGACAACAGTGATGAACAGTTCTGCCAGTATAACCCTTGTGATCCTGCCACCTTCTTTGAGTGCAAAAACAAAGCGGTACAGGCATCTCTTTTACACATCAAAGAGCAAATTCTTGTCCGTTAAATACGTGACGTGGGCCAATAATGAAATAATGTCCTTATAGTTGTAAAACAGCAACAGAACTGTAGATTCACATGTAACTTTTACATTTCCTTAAATATTATTTCTTTTCTCTGCCATATACATTTTAAAGCGCTTTGGCTTAATTCAAATGCGTTATGATACTTTGACAGAAAGGTGTCACAGTGTCAAACCATTGCTTGTTGTAGGCCTTGGACTGGAGAACATTTTTGTTTTGCTGACTTCTATTTTAATAACATAAATAAGCCAAAATAGCATGGGACCAAGTAAAGTCAGGGAAATGAGTGTGGGGGGGGGGGGGGGGGGGCAATCTAGATTATTAAGGCAGGTCATATTGACCTTGACCTTGAGGAGACTAGCGTTTTCATGAAGAAGCAGAGTTCTACTAGTGCTGGCAGTTGAGCACTGCTCGTGTAGATATTACATAATATTGTTAAAAATCATTTCCATATATTTATGAACAGTGATTGGTTACTTTTGTCATTCAGAATATCAATAATGACAGGGCCAGTGGTATTGTGAAAAAGTGAATGAAATCACTTTGAAAAGTCGAAATCCTGCCATGGGACAAATTGTGAAACTGGATCAGCATCAACAGACACCTATCATCACTACTATAATCGTCTTGTGTGTGTGTGTGTGTGTGTGTGTGTGTGTCTGTGTGTGTGTGTGTGTGTGTGTGTGTGTGTGTGTGGTGTGGTGTGGTGTGGTGTGGTGTGGTGTGGTGTGTGTGTGTGTGTGTGTGTGTGTGTTCTTCAGTTTAACGTCCTTCCACTAAAAGTGATTCAGACAAAATTATATTGCGGTGTGTTTTTGGTGTGGTTGAGTTGTGAGTAGATGTGTCTGTAAGTGAGAATATGTAAGAATATAATAAGTAATAAGTTAGTGATGTAATCATGACCCCCACCCCACCCACCCCACTAAATAAAGTTTATCTTCACTTAAAGAATATAACCGATAATGAACAAGGCTAAAGATAAATACTAATTGAACTACTTAAATAAACATTTATAAATTAAATCAAGGACACAGTAATCATTTAATATACAGGATAGTGTTAATGGAGTCGATCCATCATTGCAAATAGTCAATACTCGATGTGTGTGTGTGTGTGTGTGTGTGTGTGCGTGTGCGTGCGTGTGTGTGCTTGTGCGTGTGCGTGCGTGTGCGTGTGTGCGTCTGTCTGTCCGTTCGAACGATTGTGTCTAAGCCGCTGACCATAGACCCCTATGACCTATATATTCTTGATCATCATCACACAACCTTTTCAGATCCTGAATGTTGAACTTTCAGTGCAAACCTCCGCCAAGGGAAACTCATAAAACCGAATTTTCCTTCTTTGTTCTGTATATTGCTTGATGTACAGTTCATCTAACCCAGGCAGATCTACGTTAATGATCTTCTCTCCCTGCCTGACCACCCCGTCCAGTCTGTTAATATCCCCAGCATTACAACTAGAAAACCAAACAAGAAAGTTGAAGGTTAAAATGCTTTCAATGCTAGACCTATAAAACATGTTCAGAATTGTTCTACTTACTTTAAATTGCTTAAGCTTCCTTAAAAAGAAGAGTCTTGTGTGCGCTTTGTTTATCACCCTGTCTACATGATTAGTCCATGCAAGGCTTGAACTTATAGTTGTGCCCAAATATTTGTAGCTATCCACCCTTTCCATCTCCCTCCCCCCTATTACTACTGCTGTTGAGTCTATCTTTTTTTCTCCATAAAATCAATGAACGATTGATTAGTTATTTGATAAGTAATTGTTTCTATGTTGATACTACATGTTTGTTATTCCCTACAATGTGTTTATTCATTGTAACCCCATCATATGGGGCATTGGCCTTTTGATTAAATCTCAATCTCTCTCTCTCTCTCTCTCTCTCTCTCTCTCTCTCTCTCTCTCTCTCTCTCTCTCTCTCTCTCTCTCTCTCTCTCTCTTTCTCCTGTGTTGTCTGTTAGTGTGTCATGTACGATCAGGTGTGTGACAAGGTGCCCCAGTGTGCTGATTCAAGTGACGAACAGTGTGGACAACGTGAAGCAAAATACATAGTCACGTTGACGATTCCTCCACCTGTTTTGATCAACTTCGATGGCTATGGATGGATCAAATGGCAGCAACTTAGCACGTCTACAGCTGACAAATTTATCTGTCCAGACACTCACATACAGTGTTCAGACAATGGTTATTGCTTGCCTGTTTTTGTGCGATGCAACAATGTTCAAGACTGTTCCCAAAATGAAGATGAAGAGCACTGCGACATATACACTTGTCCAAGATTCTACCGCTGTCAGGCATCCAGTGTGTGCCTCCATCCTCAACATGTGTGTGATGGCATGTACCAGTGTCCTCATCGAGACGACGAGTTGTTGTGTGATGGCACGTGCCCTCAGCAGTGCACCTGCCATGGCCAGGCCTTTTTCTGTGGTAGCATAATGTCTGCATCGCTATATCCTGATGTTCGTTTTCTGGATGCTAGTGACAGTGGTCTTCAATTTGCTGATGTGTCCAGCAACACTCTACTGATCTTCCTCAGACTGACACGATGTCATCTGATGAATATAACAATGGTTTATCTTCCAAACCTGCATAGCTTAGATGTGAGTGAGAATCATCTGACCTCCATCACTGATCAACATTTGAGTCTTCTTCCCCATCTGCGCCATCTGACTCTCTCTGACAATCCACTGACTACACTTATCGAGCACACCCTGGAGTCTCCCCACCTTCATCTTCACCTGCAATCACTGGACGTGTCCAGAGTCAGTATGGTGGAGTTGGATACATCGATGTTTAGTATCTGTCCCAACTTGGTGACCCTGAACCTGACAAAGTGTGGAGTGAGCCAAATCACATATGAAGGCTTTCAGGCTCTTAAACATTTAACTGTCTTAGATACACGGGGTTGCTCTATGGAATACTTTTCTGGCAATATTTTTCAAGGTCTGGACAAACTGCAAACTGTTTTTGCTAGAAACTATAAATTGTGCTGTCAGGAAATCCTCCCAAAGACTTTCAGGCCAGATCATTGTCATGCACCTTCCAATGAAATTTCCTCTTGCCAAGCATTGTTGAGGTCTAATTTATACCGCGCTGCATTGGTGCTATTTTCTATGTTGGCCATTGTAGGCAATGCTGTAAGTTTCTGTCTTCGAATTATATTCAATAAAACACGATTCAAAGTGGGGTTTGATGTATTTGTTGCACATCTTTGTATTTCCGACTTGCTCATGGGGGTTTACTTGGCTATAATAGGTGTGGCAGACTATGTGTATCAGGGTACATATTTATGGAATGAAATAACATGGAAACAGAGTAGTGCATGTCATGCAGCAGGCTTTCTGTCACTGTTGTCTAGTGAAGTGTCAGCCTTCATCATCTGTCTCATCACTTTGGATCGACTCTTGGTTCTGCGCTTCCCCTTCAGCCAGCTCCACTTCCACAGAAACAGTGCTTTAGTGACGTGTGCTGGGATATGGATCACTGGACTGATTCTGGCTGCCATTCCTCTACTACCCATGACATCATACTGGCAGTTTTATGGTCAGAACGGAATGTGTATTCCTTTACCGATTACCAGAAAGGAATTTGCTGGTCAAGTTTTCGCTTTTAATCTGATGATTGTTCTTAACTTTGTTTTGTTTTTGCTAATTGCTTTGGGTCAAGCAGTAATCTACCAGTCTGTACAAATGAACCAGCTTGCTGACAAAGATGGAAGCACAAGAAGCAGAAAAGATCACACTTTAGCTCGTCGCCTGCTGACCATTGCCATGTCTGACTTCCTGTGCTGGTTTCCTATTGGCCTCCTTGGCCTCTTGGCCTCTGGTGGCCATGCTGTGGCCAGTGAGGTGAATGTGGCTATGGCCATTCTGGTGCTGCCCCTCAACTCTGCCATCAACCCCTTCCTCTACACGCTCAATATGATGTTGGAGCGAATCCAATCACAACACCAGCAGCGCACACAACAATTGATTTTGAAACAATTGGAACTGCAGAATACTACTTCAAGCGCTTACTCACAAATGCTTAATTGTCCCACAAAAGAGGCTGCGCACATTGTTACACGCTGGCGCAGCACAGGGTTATTATCTGAAGACTATGCAAAGCGTTTTGTTTGTGACAATAACATTCAAGAGAACAATGTAGATAATAAAGTGAGAATAAAGTATTGAGATAAACAAACAAACAGAAAGTAATCTTGTTCAATATATTTTCTTTAGTATTTTATTTCACCAACATGATAAAAGGTCTTTGTCATATCATTTTCTTATGAGCAGTACATAACTGCATTCTGTGAATTTCATTCCCCTTTGGTAACAACTCGTTGCGAATCCAGTTTCCTTAACCCAGACTGTCCCGATTTGGGGACGCTATGTATTAGGTGTAATACTATGACAAATAAACTTCTGTAGTAACATTTTGTACCAGGCATGTGAAATGCAGTTGGGTCTGTCAAACAATGGTGGTCCAGAACACTTTGTCCAATGCACATTTCCATGGGCGGCCGCCATTTGCATTTTTCTGGACGGGTTGGTAAACAAAAAAATGATTGGCCCACAGTTCCTACACAATTCATCTTTTAATACCAGACGAAGAAGAAAAAATAGATAATTACATTATCTAAAAATGTTTTTTTTAGGAATATTTCAGAAAATGGTCCTACTTGTCTGTAGCTCTGCAAAGTACCGTCCCAAAAATGGCACAGCGGACACAAGAGTTTTTTTTTTAATGCATACAAAGAAGAATCCTCCTTGTTTTATATTCCAGAAAATACAATGTTCACCATGCTTATCCTATGAAGTAACATTATTTCAAAGGCTGCCAACTTAGATATTTGAGGATGGTATATACAATATCTTTTAGGCTGTTTATATGTTGTATAGAATGTTGACCCGCGTAGAATGTATACATTCCACGGCCTAAAATGTAGAGTGTGTACATTCTATGGGATGTTTTTTAGAAAGTTGACTTCGGTATACTTTCTATGGGTTTTGTTGTAGAATGTATACATTACACGGGCTGAAATGGAGCCCGTCAACATTACACGGCCAAAAGTGTAGAAAGTATACTAGATTCGAAAGAGGGGCGTCTCTCAACATTACATAGCCACATTTGTAAATATAGACGACACATAAACAAACACATACAGAACAAAACTCGAGACTGTATTAATGTCCAGCTGATTAAAAACAAAGAAAACAGCTGACAACGTCCAAGAATTCAGCATACCTCTCTTGGGATAAAGCAGAAACATTCTTATTTCTATCAGAAATCATCTCCATCCACCGTCTATAAAACTCATCTTTGAAATAATCTCTCGGGGTCACGTCTTCGCCCTCCATTCTGGTTTGTAAATGGATCTGGGAAGCGCACTGCTCAGCTAACACCAAAGTAAATGCGTTGTGTGAATTGTGTTAATAGTTTCAGAAAAATAAACAAGACTACGGCACTTCTCGCCCTTCAACCGTGTGAGTGTATTGTTCCTGAGTGATTCTCAACCTGTGATCAACGATAATCAAACCAAAGAGGTGTACTGCTCAAGTCACACCAATTTAAAGGGGCACCCTAACCGATGAGGTTTTTTTCGTAAGAATCACGTCGAGATCACCAGAAAAACACCCTTTACAGAGATTGCAACACTCATTTTGCTCTGGTTTCCTAGAAATCAAACTGTTTAATAGGCGATTCCTCCTTGGCGGAGGTGCTGGAAGTCAAATTCTTTCATCCAAAGACAAGGCGTGTGCCGCTTGTTTTCGAATGGCCGCCAAATCGTTTGCACATTTTCGCAATACAAGCCTTTTTTTTACTTTTCTTTAATTTTTTTTTAGACAGTTGATCTAAAGGACTTTTGCTCACAACAAAGGAAATAGCGCCAATTTGTTTTTACTGCACTACAGAAAAAGAAAACGCTTCAACCACAATGAGTGTCCTCCACCCACTCAATCCAAAAGGAGGAGAAATCGCCTTTTTGGCAGCTTAATTTCTAGGAAACCAGAACAAAGTGAGTGTTGCGATCTCTGAAAAGGCTGTCTTTCTGGTGATCTCGACGTGTTTCTTACAAAAACTCATCCATTCGGGTGCCCCTTTACATATGTCGTGTAAATTTTGTGAACAGTAAAAAAAAAACCATTGATGGCGCTTCGTGCTTTTCAGCCGTATAAGCGCCTTGTTCCTGAGTGGTTCTCGACCAGTAAGTGCATGATGACAAGGTATCAAACCACTTGTAAAGGTAGGTACAACCGTACAACCGTCAACATTCTATGACACATCAGATTCCCATCAACATTCTATGATTTTGTCCATTGAATGTACACATTCTACAATTTCGCTGTAGAAAGTATACATTTCGTGTTTCATTTTCAACCAGTCGTAGAATGTATACATTCTACAATCTCATCATAGAATGTGTACATTCTACGCGGGTCAACATTCTATACGACATATACAAAGTTGTCAGTGACAGGTAGCCAGTACAACAGAAAAGTAGCAAGATGGTAATTGTCTTAAACAAATTAGGGGTGCATCCACTTGACATTGCAAACAAGAAATTAAAATCATTGATCAAGGATGTTCAAAATCAGATCCCTTCTTTATTCGTGATAACAAGTAAACCATGGATGGTGTCAATCACAGCGTTGACAAGCACTGGGTTGCCATACACACAAAAAGTGATAGTTCCTATCTTTCCCTCTTCTTTATATGACTATTTCACAGAGCAGTTGTACATGAGTTTAATGAAGGGAATTTTACCATAGCTACTTAAAATACATAATTTGCTAGAGGAGATAGGAAATGAAAACAAAGTTGTTCCCAGCATTAAACATTGAGAATGGGTAAAATCAAAAGAACAAATTACTGTATTGACTTTGGCTAACGCCTGGATTGTAAAACACAAAACGAAAATATTGATTTGAAATATAGAATACGAGAACAGTAAGTAAACATTTTGAGCAATGCTCATGATAATGGAAGCACACTTTGAACTGCTTAAAACAAAACATGAGCCAGAACTACTAGATTTAGAGAAGACAAAGGGGGCTCATGTGAGATCGAGAGTGAAGTGAATATAAGAGAGGGAAATGAATAGCAAGTAAGTTTGTGGTTTAGAGAAGGCCAGAAGCATATGTAATTGTGTAAAGGCACAGGGGAGGTAGTAAGTAATCATAAAGAGATACTTAGGGAACAGGCTTTATTCTACAAAAACTGCACATTCAAACCACTCATAATGACGATGTCGTTGAATCATGTACATCAGAGGCGTCACTGTGAGATTTGGGTTGCTCCCACCATTCGTGATCAGGGTGTTCGGATTACTGATCATGAGTGGTAAATCACACTAGTTAAGAGTGATTCAGACTGAGATCACCGTCCATTGTCCTCAAAAACGGGGTGGTCACAATACTAGAGACACATCTAGCAATAAAAAAGACAAAATTACAGACTGACAAAAACTGTCCAGTACACTGAGGTGCCTGCAATACTGAGGTGCCCGTTAAGTCAGGTTCAACTGTATATACTGTGGTCGGTTGTTTGACTGGAATGATAATGTTGGTAAATGTCAACACACGTATATATAGTATGGTCTGTTTTTTTGTTTAACTGGAGTAATAATGTTGGTAGTTGTCAACAAAAACAGAAGATAGGTTAAAATCTAGTGGAAAAGTATAATTCATCGTTTAGATGTTCAAGAGACTTTGCAAGATAAGTGTTCCTTCGATTTATCAGTTCCAGCAAATTTTGTTGCGTTTCTCACATGTGAGCAAATCTGCTGTCACACGTTGAATCTTTCTAGACCTACTACTAAATATTACTAGTATTGTACTAGACCTAAAATAAATATTCTTTAAGTTCTGGGCATTTCAAAATGGTTTTTCCTAAAGTCACAAACCAGATTTCGACGCCCTAAAGATAACTGGTTATGTCCTTACCATTTTCCATGAAGTTGATTATTTCACGCTTTCAACTAGAGTACATCAGACTATTGGAATGCTTGTGAGTATATTAAGGACACGTTTTATATATTGATATACATGCATATATCATAAAGTCGCAGGCATAGCGAATGTCACAGCACACAGTCTCCGTCATACCATGCTACTGAACCTGAGAACCGTCCAACACATGGTGCTCAACTAGATTTGTGTTCATCATCATCTGAACCATCTCCCCCTCGTCCTTTGGTGCTTTCCACCCTCAACATCACAGAGTGCTTCACACAGAAGACAAAAATGAAATTCACGGCAACGTCTGGTTCTCTTTCGTTCAACACCTCCCACCTGCCCTCACAAGAGTTTAGATCAGATAGTTTTAATTGTGACATTGACATCTGGTCTTTACCAGGCTTTATGTTTTACTATCACGATATTCATGTTTCCGGAGAATCGGTCATAGACGTAGAAATGCGTGCTGGGATGAAATTTAGACTAATTGGAAAAAACGGATGGGTGTACTCATTTGTACCCATATTCCGCTATCCAGAACCCAAAATACACCATCAGGCTCGGCGTATTGTTTTCAGCAGCCCAGGACGTCGTGCCCACTTCCGGATGAGACAATCTCATGATGGCGGTAGACTGTCGATGGGTGCGTTTAGTTTTCACATTCGTTTTTGTAGTGTACCTGACACAATCCAAATACTACAAACAAAGTTCGAGAATCGTCTAAAGGGTAAGAGAGCAAACACAATGCTTTTAACATAATACAAAAGTTACAGCTTGGAAATTGTATTTCATTGGCGGAGATAGGTTTGAAATAAAATATCCAGTGCTTGTGTAATTCGATGGTTTTGAGTCAAAGCGGACTATCTTTAGATAGTCCATTGACGTATTACTAAACTGATTGCGAAAACTAATAACTTGTATAAAATAAGGACTGCAGAAATATAAAACGCATAATCCTCATTTTATATTATTTGCATACTTCTTTTTATACAAGTTCTTAGTTTTTTTAATAACATCAATAATAAGTCAATGGACTTTCTAAAGATAGTCCGTTTTGACTCTAAGCCATCGGTATGTGTGCGCGCGCGCGCTCGCGCGCGTGCGTGTATGTGTGTGTGTGTGTGTGTGTGTGTGTGTGTGTGAGTGTGTGTGTGTGTGTGTGTGTGTGTGTGTGTGTGTGTGTGTGTGTGTGTGACTTGTGTGTCTGTGTGTGTATGTGTGTGCGTGTGTGCATGCGTGTGTGCTGGGGGGGGGGGGGGGGGGGAGTAAAATCTAACACATAATCATGGATTGCGCTGGAAACTTATTTTAAACCGTTTCTATTGTGCAGAAAGGCCTTTTAACTGACCTGGTTTTGCACGATCAATATGTTTACCTGTGCGGTGATGTTTCACTGACTTTTTGTCCAGGGTCAATAACGACACCACTTTGGGATGGAGTAACCCGAGTGATACAAAGTATGGACACATCGACCTGCATTTCAATACCAAGGAAGCACGTGGTTATGGTGAGCATGTTTGCCATGGATGTTAGAAATTGTGGTACATCCAGTGTCGCTTTATACAACAAAAGGAATAACACAAAATACAAGAGGTTGCTCAGAACATACCAAGTTAATTTGTCACCAAGGCCAGATGTGTACTCCCTCTGGTACCCATTACTGTTCCTGAAGTATTCTACTTTATGTGATCCTTTTCCTACAGTCGGATTTAAAATGCACTTTTCGTTTCATCCGCCTTCATCTCGTCCTCAGCAGAACGCCAAAGGGCTGTTCAACTGTTCTGGTCCTCAGTGGCTGCTAATGAAACACCACTTTCCATGCAACATGCAGGCGGACTGTATGGACATGGAAGACCAACACCACTGTCCCTTCACCTTTGGCTGTCCAGTGGAAAAATGGGGTAACGGTTGCAGTTATATGTATGTGACGAATCCAGGGAAACCAGTGACGTGGCTTGATGCAGAGATCAACTGCGGGAGTAAGGGAGGTCACCTGGCCAGTATGAACACCTTGCAGGAGCTTAACGCAGTCAGAAAATACTTGCATACTTTGAAGTCCGGTTTTCCAATCTGGATAGGGCTGGTGCCTGTCGATGTCTCTGCACCCTTCATGTAAAGGCTGTTTGTGTTTGTAATTATCTGGTTATAGGGCAGGTATATTTGTGTGTTGCTTTCCGCGTTGTACTCAAATATCTGAAATTTTATTACAAAAACCATGTTTGACAATTTATACGTTTAATAACTTATAATCTCTCTCTCTCTCTCTCTCTCTCTCTCTCTCTCTCTCTCTCTCTCTCTCTCTCTCTCTCTCTCTCTCTCTCTCTCTCTACATAAAGTGTGTTTGCTATGCTTGGATCTTTCAAGCATAATCACTGTAACATCTTCATGGAAGTATCATGCGAATACCAAAATCATCATGGTTGTCTTAAAAACAAGCGCAAAATCGCAATAGTTTGTGGCGCGCGGTCTATGTTTACCACTCCAATCAAGAGTCATCTCCCCTGGCTTTTCAATAATTTTAATCTGTAAACCAGAATGTTATCTCTGCACCCTTTCGTAACTTTTTATATCTTTTGGAAAACATTTAAAACTATGTATCCTACTTATACTCATCAAAAGAAGCACCGCATACTCGTCGTGTCTGTTGTAGTGTCTGTATTACGTATGTTTATTATTTTGTACGCTTTTAAAATACATCATTTTAAAGAGCGGCCTCAATTAATTTTGAAGTGTAGCCTCGATTTGAAGTGCGACAATTTTGTCAAAATGTGCGACAATTTTGGAACGACAGACC
The DNA here is from genome assembly GCA_017654935.2 of Phymorhynchus buccinoides. NCBI lineage: Eukaryota > Metazoa > Mollusca > Gastropoda > Neogastropoda > Raphitomidae > Phymorhynchus > Phymorhynchus buccinoides. The sequence continues at coordinate 51,763,098 of CM065694.1, forward strand.
GACCGACCGACAAAGTGAGTTATACGTTTGTGGCTTGAGCCACAAACAAAAACTTGGCTTCATTGCATTGTAGGCCTACGTACAACTGGCCATTCTGCTCAACATTAGTGAAAGTAGCGTGTGCAGTAGAAAATGAAAAAAAAAGTTACATGATGTACGCGTTCGCAAATGGGTGTTTGAAAGGAAGAAAATGGTGAAGGCGCAAATTCAGACGACGTTAATGAAAATCAGGCTCAGGAAGAGTATGTTGATAGTGAAAGTGACAGTAAATTGCATTAACCCTTTCGCCGCCAGCCATTTCGCAACCAAAAAATACCCTTACATTTAGCTAGGTAAAGGCATCGGCACACGCTGCAACAAATTACTTGCTACAACTAGTGTTATACCACAAGTTGCCGTAAAAATTGCAGAGCTCGCGGCACACGCTGCAACTTTGATACGACGTCCTTGCAATCATATGCTGAACCGACCACAGGTAGACTCAGAAATACTGTTCTAAAATGTATGCAGACTACTGAAATGTAAACTAAAAGTGCGAAAGCTGACAGAAAATAGTGATCAGATAAAACGATGATCAGTACCAGAGTCCGATTTCGAGTAGGCCTACTTCTAAAACCTCGAACTGACAAAGAATACTAGGCATACAGCTCTACACATTGTTTTGATCTACATCGTTTGAAAAAGAAAACATGCTGAGCAAGTATACTCGTCATTCATGACGATGGTCAGTACCAGAGTCCTGTTTCGAGTAGGTGTACTTCTAAAAACTCGAACTGACAAATAGGGCCTATTACACACTGTTTTGATCTACATCGATTGAAAAAGAAAACATGCCGTGGAAGTATTCATCATTCATGATGCCGCCCATTTCACGGCTTATTTGAATTTTGACCTCTTGTACCTGCTCCGACTTTTGTTAATCGGGACACCCGGTTCCCAAATGCTGGGAAAATTACGAATTTACTCGATCAGTTTGCATGTTTCAGTCCCACGGTTTCACTCCGCCATTGAGACATGAAAACCATGTGATACGAAACGACGCTCTGATTGGCTGCAACCTACAACTTGTTGCAAGTGGGGGCTCAAGGACAGGATCGTTTTCTATCGCCCTACAACCCACAACTGCAACCCTACAACCTTGTTGTAGGTTGCATGAAACTGTTGCAACCACAATGTTGCAGGCTGCAACTAGCAAAAGTTGCAGTGTGTGCCGCGCCCTTAAAGATTGTTTTTGTATCTGCAATATTGGGAATTCCCCAGTAACATGTATAAAGTAAGGCCTATCCTTACCTCCCAAAATTAAGAAAATAGGGTCTTAGGAAAACAGCCCCTGATTTGATGGTTTTTTTTACCGACATGGGTGTTAAACCACTGTGGTGCAAAAATGCGACATTGGCGGTGAAAGGGTTAAGGCATCCGTGCACGTTAAAATATTTCGCTATTTTTCCTTGACAACACAATGCTAATGATACTATCATCGACATATTTCAATATCACAGCGCTATCTTTGCTAAAATTTCGCAACAGAACACCATTCTATTTTTCTATCAATGATAGTATCATAACACGTAAAACAACCAATCATTGCCAGCCAAGACGACCCCCCACCCTCACCCCCAAGGGCAGACAACAAGCAATCATTAAAAAATGGCAGCTATTGTGATTGATGGTAAAACGTGCCGTTTCATTTAGTGTAACAGTGATATTCTTGAGTGTGAGATATCCGTGACCTGTGGCTCCACGTCAGAAGTGCTTCAAACGAAGCAGGTTACCGTATCATACAAATTACGGACACGATCGGTTGGTGTTTTCGTAATATATTTTCGTGTCCGTAATTTGTATGATACGGTAACCTGCTTCGTTTGAAGCACTTCTGACGTGGAGCCACAGGTCACGGATATCTCACACTCAAGAATATCACTGTTACACTAAATGAAAAAAAATCCTATGCTTTTTCACTTACAAATAAAGTGCACAAAACTAGTAGGGTTTTATCAGATTCGTTTAGACATTTGTTGGTTTTTTACCAGAATCATGCCTCACAAATGTCACCGTTGCATAGTCGTACGACTAAAATTGGACGGATTTGGACGTGTGGGTTGGGCTCTTAAAACAATACCATTTCAAACCTGAAGAGCCTTGCGTGACTCACTAGCCACTAACAGTCAGAAAAGGAGAGAGGGTGGACTACACTATGCCCTGTAATGTTCTTTTATCTGTCTTGCTCTGCCAAAATGTCTTTTTTTAAATTAATAATATGTGTTATATCATGTTACGTTAGGTTATGTCTCTTTACGCTAAACGCATAGTAAAATGCCACGCAAAGGAAACCTGTTTTATGCACATTTTGATGCAATCAAATAACTTGCAATAAAAAAAATAATTATGTGGTACAACAGGTACAGGCAAATGTTTAGTCACAGTGATGGAAGCATTGCTTACTTCTCAGAACCTATTGCTGCTTCTTACCAATCCTCGGGGTGTTATGCAATACGCCCCTTACTCACCGCCACTCATACAATTGGATGCGCAGTAGAGTACTCGGGCACTTTCAGTATTCTGTGCGAGGTGACACGTAATTCTAGGAGCCATGCACCAACACAATATAAAACATTCCCACTGCTTCCAACCAACTCTTCAGACATGTTGGCAAGTAAAGATCGTTATCTCCCTTGTCCTGGTCGTCACGTGACTCACACCCTCCTGGCCTGTGACGTGGTCAGTCACTGTTGGAGTACAACCGATGAAAACGTCATTTCCTGTACAGCTGAATTGGCACCACTTCCGCCCATGTTCACGTGCGACAATGACGTAAATCACGTGCCTTACACACTGGTATGTGACCATCGCCATGACTGCCGTGACCATAGTGATGAAGACTTCTGTGCGTTCAGGACCTGTGATGCTAGGACTCAGTTCCAATGCAGGAACAAAGCGGTAATCTGTCTCTATCTGTTTCGCTGTCATCGACTGATTGATTTGTCTATTTATTTATTAATTAATTTTATGTTATGTATATTCACGTACGCCTGGTTGCGTGAGGTTTCATTGTTTGTTGTTGTTGTTGCTGTATTGTTGTTTTTACGAGGCCACCCACCTGTTCCCTATTGACACGGGATAACAGCCCAGTTCAATTAAAACCATCGTCAATTGTCACGGTCGTGACTGTTGATAGCATAGGTTATATTTTGACAATTTTGACAATACGGCCTGAAGAAAAGTGTGGAAGACTTGAATATGGGCGTTTGTGTTCTTTATTTTCTTATGTACATAGGTTATATTTTTGCAAGTTTTTACGAAAATACTTCACCATACATTCGACGCCTAAGGGTTGTTTGCAAGAACGGTTATTCACTATTCGTTTTGGGAGTTGTCTTTTCTTCTAAAGGATTTGATTCGATTGTGAACAGTTTTCAGAGCAGAGCTCTCTCATTGCTTCGGCAGTGTAGCTGCTGAGCTGCCCTAAGTAGCGTTTCTACTTGTTTGGTTGGCTGAGTTGTTAGCCTTCCAGTTGTGTGTTGGCTGCAGTGTGGCAGGGTGTTTGTCCTGGCTGTGTTATCAGCCCACACTGTGAGGTGACAGGAGTGCCTTGGGCTTGGTCTTTCATGCGTGTCGGGTGGCCTCCTTGCTGGTGATAATTTCGGTGTCATCCCTGCTGAGTGTTGTTGTGATGCCGGTGTTATGATAAATAAGTACCTGTCATTAAATATCTACCTCTCGCATGCGAACTGTACCCAACTAACCCTAACCCTATCCTAACCCTAACCCTAACCCTATCCCTAACCACGGAAAGAACCAAGAAATAGAGCAGGAGGGTGTAAATCTACATATTTGCCGAGAAATCGATGTACAAATCCATGCACTTAGTTTCGTAAAATTCACAATGGCGGACAAACAAACGATTCTGATTGGCTACGCTAGGACTACTTCCGGCTAGGACTACTTATCTCATAGAGGTAAAAATACACCGCCACACCGGCACCTGCCTGTCCTTTTTTGTCTTGTCATTGTTTCAAAGACACTGTAATGGGAATAAGACAGACAAGCGACCATTTCCCCCTAAATGAGTAGTGAGGACAGAAACCCTGATTACGCCCCCCTTGAACCATGAACATCAGCAATAATCTAACACTGGTTGTTACTGTTTCATAGATTTTCTGGTCATATTTGCAGCTTCTATTGGATTTTGTAGCCCTTACTCTGGCCCAGGTCTGAAAGGAGTTTGTTGATGATATGTTAAATAGTTTGGAAGTTATTCAAATTTATGTAAATTGGGTTGCGTCACTTTCACTTATTTCCATTTATGGATTTAAAAAAAAAATTCATCCGCTGAAATTTGCAGGAAAATTGAAGGATGCTATGCTTATGCTAAATTGTCAATATAAAACCAATTGGCCATATATTGGCCGAAACATTGCCAAATTTGGCCAATTTTTAATCTTGAATATCTCGGAAACAGCTGCACAAAATACAATCATGTTTTTGGTATTTACTCAGGAGTTACGGTGCAACACATCCGTTTCAAACCTAAAACCGAACGTTGGTTGGGAATGGCCAAATTTCGGTAAATTTTAATCTTAAATAACTCGAAAACGGCTGCTCGAAATGCATTCTTATTTTGTGTGATTATTAAAGATTAATGATGCAACACTTCCGTATCAATCAGAGCCGGAAGTGGGGAGGGAAAGGCTGGTGGAGGGGAGAATCCTGTCATGTTTATTATCAAAGGCAAACATAAGCCCTCTAGTTAAACATTATGACTGATTTTTCAGCCAGGTTAAGTCAAGCAATTTCATCTGAAGGGATTAAATAATTTCTCTGTGCACACATGTCGTTTACATGTATTGAGTGGAAAATGTGTGGGAAACACACTACAAGCTACATGGAAGATACAGAGATACAGTGGTCATTTAAAGTCCAACAGATTGACAAATTTACTACTGTTCAGTTTTCAGTTTTCCTGTAGTACAAGTAACCAGAAAATTAGTATTTTCTCTTTGACAACATGCTTAGTCATAACCAGTGCATTGTTCTTCATCACAAGAAAACAGAACATGTCTCTTTTCTTACTTCCACACCCACCACTTGTTTTTATTCAAGTGTTCACAGCTAAATGCTTAAGAGAACTAGCCTACATACTTGGTTCATTTAGTTCATATTTTACAATAGTGAATTGTCTATTATTTTTTAATCTCTGAATTCTTAGTAACTTGCTGAAAGAAAATATATATCTTATTCTCAAAATCGCATATTAGTTTATTGATTAGCCTAATTATTTATGGGGACCCTTCGCTTAAGGACACAGATTGAACATTATGAGTAACAACCATGTGCAGCATTGCCTTCATAATCCATGTTATAGTGGACAAAAATGTGGTATTAGGAAGTTACCATAATTTCTATATTATGCTTGGATATATATAACTTGTTTGATAATTTTGTTTGACATAACCAAGACATTTGTCGTTTTTATTATGCTTGTTACAATCTTGAAATAATCAAACTATGATATTTCTAGTACTTGATGTTTTTAAGATTCAAAGTGTCTGTTTTCATTTTCAATTACGTCTGCGGCACACAATGCCTAGAAATATATTTTGAGCTGCATTTCAAGCTTTGTTAACAAACAGGTTTGAAGAAGAATGGATGGGCGTGTCTATATTACACTGCCATGAATGGATACGATAACACAAACTATCCGTATTGCAAACGGCCCTATCTTAAAGCACTTCACAGGTGAACTTGTGGTGATGCCTGCCAGGAAGACGTCTTGATATGCTTGACCTGATGTAGTATGAAGAATAAATTGGAATTACTGGCATGCCTGACATCAATTGTTTATGTTCATAACATGGTGCCTATTCCATGCCAGTCCCTTTCAAAGTACATAAGGAAGAGCCTCCATAACAGAATCACTCACCAAGTAAATATCTTCTCTTGCCTACAATATCCTGCCATTTGTTTCCTTCTGGAATACATATTCGCTACAGTCATGCATCCAGCCTCAGTAAGATTAGATTGAATGGTGTTTGACTGTGTGAAACGGAAGGAGATGGGTATAATGCTACTTGCTTGCCATTAGTTCTGCATGTAAAGCAAAACTTAAGCAGATAGAATGAAACAGGTTCATACAACGTGTATGTTTGAAAGACAGTCTCTGGTCCTTCTCTATCTGCCCCCCAACCCCAACCCCTCTCACGTCATGTCCATTAGCCTATTAAACAGGTTTGGCAATAATGGTGGGACGATATTCGTGCATTTTTGTTCTTTACAATATACTATTGGTTCTCTGTAATTCTGTGTCTCTCATCATCTGTCTCTGTCTCTGTCTCTCACTCTCTCACACAGATTGTAAAAATAGGCTTCGCCTAATCTTCACCCTTGAAAAATAGTTTTCATTGTTCAGTGTTCTCTCTGTCTCTCTCTGTCTGTCTCTCTGTCTGTCTCTCTCTCTCTTTCTCTCTCTCTTTCTCTCTCTCTCTCTCTCTCTCTCTCTCTCTCTCTCTCTCTCTCTCTCTCTCTCTCTCTCTCGCTCGCTCGCTCGCTCGCTCTCTGTGTGTCTGTCTGCCTCTCTCTGTTTCTCTCTCTCATCTCTCTCTCTCCCTCTCTCTCCCTCTCTCTCCCTCTCTCTCTCTCTCTCTCTCTCTCTCTCTCTCTCTCTCTCTCTCTCTCTCCTGTTTTTATGATAAAATGATTTATCCTGTATTTTTTTCCCAGGTATAGAAGAATCTGAATTACGTTTTATTTTAATATGTCCTGCTTACAAAACTTTTAGAGAGCAACTAATTCCCCCAAAATACTACAATCATCCCAATGCTTTTAAATTAGTTTTATTATTTAATGATATTAAAGGTGCAGACGACGATTTCATTTTTGGGAACAGGAATGTTCTGAAGGGACGGTGGGATCAGACGGAGAGGTCTTTCTTGGAGAAGGAGAGCGCTTATTTTCTCCACCAGACAGCTGGGTAGCACCAGGGTGATGGGGAGGAGATGGGGGAAGTGCAGCAGTCACGTGACACACTGGAACCACAGCTTTATGGCCTTCTTCCAAGCACTGTCTAGAAGACTAGAAGGCTATGCCATTCCTGAATTAAAATGTTGATCTGTTTGTGCCCTAATTCTCTCCACCACTGTTGTTGTGTACTGTGTGAGTAATGGTCATATAGGCAGTCCAGGGTCATCTTTTTTTTAGGATGAACCTTGATCTGTCTTAATGTGGCTGTTGTCTATTCTTTGCCAGGCGACTTGGTGCTGAAAATAACTCTGGCGAAGGGAATTAATTACAGAGAGTTACATTTCTTTACTTTTCCTACTTTGGGACTGGGGGTTTTTCCGGGTGTCACTGGTGCCTCACCATAGCAACAGCCACCTTTAGTAAAAAAAGTTAGATGTCACCTCTGCCTCAACGTAGGGTGACGCAACAGTCACCTATTATTCTTTACGTAAATGTGTTAATTTTATTATTAACACATTTTGAGGTATGCATACAATGTGAACAGGCTTTTGATGGATAAACTTAAAGCCATCCATGGTAGAATAACGAGAGGGATTTGGAATTGGTGCTATACAATGAGTTGTTGTGTCTTGGTTGGATTTGTATTGGTTTGTTGGTATTATTTGACCCTTTGAATTAGTAAGCATACGTTCTGGTATTGGATTGAAGATTTGAATCACCTTATATTTCATTCTTTTTGTTTTGTAAATAAATCCATTTTTGTTCACTTTAAGCTTTGTCTTGTTGTGGCTGTGTGTGTCTGGGGAGTTAGTTAGGTGCTATTAAATACAAGATCTTACAATCTAGACATCAATTCAATTAATGTTCTGTCTTTCTGAATTTCTGCATCACTCTCTCTGCTCACCCCCTCTTTTCTCTGTTTCTTTATTTTCGTCTCTTTTGCAACTGTCATTGATTCAAGGTTTAGTAGAAGCAACAGCAGCAGTAGGAGTAACAGCAAGTGAACTAGCAGTAGCAGCAGTAGTAGTAGTAGTAGTATTCAGTATTTTATAGTCTCATAGGCGCGTCTCTGTGAATTTGAGTTGCTCCCATCTGGAGAGGGCGTCGCAGCCAGAGGTGGGTCACCCATTTTTTTCATAACAGCAGCAGCAGCAGTAGTAGCAGTAGCAGTAGTAGTAGTAGTAGTAGTTGTTGTTGTAATAGCAGCAATAGTAGTAGCAGCAACAGCACCACTGGTAGTAATAGTTGTATTTTTGTTATAGGAACAGTACTGTAGTAGTTAGAAGAGGAAGATAAGAAAGAGGAGTGTTAACACAATTTAGATAAATGTTGTGTATGAACTCTCTTCCCTTTCACGCAAACACATAGCATGTCAGTCAGGTCTACTAAAGCATCTGCTTTAATTGTTTTCTTGTATGGGAATATTTACTGTATATTAACTGATGGCTCGACGTTGCCTTTCTATTTTTGTGAATATAGTGCAATCCTATCAAATTTGTTTAAACGAAAACAATGTTATATACTTGTGCTTTCAACGATGCTTTCTTCATTCTCGACAGTGTGTACAAAAACATCAGAAGTGTAATAAGGCCCCTGACTGCATTGACAATTCTGACGAAGACACACTATGCTCACATTTGTGGAATATGTTTGGACGCTTGCCTCCTCCTGCTGTAATAGACTTTGATGGCCATGGATCAATAACAATTGAGAGGTTAAGGAAATCTACTTACAGTGAAGAACCTGTTTGCCCAGGAGAAACCCACATACAGTGTGCAGAAAAAGGTTATTGCTTGCCCGTCTTTGTGCGATGCAACAATATCCATGACTGTCCCCAAAATGAAGACGAACAGCACTGTGACAGATACACTTGTCCAGGATTCTACCGCTGTCGGGATTCCAATGTGTGCCTCCATCCCCAACACGTGTGTGATGGCATGTACCAGTGTCCTCAGCGAGATGATGAGTTGTTGTGTGATAGCACGTGCCCTGAACAATGCACGTGTTATGGTCAGGCCTTTTACTGTGGTAGTAGCATTTCTCCGTCATCATATCCAGATGTTCGTTTTCTGGATGCTAGTGACAGTGGTCTTCAATTTGCTGATGTGTCCAGCAACACTCTACTGATCTTCCTCAGACTGACACAATGTCATCTGATGAATATAACAATGGTTCATCTTCCAAACCTGCATATCTTAGATGTGAGTGAGAACCATCTGACCTCCATAACTGATAAACATTTGAGTCTTCTTCCCAATCTGCGTCATCTAACTCTCTCTGACAATCCACTGACCACACTTATCCAGCACACCCTGGAGTCTCCTTACCTGCATCATCACCTGCAATTGCTGGACGTGTCTCGAGTCATCATGGAGGAACTAGATCCTTCCGATTTAAGTACATTTCCCAGCCTGCATGTTCTTAACCTGACTGACTGTGGCGTGGATCGTGTTCTGTCTAAAGGTAACCAGTCTGCCATTTACCTGCGCTGCATGTGTTGGATGCACGTGGTTGTCCCATGACCTATTTTCCTGACAGTGTATTTGAAGGCTTGAATCAGCTACAGACTGTGTTTGCTGATAA
>CM065694.1:51782637-51785137 GCA_017654935.2 Phymorhynchus buccinoides
AGGCCTAGGCCTTGTTGCCGGAAGTGCAGTAGGCTAAGTTGTGCGCAGAGATGATGGGCAAATGAACACGAACAACCGTTACTCAAAGGCGCAAATAAAAGCTAAACAACCGGGCCGTCAACGCACACACTCGGTACATCCATTTGTTACAGAAAATATAAGTTGACGACGTTAAAATGTACCTATTTGTACACACCTGAAGTCTTGTGTTTCTTTTTAAAGAGCGTTTTTGTATATCTAATGGAGAGTCTTCTTTCCAGTATGTATCTCCTACTCGGTACAACACAACAGTTACAACAAATGATTTTCTTTCTTTTGTTCCTTACCGATGTATCTGACTGCTTTGATCGCCATGACTTGAAGGCTCACGTCAAAATCAAGTATCCTGCTAACTTTAACCCTCTATCATCTTATGTTTTTTTGAGAAAATGACAACGTTAAAGTTTCAGTGGAGAGTGAGAGTCTTTAGTTTGAAGAGTGTGACTGAGTCAAGGTTCAAGGTTGCACAACCTTATCTTTATTTTGTTCTTTATCAATGTATCTGACTGCTTTGATCGTCGTGACTTGAAGGCTCACGTCAAAATCAAGTATCCTGCTAACTTTAACCCTCTAACGCCTTATATGTTTAGAGAAAATGACAACGTTAAGGTTTGAGTTAAGGTTAAAGGTCGGGGCCACGGACGCAACACACACACACACACACACACACACACACACACACACACACACACACACACACACACACACACACACACACACACACACACACACACACACACACAGACACACAACCGAACATGTACGATACTATAGACTCACTTTGTTTTAAAAAACGACGTGAGCCAAAAAAACACCCAACCGTACCATGATCTTAAGATCATTTACAATTTCACTACACATTTTGCTTTCATTATTTCATAGTGGGAAAGGATGTTTTTTTCATCATAAGCAGCACAGTTATTTCTCTTTAATTTTAAAAAAACACCAAATAAAAGTGTAGGCATAGATGCTGCTCGGAGGCACTTTCAAAATTTAGCGCTGCGATGTATTCTCTTAGAACGCTCTAACTGGGCAACGCGCTACTAGTTAGGTTGTAGCCTCCTTTTCTGTGACTCATACTGACTTAGCTGTTCGTTTTTAAAAGAGCTAGGTAAACATTGGCAAGTCCATTTCATTTTCTGTGCAGATCTTCTTCTTCTTCCGAGTTCCCAGGCCATATGGCCATAATGGGTAAGGTACGTATCGGGGTCTACATGAGTAGAGTGGAAACAAAATAGTAGAATTATTTTCAGACGGACGTATTTCACGTGAACCATGACTCACAGACATCGTCGTCGTCTTCTTCTTCTTGTGCGTTCCCAGGCCATATGGCCATAATGGGTAATCTACGTATGTGTCCGGTTTTCAGTTTTCACTGGTCTCCCCGCTGCGTACAGCCGACACATTCCGATTTCGGAGGAGCTCAATGGAGAACAAAATGTTAGAAGTGGGTTTTTTTTTAAAAGGCAGGATAATGGGCCAATGATAAGTCAGAAAGATAGTAGATGATAAAAAGAGAATCAAAGAGAGTGGAAGATTAGAGGAAGTTACAAGCACAGAACTTCCAGAAGGTGGGGAACTATTTTTACGAAAGAACCCCCCCCCCCCCCGGTATCCCCACGGGGAGAGACTCGTGGAGGGGGTCGTCCAGCTCCCCGTATGGAGGCACGAGGCATCCACCCACTGCCCCATTTTGTGCAGATGATACCAGGATTAGTATTATCATTGTTATCGGATTTGGGCCAGCAGTATATTTATTCGATTAGGTTTACATTGCAGATTAGTCTTTGTTTGCACACAGACAAAAGGAAGGTCATCTTTGATGGCTGTTCACACAGTTTAATGCGGATAAATATATCGATGTTCGGAAACATCACTGCATTTATTGCCATTTTCCCACGGTAAGCGTTTCATTCGTATAAACCTATGACTGTTCGGTAGTGTCTGTCCATAAGAATCAACGACTAGGGGAAGACGGGGTAAAAAGCGCATGGGCGGGTAAGAAGCCCACCCCAATTATCTCATGAAATAAAGAAAATGTCAGTCAAATTTGCCCATGAGACGAATGCTAGACATTAACGCTCGTCTCATGGGCAAAATGACTGAAATTTGCTTCATTTCATGAGATAATTGGGGTGGGCTTCTTACCCGCCCATGCGCTTTTTACCCCGTCTTCCCCTACTTCAAAGTTAAACTCACCATCGTAAGCGGTTTTGTACTTTTTGGAATTAATTGTGGTTGTTTTATTTGGGGGTTTTCCTCACCTTCAAATTCTATGTTACAGTTTTGTGAGATTTATCTATTATTTTGTTGTTGTTACTGTTGTTGCTTGTTCGTGTTGTGTATATTCATTCACTTGTTATTAATGTTCCCTTTTTGCTGTTATTGCATTATTACGTTCTGTTCCAGTGTCTAATTACCTTTGGCAGCCAGTATTGTGTAGGGTAAGACGGGGTAAAAA
>CM065694.1:51800137-51802637 GCA_017654935.2 Phymorhynchus buccinoides
ATTTACGCGCGCACGCGACGTCTAACTCTGTCTGTTTTTCTCTGTCTCTATCTCTCTCTGTCTCTGTCTGTCTGTCTGTCTCTCTCTCTCTGTATCTCTCAGGACAGATTGGAAGAATAGGCGTTGCCTAAAATCTATATCCTTGGAAAATAAAGTTTAAGTTTCAAGTTTTCAAGTTTCTCTCTCTCTCTCTCTCTCTCTCTCTCTCTCTCTCTCTCTCTCTCTCTCTCTCTCTCTCTCTCTCTCTCTCTCTCTCTCTCTCTCTCTCTGATAAATCTAATATTGTAGTGTTTAGGAATGGTGGACATTTATCAGCAACAGAAAATTGGTTTTACGGACAAACTAAAGTAAATGTTGTAAATATGTATAAATATTTAGGTATTATTTTGTCACCCAGATTATCATTTTCTCATACTTTGCATGACATGGCTAGTCGTGCAAGAAGGGGGGTAATTAATATTTTCAGATTGCTAAATTCGATTGGTGAAAGATCTCCAAGTATATTTTTCAAATTTTTGATGCACAAATACAACCGATGTTAAGTTATGGTGCTGAAATCTGGGGTATTATTGCAAACGTAGACATCTTAGAGAAAGTGCATTTATTTGCATTGAAAAGATTTTTAAATGTGAGTATCAGAACGCCCAATGCAATGGCATACGGTGAGCTTGGACGTTTTCCTTTATACATTAATTTACATGTAAGATCAGTTAAATATTGGTTGAAAGTTATTGAGATGCCAGAATACAGACTACCCCTAAAAGCTTATAAAATGTTACCTTTCCTGCATCATCAGAATAGAAACACGTGGGCCACATCTGTCTGTTTTATGCTTCATAAATATGGTTTTCAAGAAGTCTGGGAGAATCAGGGTGTTGGAAATGTAAAGCATTTTCTTGCACTCTTACGTTTAAGACTAGTTAACGAATTTAAAGAAAAATAGTGTTATCAACTTCATGATAGTGAACGTTTCTCCTTTTACCGCACTTTCAAAAGTGACCTAATACTTTCACATTACTTGTTGGATCTGAAACACATTCAAGCGAGAATCAGTCTTATACGGTTTCGACTCGGTGTGTCACAACTTAATATTCACAAATTACGTTTCAGAATCAATGTAAGAGAGGAAGACTTAGCATGCCCATTTTGTAAATCCCAAAGAGAAACAGAGGTCCATTTTGTGTTACAATGTCCCATGTATGATAACCTAAGGCAACAATATATCCCTGCTAAATATTATAATACTCCATCTCTCTTTAGACTGACTTTATTATTAGCATGTGAAAACAAATCTGTGGTTTTACGTTCAGCTGTGTATTTAGATAAGGCATTCAAGGTACGTTATTTGAATATGCTTGAGTGAATCCTGTATCCATATGTATCGAATGCGCGAGACTGTTTGATTAATTGTTTGTATATTATAATTGTGAATGTGCATGTACTTTGAAATCAATGATAATTAGCCCACTTTCTTTTGTAACCATCCCTCGTGACATGGGCCAATGGCCTATTCATTAAAATCGTTCAGTGTTCGGTGTTCTCTCTCTCTCTCTCTCTCTCTCTCTCTCTCTCTCTCTCTCTCTCTCTCTCTCTCTCTCTCTCTCTCTCTCTCTCTCTCTCTCTCTCTCTCTCTCTCTCTCCTGTATGTCTGCCATCTATGTTTAAATATGTGTGGTATTACTTTCTTGTACAAACAAAAGTATTGTTAGAAAAGTGGCTGTTTTTATCTTTAAAGCTTTGAAAGTTAGGCAAGATTTACGTAGTTTTGTAATGTCAAGCTAATAATGTAATGTCAATTTTGTTGTTGTCACACTCACTCCATTGTATGGGCATGGCCTAACAATTAAAATTTTCCTGACTCCTCACTCCTGACTCTCTCTCTGTCTGCCCCCTCTCTCTCTCTCTCTCTCTCTCTCTCTCTCTCTCTCTCCCCCCCCCCCATCCTCTCTCTCTCTCTCTCTTTCTCTCTCTCTCTCTCCCTGATCTTAACACCCCCCCAGACCCACACATTCAAACATACACACACTAGCAATCGTTTCATCGGATTCTGACAGCCGTGACAAATAACATCGTTCTAACAGACCGTGATAGTTCGGTCGCTGTGGCGTCACTGATACAGAACCGACAAACATCAAAGAGTAGGAGAGCCGGGAATCGGACAGTCGTTGCGTTCCCGAATATGAAGAGACAGATACTTGGAGATGGGGGTGGGGGGTGGTTAGGGGGAGAAGAAGGGAGAGGAGGGGTGGGGCATTCAGGTGATCCAAAGGGATACGCGTGACTGATCCAAACCGAATTCCTGTCCCACGCACGCGCTCTAGTTGGGGGTCGGTGTAGTCTTTCCGGGACCTTTGACCCCAGTCCCCCACCTGTGCTACTGTAACTGTTGCGAATTATGTTACTGAAGTATTGAACAGATACTAATAACGGTTCCTTTGTCTTACCTAAACGTCTTTCATATGTGTGGGGGTGGGGGAGTGGGTAGGGGGTGGGGGGCTGT
>CM065694.1:51805137-51810137 GCA_017654935.2 Phymorhynchus buccinoides
AAACAACCACCCTACCAGACAACTATAATAATAATAATAAACAACGGATATTTATATATACCTATGTAGCTTACTAACTACGTGTACCTAACTTAGGTCCTTTACTCAAATGGCTTTTATCATTGGTTGACATTAGCCTGTGGTAGGGGCCAACAGTAACATGAGAGCTGTACAATAGATGATTTTCTACAGTAATGGAAAATCATGGGACAGTTTAGTCTCTTGTGGAAGACTATGACTCTCGAACGAGGGGAGTCCTTGCACCGGCTCTGGTGCTGCAGCCAAAGGGATGGGCTGGCCTTTGGGGACCTTCCTCAACGCCAACTGTGTCCTCAAATCCCTTTGGCCGAAAGAGTGGGGATGTACCCTGGGCAAGGCATCTCCACTATAAAAATTCTCGCCCAGCCCGCCAGAATAGTATCTGCCCCCCTCTGCTATCTGGCAGTCATTGTCGGAAACGACAGAGTATCATACAACTACCTAACTACGTACCTACTTACCTACCTACCTACCTAACTAACTAACACATTAATTAACTAACTAGCTAGCTAGCTTACTAACTAACTAACCAACCAACCAATCTGCAAGTAACTAACTAAGTAACTGACCAACCAACCAACTAACTATGGCGTGTGTGTGGTGGTGTGTGTTTTTAGCAACATGCTCAGTGAAAGGTTGCAATTTCTTTCACACAGACAAAACAATCGAACCTGACGGATATCTGAGACGAGAATTATCCAACTACTACCCATATTAACCTACCAGCCTACCCAGCTACCCTTCACCCATGGCGTTCTTGGAGGAGCCTACTACTACTGCTAGGCGGAGGTCCTCCGAGGAGAAGGGGAAGAGGGTGCGCATAGACTACAGTGACGTCTACCTGGAGAACGAGAAGCTGGCAGATGCCCTCAGCAACAGCCTGGACCTGCTGGCCCGACGAAAACATCGTCAGATCATCAACAGAGATCACGAAATTAGGTGAGTATTGATGGCGAGGAGGAGGAGGAGGATAGGGATGATGATGGGGAGATGATGATGGTGGTGGTGGTGCTTGTGGGGGTGATGATGATGATGATGATGGGGGGTGGATATTGGGGTGGGTGGGTGATGATGATGATGAATGATGATGATGGTGGTGGTGGTGTGGGGGTGATGATGATGATGATGACGACGACGATGAGGAAGAGGAGGAGGAGGATGGTGTCGATGATGACAATGGTAGTTCTGTAATTAACGGTATGTGGTCTTTATTTTGTTTGTTTGTTGTTTTCGTTTTTGTTCTTGTTCTTATTTTGGGGTTTTGGGTGTGGGTTTTTGTGTGTGCTGTTACAGTTTTTTTAACAGTAAAGGCCATAGCACTCGCGCGCACATGCACACACACACTCGCATATATGCGCGTGCGGACGCACGCAAACATATTATTCAGTCCCGAAATGTGCGCCAGTCTATTGCGTCCAACTGTGAACTCCTAATAGCAGAAGCGGCTACTACTCTCTCGGAAACCTGGGTTATATTGGATATGTTTTACCCTGACCCCCCACCCCATCTCTCTCTCTCTCTCTCTCTCTCTCTCTCTCTCTCTCTCTCTCTCTCTCTCTCTCTCTCTCTCTCTCTCTCTCTCTCTCTCTCTCTCTGTGGATGACTTCAGGACATTTCGCAATGGAAAAAGTCGGCAATGGCCAACTGATACCCAGCGCTGTAGCACTAATAAGCTCAAAAACGCTAATAAGCTGAAAAAGGATTTTCTGTCATATCATTTTGCAAAATCAATTATCATTCGGCTCTCAATCTCGCTTTACTATTAGCCCAGCTAGGTATGAGACAAAATGCCAGCTGGTGGTAGCCTGTAATGAAACCCAGACGAGCAAAGAGCGAAAGTGCATCAATGTTAGTCTGTTACTATTACGGTGTAGAGTGGCACAGAGGTAACGCGTTCGCCTCGTATGCAATAAACTCGAGCTCGAACCTGGATACAGGGGATTTTCCCTCTCACTCTGCACTAGGCCTTACGGTCTGAACGTGGAGTCTTTCGGATGAGACGATAAACCGAGGTCCCGTGTGCCCATGGACTTAGCACACGTTATATCCAGTTGGCAACGAAAAAAAATTCATTTGGTCAACATTTACCACACACACACCCTTTCCTTCCTCATCAGTCACACAAAAATTGCATGCAAAGTTTTTTTTAAAAGAGGGTGGCGCGCCTTTGGTTGCGACGCACTTTCCATGTGGGAGCAACCCGAATTTCACAGAGACGCCTCTGTGACCATGAAGTGCCAAATACAAGCAATGTCAATCTTAATTTCCTTTGCAGGCAAATCAATGAGCCAAAAAGAGAGATCTCTCCAACCCTAAAAGACACACATCTACTGTCAAGGTACTCAGAGTGTAAGGAGTTCAGGGCCCAAACATTTGGTTGAGGGGGTTTCTTCTCTGAAGACCCTCTGTTTGTCCATCTCTCCGTAGAGTTTCTTCGCGCCAAGGTGCCCGATGTTTGTTTATGATGGTGGTGGTGGTAGTGTGGGGGTAATGATGATGATGGTGATGATGGTGATGGTGATGAAGATGATGATTATGGTGATGATGATGATGATGGTGATGATGGTGATGATGGTGATGATGATGATGATGATGATGATGATGATGATGATGATGAAGAAGATGATGATTATGGTGATGATGATGATGATGATGATGATGATGATGATGATGATGGGGATGATGATGATGATGATGATGATGATAAAGAAGATGATGATGATGATGATGATGATGATGATGATGATGATGGGGATGATGATGATGATGATGATGATGAAGAAGATGATGATGATGGTGATGATGATGATGATGATGATGGGGATGATGATGATGATGATGATGATGATGAAATTGAGCAGGAGGAGGACGATGATAGTTCTGTAATTATCGATAAGTGATCTTTATTTTGTTTGCTCGTCGGTTTTTGTTTTTGTTCTATGCTTTTTCTTCTTCTTTCTTTCCAGGCAGTTACGAAAAACTCTTAGCTCTATGAATGCCTCATCATCTTCTACCTCCTCCTCCTCCTCCACCACTTCCCACCCCCACCCACTTCCCACCCCCACCCCCACTCCACCACCAACCCTAGTTCATCAACCACCACCACCACTTCTACTATTACCCTCACTACCACCAACCCCCGCTTCCGTCCCCTCAAACCTCCCTCCTTCGTGAAATTAGATGTGCGTGTACCGGATCAGAACCACAACCACGACAGCGATAAAGACGACGACGACGACGACGACGATGATGACAGTGATGACGATGATGATGATGACGAACGTGAGGAAGATGGCGGCGGTTCGATGACGGCGATGAAGAGGAAAAGATCCCCCCAGTGGCGTAGAATGGACTCGCCCAGTCACAAGGCTAAAGTGGCTTGGGGCGATACCACTTTGAAGAACGGAGAGGTCAGAGGGGGTGCGGGTTCTAGGTCTGGAGCTTCGGCTTCAGCGAAACACGGCGTAAAGAGAGTCACGAGGTTGGAGTTTGTTTGTTTGTTTGTTTGTTTGTTTGTTTGTCTTTTTTTCTCTTTTGTTGTTGGTTGTTTGATGATGTCGTTGTTTACACGTTACGCCCACCCAGTCCGTAGCTTTGTCCATTTCATGAAATCACTAGGGGAAGACGGGGTAAAAATCCCATGGGCGGGTAAGAAGCCCATGCCAATTATCTCATGAAATAAAGCAAATTTCAGTCAAATTTGCCCATGAGACGAATGCTAGACATTAACACTCGTCTCATGGGCAAAATGGGACTGAAATTTGCTTCATTGGCATGGGCTTCTTACCCGCCCATGGGCTTTTTACCCCGTCTTACCCTAATCAAAGCTTGCCTATTGTTGCAAAACAAAACTTCGGTCATAGAGATCTAGAATGGGTTCAAACATGGACCAGATCACGTGTCAAAATCACGGGTTTCGCGAG
The DNA here is from genome assembly GCA_017654935.2 of Phymorhynchus buccinoides. Lineage (NCBI taxonomy): Eukaryota > Metazoa > Mollusca > Gastropoda > Neogastropoda > Raphitomidae > Phymorhynchus > Phymorhynchus buccinoides. The sequence goes on from CM065694.1 coordinate 51,809,100, forward strand.
TTTTCCCTCTTATAGCTGGAAAGAAATCTTGTTTTGACCAGGTTTGACTCCCATACAAATGTCCCCAAATTGAAAACGAAACATCATTTTAAAGAGCAGCCTCAATTTGAAGTTGGGGACATTTGTATGGGGGTCACGGCTACCTAGAAAAAACAACCCAAGGGACTTAATCGTGGCGCGTCAGTGTGTCTTTAAAGACCCAGCACGTCACGTGTCAAAATCACGGTTTTCACGTGTTTTCCCTCTTAACAATAGAGAGAAATTCGCCACTGTTGAATAAGCCTTATAGACCCAGTGACGCACCACGATTAAGTCCCTTGTTTTTTTTCTGGGTTGCTGTGACCCACATACGAATTTCCCCATATTCAAATTGAGGCTGCTCTTTAAACTGATGTGTCGGCGAAATAAGGCTTTACGCCCTCTTCGGCCTTTCGGCCATAATGATGTGTCGGTTCGAATTTGGGGCCATTTATATGGGAGTCAGACTTGGTCAAAACAAAGATTTATTTCCGGCTATTAGAGGGAAAACACGTGAAACCCGTGATTTTGACACGTGATCTGGTGGATCTTTAAAGACCCAGCAGGTCACGTGTCATAATCACTGGGTTCCACGCGTTTTCCCTCTTATATCCGGTAAGAAATCTTGTTTTGACCAGGTTTGACTCCCATACAAATGTCCCCAAATTGAAAACGAAACATTTTGTTTCATTCATCATTCACTTAATATTTAGTTATCTACTCTTATGTTTATTATTTACTTATTCCTCGCTTGATTTTGTGCTGTTGCAACCGAGTTGTAACGGGGTCACGGGCCTATGCACAATTAAACTTTTGTCATTTGTCATTGTCATCTCTCTCTCTCTCTCTCTCTCTCTCTCTCTCTCTCTCTCTCTCTCTCTCTCTCTCTCTCTCTGTCTGTCTCTCTCTCTCTCTCTCTCTGTCTCTCTCTCTCTCTCTCTCTCTCTCTCTCTCTCTCTCTCTCTCTCTCTCTCTCTCTCTCTCTCTCTCTCTCTCTCTCTCTCTCTCTCCCTCTCTGTC
>CM065694.1:51820137-51821245 GCA_017654935.2 Phymorhynchus buccinoides
GTAGTGTAGGTGAAAGGGTGATATTAACAATTTAAAAAAAAAAAAAAAAAATTACCTCAGTCAGCTGCGGAGTGCGAACTCTTTCGTATATTCAGTTTTTTGGGTTTGACTTAATAGTTAGTTACTGTATCAAATGCATTCAGATTTTTTTTAATTCAGCTATTGTTATTTAATGACAAGTGTTATCAAAAGAGCCTTTCTTGTCTCGCAGTCACATTGACCAAAAGTTCCGCAGGTATGTAATATTGAGTGTAAATTTGCCCAAATACTTCTTCTTCTTCTTCTTCTTCTTCTTCTTCTGCGTTCCCAGGCCATATGGCCATAATGGGTATGATACATACGTGTCCGGTTTTCAGTTTTCACTGGTCTCCCCGCTGCGTGTACAGCCAACACATTCCGATTTCGGAGTAGCTCAAAGGAGAAAAATTATTTGGAAGATTGGTTTTGAAAGGTAGGGAGAATGGGCCAATAAGTCAGAAAGATAGTAGATGACAGAAAGCAAAGGAAAAAGGCAGAGTCAAAGAGAGTGGCAGATTAGAGGAAGTTACAAGCACAGAACTTCCAGAAGGTGGGGGAACTATTTTTTTTTACAAAAGACCCCCTGGTATCCCCACGGGGAGTGCCGAAATACATGTTATCACACAAAACTAGCTCCCTACCCGCAAGCGAAATTTGACAAGAGTGAGAGCCGAGAAATAAATACCCCAAAACCACTCCCATAAAAGACAGATAAAGGGAGGTAACAAGATGCTTTTGGTTGGGGTTCAAGGCAAGATTTGTTTCCCTTGGACCGGTGTCTTTCAGTGGTAACAAGCAGCGATTATGCTCCTAGTGACCTTGACCTTTGACCAATGACTTTCATCTTCGAACTTGTCCTAGATATCCTAACTGCCTATCCGCAGGCAAAATTCTAGCGTCCTAGGTTCCCCCGTTCAAACACGCTATCGTGTTAACATAGATAAGATAGATAGATTAGATTGATAGGTAGATAGATAGGTAGATAGATAGAATAGATAGATAGAATAGGTAGGTAGATAGACAGATAGATAGATATATAGACAGACAGACAGACAGACAGATAGCATAGGTAGATGCTAGATAGATAGAC
>CM065694.1:51824245-51826745 GCA_017654935.2 Phymorhynchus buccinoides
TCGCCCTTTCTTTCTAGTTCGACAGGAAAATCGAACTGAACGTCCAGTCCTTCGGATGGTGACTTAAAGCTAGTCTGACCCGTGCGCTTTACGCACGTAAAAATCCCACGGCAGTTGAAAGTCGGTAAGAGCAGGGAGAAATCCCGCTGCCTGGTATGGCCAAATTGATATAGGTTTTCCAAGTGTGCCCACACCCCCTCCTCACCCTGTGCCCCCCCCCCCCCCCAAACCAAAAAATGGGTAGGCGCTGCACTTGCGGCGACGCGCTCTCAGGGGTAGAGCAGCCCGAATTTCACAGAGGAAAGTCTCCGTGACTAGAATATACCAAATACCAATACAAAACACCAATACCATAGGATGTGAATGAATGGAAAATGGTGATTTACGTCCTCTCGGTCTGGAACAGACACATATGGGACATTTGTAAATACAAAGATGGTGGGAACGATACTGGAGGCAATGCCCGGAGGCAATGCAACACCAGTAAAGTCCCGAATTTTTAACAATACAGCTAAGTGTAGCAGTAACCACGCCTCGGTTAAACCTCATCGGCTATGGTACCGCCACGTTGTTGTATAAAAAGTAGCGTTAAAGTGTTTGAACCATAAACACGGATACAATCCATTAATAATTTTTTTTTTTTTAAACGACGACGACGAAAATAGTGTTTTACGTCCTCTTGGTCTGAATCAGACACATATGGGACATTTGTAAATACAAATATGGTGGGAACAATACTGGAGGCAATGCCCGGAGGCAGTACGAAACCAGTAAAGTCCCGATTAAAAAAAAATGAATACAGATATGTGTAGCGGTAACCACGCCTCGGTTAAACCTCATCGGCTATGGCACCGCCACAAGTATGTATAACTAAGTTTTGATTTAAAAACCCCATTTAAAATAAGGTCACCAAAGAAACAAATGTCATAGCAGCTAATAAGCTCCACAATTCTTGAATTCTGGATTGTACAAAGTTGATAGTGTTGTCTGAGAGATTTAATAATAATAAATTACCTGGTATTGCGATACCGATACAGGGAACTTTTCAACACAAAAACAACAACAGAATGAGTCATAAATTATTTCCCCTGACTTTCTTACATTTCATTGGATGAAATTCAAGGGAGATCATTTGAAATGTACAACTGCGTGCAGAACATAAACCTTTTCCCTTTTATTTCCATTAAGAATTAAGAAATATTCATTTCCACTTCTGTTTTTTGTTGCAACGTTTGCGGTAACATAGCTGATATGGATTGTCTGATATTTTAGTTCAAGGTGTCGCATGAAAATAGGTAGCTCGTAAAAATAAGTAGCTCGCTACCTATGACAGTGTGTATTTGCGACATTGAGCATGAACCACAAATTTCATTTTTTTTCTAGGGTTAGGGATAGGGATAGGGTTAGGGTTAGGGTTAGGGTTAGTTAAATGGTTAAAGTACAGAAAAAGTGAAATTTGTGGTTGTCGCAAATACAGACTCTCATAGTAGCGAGCTACTTATTTTTACGAGCTACCTATTTTCATGCGACACAAGGCACTGGGATAACGGGTGCATTTTATGGAGTATATGTTCGGGTGCGTAATTCCGTTGACGGTCCGTTTTCGAAGTCTGGAACACCATCAGTCTCTGCCCCTGGTGAGTCTTTCCCTCGTCTGAAAACACACACACACACACACACACACACATGTTAGCACAGATAACAACGAGACATTTTGAAAATATATCCGTGAAAATGACAAGTTTATGCATCAATGTGTGCTACTGATGTCTGAAATGGGAACTGGCACCAACAATTGAAAACATAAGCAACAAAGCTAAAAGTGTGTGTGTGTGGAGGGGGGGGGGGGGCTATTTTGTTTTTTGCCTTTCTGGGCATGAGTTTAACATTTGCAAGGCAAGAGGTGAATTTTTCAAAAAAAAACATGGCTTAAGTACTGCTTAACATGCTTGCGTCACTCACATCACATGCCTGTTTTACACGTGGTACATCATAATTACCAACCGCGATCGTAGAGAGCGGATTGGTAATGTTTTCACTCGTGTCTGAGGCGGACTATGTATGTGTGTATGTATCCTCTCTAGCGTTTGAACGGATGGACTTAGGGTGCTCAAATCTTGCATGCGGGTAGGTAGTAGGAAGATCTAGGCCAAGTTCGATAATGAAGGTTATGGGTCAAAGGTCAAGGTCACTGGACCGAATAACGTTGCCGCGCGGTTGGTGATTTAGATCTTAGCGCTCTAGTTTTGCTTTGTTTTCATGCTCCTAATTAAACTCATGTCATAAAACCCGATGTGAGCGGATTTCACACGCTCTTAAGTAACACATTTAAAGTTCAGAGCATCACTGATTGACAGTTTGCAATTGTGTGTTTTTTTATAACAAAAATAAAGCAGAAAAATAGGGTCACTCACATCACAGCGTTACCCCGTGCACAACATCGAACAGTATTTGTCGCAGAGGTAAGAAAGAATACCTTGTTAAATGGATTCATGGTGAA
>CM065694.1:51829245-51831745 GCA_017654935.2 Phymorhynchus buccinoides
ATGATAAACCTTTCATAAATAAGAAATAAGAATTAAAAAAACACCTTAAGGATCACTTCTACATAAGGGAACCAAAGCCATTCATATTATATTCAAAACTTTAACTCAATCATCGCTAAATCAGAACTCGGAATTCTATTGTAACCATTTTATTAATTTTAATTTGAAGCACCAGCTCAACAAACAGCGCTATCACCCCACTCCTACACCGCCATATCCCCGAATATTTAACGAATCTCCCAAAAAGTGTCAAAATGGAACACGTCCTCATTGTAAGCAAGGTAATCAGAGAACCTCCCTAATTTCGCAAGCCCTGTAGTCATAAGTACGAATTAGACAGTCAACACAGGGAATAGTATGCAAATTAGACTAAACTCCCAAAACGATTGGCTGTTTAGCTTAATTTACATACTAATGCCTGTGTTGAATGTCTAAGACGCACTCATCACTACAGGGCCAGAGGAACTGCTGCCCGCTAAGCTTTGCTGAAGCGGCCCAACAATTGCTACGGAAGGAAAGCCAACCGTGAACCTACCTGTGACGTCAAGGTTTCCGTGAACACAGAGCGGTCGTACACCCAGCGTTCACACGCGCGTTCACTCTTGTTGCCCTCGTTGTTGCCATTAGAGCTGCCGACGTCATCCGGATCCGTGACGTCATAGAGCGTGCAAGGGGAGTAATCCCCCTCTGTTGTCCTGGGGATGGTGAGGTTGATCAGCTAGGCGTGCTGGTCGTTCTGGATTTGGTAAGTGTCGTTCGGAAGGCCCGGGATCTGACATCTGAGAAGTTCACAGAGAGGAAATCATACGACCATTAAGCATAAAAGTCGACCCAAACAGACTTTCAAGCATGCAGACTTAACTAAAGACTGTCAAAGTTAGCCAAGAGAAACAAGTTATGAGTTTCCCTCAACTTAATTTTCACGGTTTTGTTTTTTAAGGGTAGAAAACAGACAGCATGTTTCTCTCGTCCGAATCAGACACTTTAAGAGGACCTTAATCACCTCACAACTCTCTTAACCAGGAGGGGGGAGAGCGAGGGGAGAAGGAAGACATTAGCATCCAGCGGGACCTGGCTGGCTGGGTCAAGCTTCCTGTTCTCTTCTTTTGTGCTATCCGCTTTCTTCTTCCTGTTCTCTCCTTTTGTGCTATCCGCTTTCTTCTTCTTGATTTCTGAACTCGCGCGTTTCCGTAGATCCCCAAGTTGTACAGCGACAGAATAGGGGAAGACGGGGTAAAAAGCGCATGGGCGGGTAAGAAGCCCACCCAATTATCTCATGCAATAAAGAAAATTTCAGTCAAATTTGCCCCTGAGACGAATGCTAGACATTAACGCTCGTCTCATGGGCAAAATGAGACTGAAATTTGCTTCATTTCATTAGATAATTGGGATGGGCTTCTTACCCGCCCATGCGCTTTTTACCCCGTCTTCCCCTAGTCAACAGTGACTGTGGTCGCTATACGGAAGGAAGGAAGGAAGATCCACAACAACAGCACCATCAACGACAAACAACAACAAGACAGGATGACAACGCGGACGATGGCGGAGAACATGAATATGCACGAAACCAACTGCAGTAAACTGCAGAATACCCGCAGTAAAGAACGAGAAGAGCACAGTGAGCATAGGACTAAACACAGCGAACACAAAACAAGGATGTCGCCGAAAGCGATTTGTTTACTTTCCAACCGCAGAATTTCATTCCACAGGTGATACACCACTGTACAAAATGTGAAGCCATGCATGCAGTAGTTCAGGAGAGATTCTTGGTATACAGACAATAAACGAACAAAAACACGAAACGAACAAACATTAAGTTTAACGTCCTCCCGGTCCTAAGGACACATGTGGGACAGTAGTTCTAATTTCGTTTTGGGGAAAAAAGGGGGGGGGGGGACCCCACAAAAAACACGAACAATGCCAATACCCTTTATAGCCGGGAGGCACATTTTCACCTCCATAATGGCTCATTTTCACCTCATAATGGCTCATTTTCACCTCATAATGGCTCATTTTCACCTCCATAATGGCTCATTTTCTGCTCCATTGATCTTGACCCTTTCATCAATGACCTTCTTTTGCTAACATGGCCTAGATATCCTAACTACCTATGTGCATGCAAAAAAAAGTGGGCCTCTTAGGACCGTCCTTTCAAACGTTATCGTGTTAACATAGTCCTACCAAGAACAAACTGAAGACCCAACAGGTTCGTGAGTGCGCTGGTTCAAACCACGGATTCTATATTTAGTATAGTGTCCATGTTCAAACCCAGCTCCGTTCGCGGTGTTGTGTCCTTGGGAAAGATACTTTACTCCTATTTCCTGGTCCTTCGGATGAGACCTTAAACCGAGGTCCCGTGTGCGAACACATGCATAAGCATCTTGCGCACACGTTAAAGCCCATTCCACTATTCAGTAGGAGTAGGCCGTGTTGTGCCGGTGGGATGGATGACACGATCGCACATAGCATGCAAAATGGGTGGCACTGCATTACAGCGACG
>CM065694.1:51836745-51841745 GCA_017654935.2 Phymorhynchus buccinoides
CTTTGACTGTGACCTACACCTAGCCTTCAATTACAGATGAAACGCCGGGAAGATTTGCTCGTTGAAATCGTTCAGCTGCCATGTTTGTTTGACTACATGTAGGGGTCTAGGCCTATCGTCTTATTCAAATTCATGGGTCACTGCCCTGCCAAGGCCACAAACTTGTCGCTGAAGCCATGTACCAATCAGAAATCGCGATAGAAAAACGATATCTCGATAGGGTTGTTTTGTGGAAACCCTATCTAGCTGTTCGACAGAGTTTTAAAACTCTATCGAACAGCTAGATAGGGTTTTCAAACTCTATCGAACTGATAGATACAGTTTTGAAACTCTATCGAACAGCTAGATAGAGTTTTGTATCTTTGGCGCGCCATAAAATCAACAGTACGGAACACGGGATTGAAACAAAGAAAACCGTGCTAAGGCCCCGGTCTCCTCTCACAAAACAGCAGCGCAACACGCTGGTTATACTGTGCAAAATCTATATAAATCAACAGTGCGGAACACCGGATTAAAATAGAGACAACAAAACACCGGTTATACCATGCCAGGCCTATAAGTGCCAAATCTCTTATTCACATGTTTGGCCAAAGAATCAACAACTGGTCAAGTAATTTTCTCTACCTCATCCAACTCTCTGCCTCTAATCCTACTAGAAAGTCTTCGTCTTCTACTGCTAGGCTAAGTCTAAACTTTCCTCTTCACTTTTCCATCCAGTTTTTGAAGTTCACTTTCACTTTCCACCCTATTGTCATTGTCACTAGACCTATTCTGTGCCATAATGTTAATAAAAACAGTCTTCTTTGCACACACTAAAAAACAGTAACAATCTATAGTGACGTCAAATAAACACAGCCCAAATGTTGCAGTTGCAGAACCGCGAATCTCAAAGGCAGTGACGAAAAAATACCAATCACACACAGTAGATGATCAAAGCTCAAAACCGCTCATCTGCGGAAATCACGTAATAACATCAGATGAACCAGTAACACAACAACAGTGCGAAAACGTACTTTAGGCAATTCGAGCACAAAGACAACGGCGTCCAAAGGATCACCGGTCATGACACAAAGACACGGTGCCCAAAGGATCACCGGTCATGACACAAAGACAACGACGTCCAAAGGATCACCGGTCATGACACAAAGACACGGTGTCCAAAGGATCACCGGTCATGACACAAAGACACGGTGCCCAAAGGATCACCGGTCATGACACAAAGACACGGTGCCCAAAGGATCACCGGTCATGACACAAAGACACGGTGCCCAAAGGATCACCGGTCATGACACAAAGACACGGTGCCCAAAGGATCACCGGTCATGACACAAAGACACGGTGCCCAAAGGATCACCGGTCATGACACAAAGACACGGTGCCCAAAAAATCACCGGTCATCATACAAAGACCACGGTGCCCAAAAAATCACCGGTCATGACACAAAGACACGGTGCCCAAAAAATCACCGGTCATCATACAAAGACCACGGTGCCCAAAAAATCACCGGTCATCATACAAAGACCACGGTGCCCAAAAAATCACCGGTCATCATACAAAGACCACGGTGCCAAAGAAAAAACACCGGTCATATCGCACAAAAAACAACAGCGCCACTTCTAAGCGCTGGTATGATGTGCTATAGGCCCAAAGAGCAGAATCTAAGAAAAATTATTAGCGGGTTCAGATCAGCGTCTGTCTTGTGCAGCGATAACGCCCAGACTGAAGCGGGAATATCTGGCAGCGTAGCATCCGGATACTCAAACTGTCCTTACCACTAAATACATTACTAACCGAATAATAATTCTGTTTATTCTATCCATACAGAATGTTTCTTGTTATATAAATGGGTTATACTTAGGCTAACATTCACAGCGTTATCCATATTATACGCATAATGTTTGCATTCAGTTTTAGTTCATCGCACTGAGAGAATGCTGGACCCGTCCTTCAATAGCGCTTTGTTATGTTCGGGTGCATAATTCCGTTGACGTTCCAGTTTCGCTGTCAGCAATACCATCAGTCTCTGTCGCAGGTGAGTCCTTGTCTCGTCTGAAAAGAACACACACACACACACACACACACACACACACACGCACACGCACACGCACACACACGCACACACACACACACACACACGTACGCACGCACGCACGCACGCACACACACATTTAACATGGTTCAATGTTCGGTTATATTCTTTAAATGTAAATGTAACTTTTTGTAATGGCGGTGGGGGGTCGGGTTATGATTAGGTCTACATAACTATGCTATCACTTATTTCAATGCTTACACACATTTACAGGCACACCCACTCACACTCACCGCACCGGCACCACACTGCAATATAATAATTGTCTGAATCATTTTTAGTGGAAGGACGTTAAACTGAAGAACGCACACACACACATGAGAGAGAGAGAGAGAGAGAGAGAGAGAGAGAGAGAGAGAGAGAGAGAGAGAGAGAGAGAGAGAGAGAGAGAGAGAGAGAAACACTGAAACATTGAAAATTGTTTTTATTTGATCTAGGCCATGTGCCCGTGTCAAATGGGAACAGGGGGGTTGGGCCAGAAAATAAAAAGTAATAATAATAAAGTGAATAAATAAATAACAGCATACCGGGATACAAGAACACGCGGAAACAACCCGATAAATCAATCAAGAAATGATACAGTAAGGCAAATAGCATAGAAACATACAATTCATAAGCATATAAATAAATGAATAAGATAGCCAAATCAAATACATACAAACATACATACGTATATACCAGAGAGAGAGAGAGAGAGAGAGAGAGAGAGAGAGAGAGAGAGAGAGAGAGAGAGAGAGAGAGAGAGAGAGAGAGAGAGAGAGAGAGAGAGAGAGAGAGAGAGAGAGACATGCGAGCACGCACGCATTGACAACAATGACATGGTGACAAAGCATTATAAACTGTACGCCCTACCCCCAGTTCAAGCCAAAGATCAATCAAAAGTCAAAACCATTTTTCACACTAGAGCGTTTCGACGCTAGACCACCAGCCGCGCGGCAACATTTTCATGTCCAGTGACCTTGACCGTTGCCTTATATCCTTGATTTTCGAACTTGATCTAGATATCCTTAGTATCTATCCGCAAGCAAAATGTGAGTGTCCCAGGTCCCTGCGTTCAAACGTTATCGTGCCAGGTGCTCGGCAGCATTTTTGGCGCCAATAACCTTTACCTATGACCTTCATTTTTGAACTTGGTCTAGATATATTTTGTACCTATCCGCATGCAATATTTGAGCGTCTAAGTCCATCCATTATCGTTCCAGGTGTTCAGCAGCATTTTCGACTCCAGTGACCCTGACCTTTGACCTATGATCTTCATTTTTTTAATTTGGCCGAGATATTCTTAGTATTTATCCGCATGCAAAATTTGAGCCTCCTGTGTCCCTCCGTTCAATGGTTATAATACTAGTGCCAGGTGCTCGGCAGCATTTTCGGCGACAGTGACCTTGACCTTTGACCTATGACCTTCATGTTTTCACTTGGCCTAGATATTGTTAGTACCTATCCGCATGCAAAATGTGAGCGTCCTAGGTCCCTTCGTTATCGTGCCAAGTGTTTGACAGCGTCTTCGGTTCCAGTGATCTTAACCTTTGACCTAATACCTTCATTTTCGAACTTGGTCTAGATATTCTTAGTACCTATCTGTATGCACAATTTGATCGTTCTAGGTCCCTTCGTTCAAACGTTATCGTGCCGACATAGATAGTCAGATAGTCGGCTTCAGAATCCACTGCAAACATGACCAGCTTCGCTCTCTTCGTTCGCGGCTGGTAAGTACATGTAAAGAAAGCCTTCATGGTGCAAACCCCAGGATGGGCCTGTACTGCAGAGAGCCCTTGGTGCCACCCCCACGGCAAATCAAACAAGCACCTTACAAGCTCACACGCACACGTGCGCATGTGCACGCGCGCACACACAAACAAAAAACAATAAAACATTTTTACAACACAACCATTATCTTAAGTGTTTTATATACATATGTAAATATATGTACATACTAATCGTGTTTGTTCAATGTATTGAATATCATTATTTTGCTCTTTGATAGTTGTTATGCTTTTTAACTATGGATGGAAGTTCAGCTTAACGTCGCGTATCGGCTTTCGCCATGTACGACGGGCTGAACAAACCAACCAAGGTATAAACAAATATTTATGTTCCTGAATCACTGTCTTAGCCAAAAGGCCGAGAAGCGATCAGAATATTTAAAATTTAACTATGTGGCCCGGATGAGGTTTTATGTAAAGATTTTGACAGTTTTAAACATACACAATAAATATATACTATTTTAACCGACCTAAAGCCCCCACCCTCCCCCTTTCATGTAATCTCTATTATAAAATCTTTAAAAATGTTATCGCTAGTCCACAGATACGCGAAAGCGTAGTAGGGACTATAAACTCCCAGAAGAAGAAGCGGTGCAAACAAAGGGAAGTAATTCGCGAATAGGATTTTAATTGTAATTACAATACTGTACAAAGTAAAGCCAGCCTTCTTGTTGCAAACAAAGGGAAGTAATTCGCGAATAGGATTTTAATTGTAATTACAATACTGTACAAAGTAAAGCCAGCCTTCTTGTTGCAAACAAAGGGAAGTAATTCGCGAATAGGATTTTAATTGTAATTACAATACTGTACAAAGTAAAGCCAGCCTTCTTGTTGCAAACAAAGGGAAGTAATTCGCGAATAGGATTTTAATTGTAATTACAATACTGTACAAAGTAAAGCCAGCCTTCTTGTTGCAAACAAAGGGAAGTAATTAGCGAATAGGATTTTAATTACACTGGTCACGATCCTCTGTCAGGGGCATGAGGGTGTTGGTGTTGCGGTTGATCCAGCTTTGAATGTTGTCCAGCCAGGACTTTCTATGTCTGCCTTGCCGGCGTTTTCCTTGGATGGAGCCCTGGAGAATCGTTTTGGTCAGAGTGTTGTGACATGTCACATGACCGTACCAGGCAAGTTTGTGGCGCCTG
>CM065694.1:51849245-51851745 GCA_017654935.2 Phymorhynchus buccinoides
ACATCCTAAAAGTAATTCAAACTGGTATGATAATTTTATTGACATGATGGACAAGATTTGGCTTTTAAACAAAGAAATGTTATTATTAGGGGATTTGAATATAGACATTCTTCAACCTTGCTCCAAATGGTCAAATATTATTAATTCTTTTAATCTTCATCAGTGCGTACATTTACCAACGCGAGTCACTGCTTCATCTTCTACCTTAATAGATCACATCTATTCATCAAACACCTCATCACTTGTAGAAATTTGTGTGCCACAAATTAGTATCAGTGATCATAATGCCATCTGTACTGTTTGGAACAAACATGGATTCAAATTGCCTAAAACAAATCATTCAGTCATAACATTTCGTTCATTCAAACACTTTGATATTCAGTCGTATTATACTGATCTCTCTGCTGTGCCGTTTTCAAGCATTTACAGTTTTACTGACCCAGACGAAGCACTTGCGTTTTGGACTACAGCATTTTTACGTGTTGTAAATAAACACATTCCTTTAATTCAGAAACGTGTGAAATCTGATGTTTTGCCTGTCTGGCTTAATTCGGAGATTTTAGCTGAAATGTTAAAACGCGATATCTTAAGAGTTTCTGGCCCATATAACGACTTTAAGAAACAACGCAACTTAGTTCAATATATAATCAGAAAAGCTAGGCGAGACTCATTCCGCAAGATGGTGCGAGACAAAAGCAATGGGTCATCTATATGGAAAGCTATTCATCAACTAACTAAGCCATGCACATCGAATAAAAAATGTACCGTCCCTGTTGATGTACTAAATGACCATTTTACAAATATTGGAGAAAAACTTTGCACAAAGGACAAAAACGACTGTTCGTCTGATTTGACTATTTTAAAACAATTTTGTAAAAATAAAATCAATGAAAAAAACTTTTCTATTCCGCTCATGTCTATTCATGAAGTATCCGTGTATTTGTCGTCCTTAAATAATAAAAACTCATGTGGTTTTGATGGAATCAGTCCAAAAATACTTAAATTGTCTGCAACGTATATAGTAGACTCCTTAACATACTTTTTCAACCTTTGTCTCTCTCAGAATTATTTTCCAAAATCATTCAAGCACGCCAAAGTTATTCCTCTGCTTAAAAAGGGGGATATTAATGATTGTAACAACTATAGACCTATTTCCCTACTGTCGTCATTATCCAAACCACTAGAACGCCATATTCATTGTCATTTCTCGTCTTTCATTGAGAAGTACGATCTTTTACATGTTCATCAATCAGGTTTTCGAAAACTACATTCTTGTGAAACGGCCTTATGTCGGATCACAGATTCTTGGCTAAGAGAAATTAATAACAAGAAAGCAGTTGGGGTAATTTTCATTGATTTAACTAAAGCATTTGATTTGATCAATCATAATATTCTTTTAGAGAAACTGACGGTTTATGGTATTGATAATAATGCAGAATGTTTCTTTAGATCTTACTTGTCCAACCGCTCCCAGTCTGTCTTTTTAGATGGAAGCATTTCTTCCAAAAGATTCATAACCAGAGGAGTTCCACAAGGTTCAAATCTGGGACCACTATTATTTTCTCTCTACATTAATGATCTCCCCTTATCCATTAAAAATGCTGTATGTGATTTATTCGCTGACGATACATCTTTACAAAGCGCTAATTACGATATTGAAAACATAAATTATAACCTAAATATCAGTATGAAATCATTAGAGACATGGTGTGATTCTAACGATATGCTTGTTCATCCTGAAAAAAACTGAATGTATGTTGTTATGCCCTCGTCAAAAAAGCAAATGCATGAAAGACATCAAATTAATGATTAAATATAAAGGAAACAACATTAAACAAGTAACACAGCATAAATTATTAGGCATTAATATTGATGAAAATCTTCTGTGGCATGATCATATTCATTACCTTATCAAACAAATATCATCTAGTGTTTTTCAATTATCACAGATAAAGCATTTTTTAGACGAGCACTCCAGAAAACTTTTTTATTCTGCCTTTATACAATCACGTCTAGATTATTGCTCAGTTACTTGGGGAAAGTGTGCTCCTTCTGTCCTAAAACCATTATATTCCTTACAGAAACGTGCCGTTAAAATGATTCCCAGCAATAAAAGGTCTGACTGTTTAATGCATGATCTCTTTAAAAAATTTAATATACTACCTCTCCAATCTAGACTTACATATAACACTTTAATTCTTACACATAAAATTGTACATGGACCATGCCCACAATATCTGAAATCATTAATTCGCTTCCATGAGTATCACGCATCACATAGATTAATCATTCCTAAGCCTAACCTAGATTTGTTCAAAACAAGTTTTTCTTTTACCGCCTGTAAGGAATGGAACACACTCCCTCCACGTCTCCGCCTGAAGACTTCATTATCGTCATTCAAAAGTGAAATTAAGGCGTTAATTTTTGATACATATGACTAAGCTTAAATGACCTACTCGCAGCTGCATTTTCAAAAATGAAATGCGTGATTATGGATGCA
>CM065694.1:51854245-51856745 GCA_017654935.2 Phymorhynchus buccinoides
GATTAGGATCCTGAATAACCCCACAAACAGAGAGAGAGAGAGGGGGGGTGGGGTGGAGACAGAGACAGAGAGGTATACACACACATCACTACGATTAGCGCGACGAGCATTAAGTCGTTGGCTAGTGATTCATAATAACTGAAATCATGGAAACGTGCATAATTAAACAAGACTCAATTTACATGCTCACAACCCCACCAGTTGGAGTTTGTGTTGTTTCGAAGGACTACATCGTACAACATGCGTTATTAACTTTTGCGTACAAAGAATATGGCATATAAACATGGGTTTAATATTGATATCACACATTTCAAACACCACTGGGTCTAACTCTACTCCGCGACTCCAGATTACAACCTTTAGACCCAGGGTTAGTCGTATTTCAAAAAAACTAAACAACCCCCCCAAAAAAAACATCCCTGTGTCCAGATGACAATACCAACTTACAAAACGAAAATTGAACTTAGTCTTTTTGTACCCGGGGTGCTTGGTGAATCATCGATCAAGTCTCTTTATACCCATGTTACATCTTTGTGCAACGTTTGATTAAAAAAAACCAATCCTGAATTTTATAAGAGAAACGATAGACAGAGTTAGGCTGTGTACGTTCCGCGCGGAATCCCATGCGCAATCCGCCAAAACAAATCTGGAAGTAAGAAATATGAAAGACTGTGCACACTACACGCGGAAACCCATCCGTGATAATCCCGTCCGCTTATATTGATATAAGTGTATGGGGTTTCCGTACGGAACTTGTGGATCGAATGCACACAAGGCCTTATGGACACAGACAGAAGCAAACATTTAACCCTTTCACCGCCAAAGTCGCATTTCAGCACCACAGTGATTTAACACCTATGTCACTAAAAGGCATCAAATTGGGGTCCATTATCCAAAGACCCTATTGTCTTAGTTTTGGGAAGCAAGGATATACCTTATTTTATATATGCCACAGAACAATCCACAATACTGCAGATGGATTTTGTTCTCTACCCAGGTAAATTTAATGGAAAGTTTTGGCTGAAATGATGACTGGCGGTGAAAGGGTTAACTCCAACCAGACCCTCTCTGGCAGAGTTAAAAATAAACTTGTACTGCTTATATTGTTTGGGAAATATCTTACTATGTGCTTTTTATTGCTCTGGGCCTGTATTCACGTTGAGATAGTATGAGACTTATCATCTTGATATCTTAAGTCATAAGTCATAAGTTTCTTCATTGTCCATAGGCATTGTACAACGCACATGGAAGCTTGTCTTTCCACCGTGTAAAATAAGATGAGATAATAAAAATAAAAATATTAAATACAAACATGAAACATTTTTACTTAGAAGTCCTTATTTCTTAGAAGTCCTTCAAAAGTCCTATTAAATCCTACACTACTTTAGAAGGACTTCTAAGATATGATGATAAGTCTCTTACTATGGGTCAATGTGAATACAGGCTCTGTTTATTATCTTGTGATATGATGCTGTTTGTGCAATGCCTTATTATATAATAATAATAATAATAATGAAAATTTATGCCGCACTTACCTCCCGATAAAACCAGGAGCCCAAGGCGTTTACAATGACAAATAGTTAAAAGTTAAAAGTAGTAATAAAAGACTTCATATAAGCGTCATAAAATATTTACATAGCACTCAATTCATAAATCGACACATGCACACGCACACACAAACATAACCAAATATCTACGCATCCTCCCATTTGTACAGATAAAACCACACCTATAAACACCTAATACATGCGCACGCGCATACGCGCAAAATACATCACACACACAAACGTAGTCCCTCATTCCCCTCACCCCTCGTCTCACCCCCCACACCCCCCATACCACTCACGCCCCGCCACCCCCACCCCACCCCCCACACCCACCCTCCTCCCCCCCACACACACAACAACACACACCTCACACACACATTCACACACATAATTCACACACACTCACACTCACACACATTCACACACACAACATTCACACTTGGTACACACACACACACACCACACACACACACACACACACACACACCACACACACACACACACACACACACACACACACACACACACACACACACACACACACACACACAGACGCACACACACTGGCGTGAACACACACACATACACAAGTCATGCAAGGCGCCCAGTCATACACAAAAATAAGAAAGGGGCCAACGCCAATAGGAGCATACTTATATATTCTTTTCATTGCCCTTGTTTATGCTTTTGTGGTCCTGTTTGTCCAAGTCTGGTACCTTTTATGGGTTTTGTGATGGCGTCTTAATGTGCACGTTTATTCCCTTTTTGCGTGATCTTGGTACTTCGTCTAATTAATTTAATCTTGGTATGTAATTAATAGCGTATGTTGTAATAGTTTCTAGATTGTATGCTCACCCCCCCCCCCCCACACACACACCCCTGGATTGTTCTTTTTATGCTTAATATTTCATTGTTTTGTTGTGTTTGTTGATGTGTGTAGCACCTGCACGAGA
>CM065694.1:51866745-51869245 GCA_017654935.2 Phymorhynchus buccinoides
CCGAATCCGATTGTTCTTACCTAAAGACCCTTTCAGAGTATCCAAGTCATCCAAGACAAACATGTGGGACAGTCTGAAAGGACCCTAGTAAAAAAAAAAAGTATTAAATTCGGGACTTTCTGATCAGAGCCGTTTGCCGAGAGAGTAGGCGGGGGGAAGGTGAGGATAGCAGCAACAGCAGCTGCAGCAGCAGCAACAACAGCATGGACGACGACAATAGCAATAATGACAACAGCAAGACTATGAACAACAACAAGAAGGACAAGGGCAAAATGAGAAGAACAAGAGAGCACGAAGAGCACGTACCTAGCAAGGACAAGAGCACCACCCACTACGGCAACAAGCCCCGAGGTTCATTTCACCCACAGCTTTTATTCGATAGCTAATACACCATCCTACAAAATTTGAACCAATTTGTGCAAACTTATATTCTTGGTACAGACAATGAATAATGAACGAAACGAGCAAAACAATAAAAACAAAAAAGGGATAGGGCATATAATTGCAATATTCCTCTCCTTTCACATACTGAAACAGGGAACTAATAAATATTTATCGAAGAAGAAAAAAACAACTAAGAGAACGACAAAACCAACAAGAAAAGCAGATGAAAAGGTACAGGTGCCCTTTCGCAAACCCCAGCCCCTTTGTTAATGGAAGAAAATCTGATTAACGTCCTCTGGTCTGAAACAGACACATTATGGGACATTAGTAGATATAAAGATGGTGGGAACGATCCTGGAGGCAATGCCCGGCTGCAGTGCAACACCAGGAAAGTCCCGAATTAGTAACAATACAGATGTATATAGTACGTAAACTGTTAATGTTCAGCAAGGAACAACAAATAGGCAGAGATAGGTTTAGTATCAGATTAGGGTTAGTTTCGTGAACTTAAAAAAACAACGCATTAACACTGAAAGCCGCGAGTATTATTAAACTGCACCGTTGCCGATTGAAACCAATCTCCGTTGACCTGTGTTTGGATAATTATCGTACAAACACACACACACACACATCTCTACACGATGAACTGTAAAAACAAACCCACCTAACAACAACTTCTTCTTCTTCTTCTGCGTTCCCAGGCCATATGGCCATAATGGGTAAGGTATGTATGTGTCCAGGTTTTCAGTTTTCACTGGTCTCCCCGCTGCGTACAGCCGACACATTCCGATTTTGGAGGAGCTCAAGGGCGAAAAATTATTTCGAAGATTTTTTTGAAAAAAGGCAGGAGAATGAGCCAATAAGTCAGAAAGATAGTAGATGACAGAAAGCAAAGGGAAAAGGCAGAGTCAAAGAGAGTGGCAGCTTAGAGGAAGTTACAAGCACAGAACTTCCAAAAGGTGGGGGAACTATTTTTACGAAAGACCCCCCCGGTATCCCCACGGGGACAACAACAACAACAAAGCACCTGTGTTCTGGGGTGGCCACACAACAACAAAGCCCACCTGTGTTCTGGGGGGGCCATGGTGAAGACGGGGGACAACAACAACAACAACAACAACAACAAAGCCCACCTGTGTTCTGGGGGGGCCATGGTGAAGACGGGGGACAACAACAACAACAACAACAACAACAACAACAACAAAGCCCACCTGTGTTCTGGGATGGCCATGGTGAAGACGGGGGACAACAACAACAACAACAACAACAACAAAAGCAACAACAAAGCCCACCTGTGTTCTGGGGGGGCCATGGTGATGGGTGAGACGGGGGACAAACAACAACAACAACAACAACAACAAAGCCCACCTGTGTTCTGGGATGGCCATGGTGAAGACGGGGGACAACAACAACAACAACAACAACAACAAAGCCCACCTGTGTTCTGGGATGGCCATGGTGAAGACGGGGGACAGGTTCTGGAGGATGACGCAGCCTCCGGTCAGACAGATGAGCACCAGCAGACGTTTCTGGTACCTGCCCCACTCCCCCACCTCCTGCAGAACGTCGTCGAACGACATGTCCCAGCACCCGTGGAATCCACACCCGGCAACGCCGTGATTTGAAAAATGGTCGCAAAACGTATGCAAGGTCGACAGCAGTCTCAAAAATAACGGAAGGAAATAAAGCTGGTGGCTGAAGTTAACCAAAGAATTGGGGTCAGACGTCGCCTATTAAAAACAGTAACAAAAACAAACTAACCCCAAAATCGCCGCAGAAGTTTGGGAGAGAAAAAAAATGTTCGCAGAAGTCATTGCTTGGAAACCGCCCACACACATACACACACAACTGTTGCAGAATACATAAACTGAAAACAGGAACAAGTTTGCCACAACTTCCCTACGGCCAACGGAACGGCCAACCGCAAAATCCACGAAAAGCAGTTAAAACAGTTAGAAAACTGATGCAGGAGACACTAATGTAATAAGATTTTATGGTTAGTTGTAACATAGTTGAAGCTCTTGGGGCAAATGGTCCGTTGAATTTCACTTACACTTTGGACTGAAAATGTTTTATTGCTTCTCTGTTCACGACTAATGATTACAGCCTGGAACCA
>CM065694.1:51881745-51884245 GCA_017654935.2 Phymorhynchus buccinoides
TGCAACTCCAGTAAAGTCCCGATTTTTTAACAATACAGATAGGTGTAGCGGTAACCACGCTTCGGTTAAACCTCATCGGCTATGGTACCGCCACTGCAAGTTAGTATAAAGTAAGTCATTAAATCCTTGTATACCAGGGCCTGTATTCACGTTGAGATAGCATGAGACTTAGCATGATGCTAACTTAGAAGCTCTTCCGATGTCCTATAGGATTTAATAGGACTTTTGGAAGAGCTTCTAAGTTAGCATCATGCTAAGTCTCATGCTATCTCAACGTGAATCTCAACGTGAATACAGGCCAAGGAAAAGTTGCACCCATGTATTTGAAGTCAGTTAGTGAGAGTACAATGCAAAAAGAAACCTTTTTTTAAGTCCATTTTCAATCTGAAGTACAATTTCATTACAGATATTTTTTTCAAATTACTCGCGTCAGCTCAACCTTTCTGTTATACTGCACAATCATGAAGCTGACGACCTCAGCGATCAAGGGACAAAACTCAAATATTATGCCCCCATGAACCTCTTTGCCTCGTGTTGTCTCCCTTTGTTTGTTTTGTTTTTCTGTTCTACTTTTTTGTCACGCTGCTCCTACTAAGTTTGAAAAAAAAAATGTCTTGGTGTTTGATTTGCTCTCTCCCTCTCCCATTTGTATTCTTTGTTATCTATATTTCTCAATGTTTTGGTTATATCGCATCTCTGAGTGTAGAGTGGCACAGTGGTAGCGCGTTCGCCTCGTGTCAAGTAAACCCGAGTTCGAGCCTGGGTACAGGGGATTTTTTTCTCTCACTTTGCACTAGGTCTTACGGTCTGAACGTGGAGTCTTTCGGATGAGACGATAAACCGAGGTCCCGTGTGCCCATGCACTTAGCACACGTTTAACCCAGTGGCAACGAAAAAGTTGTCATTTGGTCAAAATTTACACACCACCACCACCCACCCCTTCCTTCCTCATCAGTCACACATATGGCATAAAAAAAACACATTGCCTCTGGCTGCGACGCGCTCTCAAGGTGGGAGCAACCCGAATTTCACAGACACGCCTCTGTGACTATAAAAATACCTAATAATATCTTTGTGCTCTGTCTGTCTGTATGTCTGCCTGTCTGTCACTCACTCGTTTAGGCAGTAGGTATTGGGTACTTTATAGTCACAAAGGCGTCTCTGTGAAATTCGGGTTACTCCCACCAGGAGAGCGCGTCGCAGCCAGAGGCGCGCCACCCAACTTTTTTTTGTGCATGCGATTTTTGTGTGACTGATGAGGAAGGAAAGGGGAGGGGGGGGGGGGGTTAAATTTTGACCAAATGACAACTTTTTCGTTGCCACTGGGTTTAACGCGTGCTAAGTGCATGGGCACACGGGACCTCGGTGTATCGTTTCATCCGAAAGACTCCACGTTCACACCGTAAGGCCTAGTGCAAAGTGAGAGGAAAAAAAACCCTGTACCCAGGTTCGAACTCGGGTTTACTTGACACGAAGCGAACGCGTTACCTATGTGCCACTCTGCACACTATCTATCTATCTATCTATCTATCTATCTATCTATCTATCTATCTATCTATCTATCTATCTATCTATCTGTCTGTCTGTCTGTCTGTCTGTCTGTCTGTCTGTCTGTCTGTCTATCTATCTATCTATCTATCTATCTATCTATCTGTCTATCTATCTATCTATCTATCTATCTATCTGTCTGTCTGTCTGTCTGTCTATATATCTATCTATCTGTCTATCTACCTACCTACCTATCTATCTATCTATCTATCTATCTATCTATCTACCTATCAATCTATCTATCTATCTATCTATGTTAACACGATAGCGTTTGAACGGAGGGACCTAGGACGCTAGAATTTTGCCTGCGGATAGGCAGTTAGGATATCTAGGACAAGTTCGAAGATGAAAGTCATTGGTCAAAGGTCAAGGTCACTGGAGCATATCGCTGCTTGTTACCACTGAAAGACACCGGTCCAAGGGAAACAAATCTTGCCTTGAACCCCAACCAAAAGCATCTTGTTACCTCCCTTTATCTGTCTTTTAGGGGAGTGGTTTTGGGGTATTTATTTCTCGGCTCTCACTCTTGTCAAATTTCGCTTGCGGGTAGGGAGCTAGTTTTGTGTGATAACATGTATTTCGGCACTCCCCGTGGGGATACCAGGGGGTGTTTTGTAAAAAAAATAGTTCCCCCACCTTCTGGAAGTTCTGTGCTTGTAACTTCCTCTAATCTGCCACTCTCTTTCACTACGCCTTTTCCCTTTGCTTTCTATCATCTACTATCTTTCTGACTTATTGGCCCATTCTCCTACCTTTAAAAAAACCAATCTTCCAAATAATGTTTCTCCTTTGAGCTACTCCGAAATCGGAAAGTGTCGGCTGTACGCAGCGGGGAGACCAGTGAAAACTGAAAACCGGACACGTATGTATCATACCCATTATGGCCATATGGCCTGGGAACGCAGAAGAAGAAGAAGAAGAAGAAGAAGAAGAAGTATTTGGGCAAATTTAC
>CM065694.1:51894245-51898428 GCA_017654935.2 Phymorhynchus buccinoides
AATGCAGCACAACGCAAAACTACTAAATCAAAGTATATGCCTGGGACAATGCATTATGAATTCTCTTACTAGCTTCGGAGAGAGGGAGAGAGAGAGAGAGAGAGAGAGAACGAGAGAGAGAGAGTAGAGAGAGGAGAGAGAGAGAGAGGAAGGAGATCGAGAGAGAGAGAGACACGAGAGAGAAGGAGAGAGAAGGAGAGACAGAGAAAGAGAGAGATGAGAGAGAGAGAGAAAACGAGAGAGACAGATGAGAGAGAGAGAGGACAGAGAGGAGGAGAGAGAGAGGAGAGAAAGAGAGAGAGAGAGAGCGAGAGAAGAGAGAGAGAGAAGAGAGGAGAGAGAGATAGAGAGAGATGAGACAGAGAGAGAGAGAGAGACAGACAGAGAGAGAAAGGAGAAAGAGAGAGAAAGAGAAAGAGAGAGAGGAGAGAGAGGAGAGAGAGAGAGAGAGAGAGAGATGAGAGAGAGACGCAATGGCAAATGTTTAATTGTGCATAGGCCCGTGACCCCGTTACAACTCGGTTACAACAGCACAAAATCAAGCGAGGAATAAGTAAATAATAAACATAGGATTAGATCACTAAATATTGCGTGAATAATGAATGAAACAAAATGTTTCGTTTTCAATTTGGGGAAATCTGGATGGGAGTCAAACCTGGTCCAAAAAAAAACAAAAAAAAAAAAAGGATTTTTCTTTTTTTTAAAAAAAAAACCCCCGGATATAAGAGGGAAAACGCGTGGAACCCAGTGATTATGACCACGTGACCTGCTGGGTCTTTAAAGGCCCCGCACGTCACATGTGAAAACCACTGTTTTCACATGTTTTCCCTCTTATAAGCTGATAAGAAATCTTGTTTTGACCAAGACTGACTCCCATAATAAATGGCCCCAAATTCAAAACCGACACATCTAGTTATGGCCGAAAGGCCGAAGAGGCCGTAAAGCCTTATTTCGCCGACACATCAGTTTAAAGAGCAGCCTCAATTTGAAGTTGGGGGCATTTGTGTGTGGGTCAACAGTTACCCAGAAAAAAAACAAGGGAATTAATCGTGGTGCGTCACTGGGTCTCTAAGCCTTATTCAACAGTGGCGAATTTATCTCTATTGTTAAGAGGGAAAACACGTGAAAACCGCGATTTTGACCACGTTATCTGGTGGGGTCTTTAAAGACCCACTGACGCACCGCGATTTAAGTCCCTTGGGTTGTTTTTTCTAGGTAGCTGTGACCCACATACAATTTATGTCCCCAACTTCAAAAATGAGGCTGCTCTTTAAAATGATGTTTCGTTTTCAATTTGGGGACATTGTATGGGAGTCCAACCTCGGGTCAAAACAAGATCTCTTTCCAGCTATAAGAGGGAAAACTCGCGAAACCCATGATTTTGACACGTGATCTGGTCCATGTTTGAACCCATTTCTCAGATCTCTATGACCGAAGTTTTGTTTTGCAACAATAGGCAAGCTTTTTGATTAGGGTAAGCGGGGGTAAAAAGCCTATGGGCGTGTAAGGAAGCCCATGCCAATGAAGCAAATTTCAGTCCCATTTTGCCCATGAGACGAGCGTTAATGTCTTAGCATTCGTCTCATGGGCAGAATGTGACTGAAATTTGCTTATTTTCATGAGATAATTGGCATGGGCTTCTTACCCGCCCATGGGGATTTTTACCCGTCTTCCCCTAGATGATTTCATGAAATGGACAAAGCTACGGACACTGGGTGGGCGTAAAAGTGTAAACAACGACATCATCAACAAACCAACAACAAAAGAGAAAAAAAGACAAACAAGCAAACAAACAAACAAACAAACAACTACACTCGTGACTCTCTTTACGCCGTGTTTCGCTGAAGCCGAAGCTCCAGACCTAGAACCCGCACCCCCTCTGACCTCTCCGTTCTTCAAAGTGGTATCGCCCCAAGCCACTTTAGCCTTGTGACTGGGCGAGTCCATTCTACGCCACTGGGGGGATCTTTTCCTCTTCATCGCCGCGTCATCGAACCGCCGCCATCTTCCTCACGTTCGTCATCATCAATCATCGTCATCACTGTCATCATCGTCGTCGTCGTCGTCGTCGGTCTTTATCGCTGTCGTGGTTGTGGTTCTGATCCGGTACACCGCACATCTACATTTCACGAAGGAGGGAGGTTTGAGGGGACGGAAGCGGGGGTTGGTGGTAGTGAGGGTAATAGTAGAAGTGGTGGTGGTGGTTGATGAACTAGGGTTGGTGGTGGAGTGGGGGTGGGGGTGGACATTCAGTAAAAAATAACAAATCACAAAAGCATCACCAGTGGTGGAGGTGGAGGAGGAGGTAGAAGATGATGAGGCATTCCATAGAGCTAAGAAGTTTTTCGTAACTGCAGTGGAAAGAGAAGAAGAAGAAAAAGCATAGAACAAAAACAAAAACCGACGAGCAAAAACAAAATAAAGATCACTTGATCGATAATTACAGAACTATCATCGGTCCTCCTCCTGCTCAATTCATCATCATCATCATATCATTATCATCACCATCATCATCATCATCATCATCACCATAATCATCATTCTCTTCATCATCAGGGCATCATCATCATCAAGCCCCATCATCAGCCATCTATCATCATCATAACCATAGAATCATCATCTTCTTTATCATCATCATCATCATCATCTTCATCATTTTCATCTTCATCATCATCATTTTCATCATCATCATCATCATCAACAAAAACATCATCTTTATCATCATCATCATCATCATCATCCTCATCATCATCATCATCATTCACCATCATCACCATCATCACCATCATCATCATCAAAAACAACATCATCATCATCATCATCATCACCGTCACCATCATCACCATCATCATCATTACCCCCACACTACCACCACCACCACTCATAAAACAAACATCGGGCACCTTGGCGCGAAGAAACTCTACGGAGAGATGGACAAAACAGAGGGTCTTCAGAGGAAGAAACCCCCCTTGATCAAGTGTTTCGGCCCTGAACTCCTTACACTCTAAGCACTTGACAGTAGATGTGTGTCTTTTAGGGTTGGAGAGATCTCTCTTTTTGGCTCATTGATTTGCCTGCAAAGGAAATTAAGATTGACATTGCTTGTATTTGGCACTTCATGGTCACAGAGGCGTCTCTGTGAAATTCGGGTTGCTCCCACATGGAGAGTATGTCGCAACCAGAAGGCGCGCCACCCTCTTTTAAAAAAAAAAATTTTGCATGCAATTTTTGTGTGAATGATATGGAAGGAAAGGTGTGTGTGTGGGTGTGTAAATTTTGACTAAAATGACAACTTTTTCGTTGCAACTGGGTTTAAAGTGTGCTAAGTGCATTGGCACACAGGACCTCGGTTTATCGTCCCATACGAAAGACTCCACGTTCAGACCGTATAAGGCCGACTCCATAGTGCAGACGTGAGAGGGAAAAATCCCCTGTATCCAGGTTCGAGCTCGGGTTTTATTGCATACGAGGCGAACGCGTTAACCTCTGTGCCACTCTACACCGTAATAGTAACCGACTAACATTGATGCACTTTCGCTCTTTGCTCGTCTGGGTTTAATTACAGGCTACCACCAGCTGGCATGTTGTCTCATACCCTAGCTGGGCTAATATAGTAAAGCGAGATTGAGAGCCGAATGATAATTGATTTTGCAAAATGCATATGACAGAAAATCCCTTTTTCAGCTTATTAGCGTTTTTGAGCTTAGTAGTGCTACAGCGGCTTGGGTATCAGTTGGCCATTGCCGACTTTTTCCATTGCGAAAGGTCCTGCAAGTCATCCACAGAGAGAGAGAATGAGAGCGCCGAGAGAGAGAGAGACAGAGAGAACGAGAGAGAGAGAGGAGAGAGGAGGAGAGAGAGAGAGAGAGAAGAGGATGGGGTGGGGGTGTCAGGGTAAAACATATCCCAAATATAACCCAGGTTTCCGAGAGAGTAGTAGCCGCTTCTGCTATTAGGAGTTCACAGTTGGACGCAATAGACTGGCGCACATTTCGGGACTGAATAATATGTTTGCGTGCGTCCGCACGCGCATATATGCGAGTGTGTGTGTGCTGTTGCGCTCGAGCTATGGCATTTAATGTTAAAAAACTGTAAAGCACCACAAACACCCAAAACCAAAAAGACAGAACAAAAACGCAACCAACAACAACAACAAAAAATTAAATAACATACTTTATTACGC
>CM065694.1:51898928-51913928 GCA_017654935.2 Phymorhynchus buccinoides
TATCTAAGTCCTATTTTTCCATATATTTGGGACAAAGCCCAGTGATTGAAGAAAGATTTTAACATATGTTGTCCAAGGTGCTATTATTTCGAACTTCAAGCTGATATCAGTATCATTATATGCTTGCTTAATGATAGCTGTCTTCTTTTGAGCCCTCATTATATGTACCCAAATGATATTAACTTGTCCTATTTTGGTTAAGTGATATTAGATATCTCCTAGTTTTCGCTACGAACGGGTATTTTCCATTGTCCTTTTGTGTGCCCCTAACGCCCTCTACAGAACCGAATATGTGCGTTTTCGCCTGATGACATTTTTCATGGGAGAGAAATAATTAATATTGTTGGTCAGTTCACGGAATCCACCCCCCTTTGTTCTTTGACATATAATTAATGGTACCATACCTCATCTACATAGTTGACGACCAATAGGGACTATTAACTTGTCGAAAGAGCATTTTGCCACGCGCCCGGTTGACCTGAATTCACATGATTGGAATTTAGATAGTTGAATTAGAGAGGTCAGCGCAACACGGGCAGAATGAGCTCAGGCAAATTAGTAGTCTAGCATAGTGAACGAACACTCGTGACTCGTGGCAAACGCCCTAATAGGGCTGCGGCCAGTCAGCCTTTGACCACGCCCACTTTAGGGCTGTGCGGGTGGACGATGCATAGCGGACAGTGACAACGAAGGGAATGGACGAGAGGTAGTGAAGGAGGAGGGGGGGAGAGGTATAGGAATGTTATCGGTTATGATTAGGGGTGGGGGGGGGGGGGGGGGGGGGGGGGGGGAGGGGGGGGGCGGGGGGAGGGGGGGGGGGGGGGGGGGGGGGGGGGTGGAGAGGGGAGGGGGGGGGGGGGGGGAGAGAGGAGGGTGGGGGGGGTTTGGGGACAGGGGGGGGTGGGGGGGGGGGGGGGTTGTTTGTCAAACTTGGGGGGGGGGGGGGTGTGATCCCTGGGGGGGGGGGGGACAGGGGGAACTTGGGCATTTTTGGTGAAGGTTGGGAAGGGGGGGGGGGAAGGTGAGGAAGGGAAGGGGGGAGAGGGGGGATGGGTTGCCAGGGGGGGGAGGTAGGGGGGGGAAGGGAGGGGGGTGGGGGGGAAGGGGGTAGGGGGGGGGGGGGGGGGCCGGGGGCAGGGGGGGGGGGGGGGGGGGGGGGGAGGAAGGAGGGGGGGGGGGGGGGGGGGCAGAGACAGACGGACAAGACAGAGACCGGAACCAGAGAGAGTCTGAAATATGATTAAAAAATTTTGAAGGACAGTCTACCACGAATCACCGACCCCATAAAACAACAATTGCTTAATAGGCTAGTGTATATTTAATCTTTTATTTTGCCTTTACGTTATTACGAGGGGGGTGAATGGGTGCCAGAACTCTACTAAACCCATCGTCTGGCTCTGATTTTTTTTTTTTTTTTTTTTTTTTTTTTTTTTTTTTTTTTTTTTATTATTTTTATATTTTATTTTTTTTTTATTTATTTATCCTATAAACTTCCCTTTTGAGATAGAAACCGTTCTGCTGGCGTTTCTGGCAAAAGGCACACCAAACGCAACCACCTCGATTATGAGTGTTGGAGGAGAGGAGAGAGAGAGATAAGAGAGAGAGAGTAGTTCATCATTAGATTAAAGAGATAAAACGCAGTCTCCATCTGAGAGAGAGAGGGCTCGAAGTAAGTTTAGAGGAGCACGAGATTCTTTTAAGATAAAAGAGAAAGGTTGTTAATCTATTTGAATTTAAAAAAAAAAAAAAAACACTAAAAAAAATAAAGATTGAATTTAAAAATGTAAAAAAAAAAAAAAATTTTTAAAACTCGCGTTCGTGTTAAAACTCGTTATTCGGTTCCCGTTCGTGTTGGTTTTTCGTTTAAGTAAAAAAAAAACTCGTACGTAAATAAAAAAAATCTCGTTCTTAGACAAGTCCCGAGCAGGGGGGGGGGGGGGGGGGGGTTTTTGTTGGTGTTGTTTCGTACGATTGTCTGTTTAGCACTAACATTTCCACACAAAACTACGTCCCTAAGATCACTAACTCGTACACGTCACTGCAGGCCCACTATTGCACAACGCCCGCTTCTCGAGGGGAATTAAGATTAAGAACCTCAACCCCTGCTGGTCTTTCATTGACCCTACCCCACCCCGCCGTATCCCCCTCATTTCCCTAACATACCCTCCCCCCATCCCAAATAGAGAGGTCCGAGGTTCCCGGGCAGAACGAGCTCGGTAAAACTGCAGAAACCTAGTCTAGACAACAAGGTCTTGTTGCAAATGCCCTTATTAGATCGGACGCGTATTCATTGTGTATTTGCGGGCGGAGCGTACTATTATCTACGATCGGGCGTGCGCTTACTGGTCCATTCATCACAAGAGGAAAACATGAAGCACTGTGATACAGGTCAGTTTGGCATGGAGCCTAAAGTCGGACATAAAAAGCCTAATTAACACAAAAAAACACGCATGACAAAACCAACCGAAAGCTGTAGAATCTCTTCCTCTACCCCTCTCTACTCTAAATCTCTCGAAGAAGAAGAAGAAGAAGACGGATCCCCGAAAGCAAGAAATTCATATTGTTTGCACTTTCTGCAATTTGCAGTTTCATTTTGTCTTTACAGCAGTTTTACCCTGCTCGCGTTTGTGTTGTTGTTTTTTGTTTTATTTTTGGTTTTTGGGGGGGGGGGGGGGATTTATTTTATCTATCATAGCTTATTTTTTCCACTCCCCAAAGTGAAAACCCTTTGATTTCACTAATCACTATCTAATTTGCCACGCTGTGACGACCTTAAAATTTCATCACTAAACTGAGTTGAGATTCAGAGAGACAAGTTGAATTAGAAAGGTCCTAACACAACTCGGGCAGGCAACGAGCTCAGGGCAAAATAATTAGTAGTCTAGTATAGAGAACGAACACGGATGTGCATCTGTGGCAAAATGCCGTATTGTTCTCGAATAATTCTCATGACAAGGGTTGTTTTATTTTACTTTTAATATTTTCCATCTATTTTGAGAAATGTGTAAGTATATATATTTGTTGTTGTTGTTGTTGAAAACAATTGACTAGTATAAAAACCTTGAATTGTAAGATTTAAGAACGTGTCAGGAAACAAAGAAAGTATAAATTACGATGTGGTAAATACCTTTAATTGTAAGATTTAAGGTGTCCTGAAACGAGACAAGTATAAATAACGCTGTCATTATTTTAATAAGATTAATTCATAACTCATTATTGTGATAAAGCACCTAACATCGTGGGTAAGTTTCTTAAAAATTCATTTTACTCACATGTTCCTGACTCTATCAATGTTTCAAGGCTTATTAAAGCCCCTAGGGATACACAGAAAAAGAAAAAGAAAACCACAGCATACCACTTTTGTGAGGGTGGCCCTTAAAACCTTTATGTACCCAGTACATAAACCGACTTCCAGAACTTAGGCCGGGTTCACATTAGACGCGTATGTTCCGTACGGAAACCCTAAGTAAGTGAAAGAAAGAAGGATAAACGTTTACGCATATAGGGGAAATTTGGACACGCTGCGCAAATCTTTTCCATTCTTTTGTTTCACTTATTTATGGATTGCACACGGTTTTCCGCATGGAATTATCCGCTTAATGTGTGTACATGGCCTTATATGTGAACTTATGTTACGAGAGCTACCGTACGTTACAGAAAAGGCGATCTAGTCACAATATCCCTTGTCATTTGACTCTTTTTCTTTTTTTTCCAATCCCAAATCCAAATCATCTTTTATTATCTCATAACAGAGAAATTGCAGCCAGGTGCACACAAGAAAAAACACAATAAACACATTTATCAACAACAAAGAATATGAACTAATATGAATGTGAAAAACACAACAACAACAACAAAAACAAAACGTTTAAGATTTGATAAATGTAATAACAAATAAATAACTGCAGGATTTCACAAAGTCTCAGGAACATTTAAAAATAAAGTGGTGGGTTGAGGAAATCCCGAAACACTAAACAACAGAAATCAAAACCAAAAACTTCATAGTAAGATTTCATTTTCTTTCATGTCGGCTTAATAGAGTTAATTGTTATCTATCATTTGTCATAGATATTTATCATTTGATACCGTCAATGCACCTTCAGTAAATGCATTTAAAAATCGTATTGTCCAAAGAATTATCAAAATATACTTCTTTTTTCTACCAATTTGGATGTATATGAAAAACAAAGCTAAGTGTTAGTATACACTCAAGCCACACAAAAAAAAATCCACGGGCAAATTAAAAATATAAAAAAACACAATTGATATTTGATTCAAAAATCACCACTAATGAGGGCAAAAGGCTTATAGCCTACAGCCTTATGTGATGTGATGATGAGATGGTTGCATTGATTTTTCATGTTGAAACAGCGTGAAGAGAAGAGGCAGCGTCTAACGGCTCAAGAACAGAAACGAAGAAACCGGCTAAAGCAGGACCTGGACAAATTAAAGGCAATCAACCCCCTTGTGGATCCCAAAAAGGTGAGTACGAAACGTCCTCCGAACACGGTGGAGACTAGCGTGTGAAGTAGGGGAAGACGGGGTAAAAAGCGCATGGGCGGGTAAGAAGCCCACCCCAATTCTTATCTCATGAAATAAAGAAAAAAACTTTTTCAGTCAAATTTGTCCATGAGACATTAATGCTAAAGACATGGCAAAATGAGACTGAAATTTGCTTCATTTCATGAGATAATTGGGGTGGGCTTCTTACCCGCCCATGCGCTTTTTACCCCGTCTTCCCCTAGATGTGTTGGACCTGATGGCAAGCCGAGTTATGAAATGCGATGTGGTTAATTTGTGCTCCCTCTTCTTCTGAACGCCATCATTATAATGTTTTGCAAAATGTTGCTAGTCTGTCGTTTCCGACAATGACCTGCCAGATAGCAGAGGGGGCAAATACTATTCTGGCGGGGCTGGGCGAGAAATTTCTTTGTAGTGGAGATGCCTTGCCCAGGGTACATCCCCACTCTCTCGGCACTCTCTCGGCCAAAGGGATTTGAGTACACAGCTGGCGTTGAGGAAGGTCCACAAAGGCCAACCCATCCCTTTGGCTGCAGCACCAGAGCCGGTGCAAATCTCACAGATAGAGTAGACTAATAAAAAATACATTTATATTTTTAAAAAACGTAGCAATTCAAAGTTGAGTCCTTGATTTAGCCATACGGGGGCCTACGTCAACACATCTATTGAATGCAGGTGATTGATGTTTGGAACATTGAACTAGTGTGATGAATAACATCATACGGCAAAATGTGCTGATCAGTACGCTTAGAGATTCATTCAAAGTTCGAATTATTTTCTCTTCTTTTTGTTATAAACAAAACAGTGTTTTTTTTGCACTTTGCCAAAAAAAAACCCACTACATTTTCATCCATAAACACCAACATACAGATAAAGAATAGGGTTTTTAATCCAACAGTTTATGCTTCATGTAAGCCAATCAGTGTGATTTTAAAAACTTTTAAACCTTTTTCGGTAATAAAGAATATTGTGTACATACTGTTTATATCTAAAGACCTTTTTTCGATTTTTAAACATTTGTTGAGTTTTAAAAAAAGTGGTCCTGGAAATTTTAATCTGAAGATAGCTCAGCGGAGTCAGCATAAAGGCATTTTTAATAGAAACATTTTAAAACAAATGTAATGATATTTATCGCGGTCCTCGTGCGGGCCATGGCAACTAACTAAGGTTTTGACCTTCTAATCAAAACAAAACAATAGGAATTATAAATTATGAAATAATTGAACTTTATTTAAAGAAACTTAAAATAATAATTGTATTTAAAAAAACTCAAAATAATAAATTTATTTAAAAGGGGGGGGGGGAAAAAAAAAAAAAAACTTAAAGAAACCTTTTTCCCCCTCCCCCCCCCCCCCCCCTCCCCCCCCAGCCCCCCCCCCGCCCACCCCCCCCCCCCCCCCCGCCCCCCCCAACTACATAAAAAAGTAATTGTCCCATACGGTTTATCGGGAACCGGGAGGACTGTAACGAGCATAAGCTTTACGTTCTCTTTTTTTTTTTCTTTCGTTCTCTTTTTTCTTTCAAATCAAGGTGCTTGTTTTCTCTATAACTTTTTCACACTGGTGTTCCAAACAGGACACTACGGCGGATGTGGTGAGGAAAGCCGCAGAATATATCCGGCATCTGAGACTCGTGTTGGCAAACGGTCAGCAGTCTGTACCGTCAGCAGGTCCTTCCACTGGGAACAATCTGGGTGAGTGAGTGAGTGAGTGAGTGAGAGGGAGAGGGAGAGAGAGAAAGAGAGACAGAGAGAGAGAGAGAGAGAGAGAGAGAGAGTGAGTGAGACAGACTCAGAAAGAGAGAGAGTGAGACAGACAGAGAGAGTGGAGACAGAGAGAGACAGAGACAGAGAGAGTGAGAGAGAGAGTGAGACAGACAGAGAGTGAGAGAAAGAGACAGACATAGAGAGCGAGAGAGAGAGAGAAAGAGAGAGAATGGCATAATCCAATAGATAGAACTTAAACGAATCATATCTGTATTGTTAAAAATTCGGGACTTTACTGGTGTTGCGCTGCCTCCGGGCATTGCCTCCAGGATCGTTCCCACCATCTTTATGTCTACTAATGTCCCGTAATTATGTGTCTGTTTCCAGACCGGAGGACGTTAAATAGATTTTCAAGCTCACTCACATTTCAATCGATTCCAAATTATAAATTAAATGTGTGAATAACATGTGAACCTCTTACATTTTCAGTGCCTGTAGAACAGCCAGCAGCAGCAGCATCCCCGCCCGCACCTCCCCCCACCCCCACCTCCCCCCACTCCCACCTCCCCCACTGCCCCACCCTCACCCCAGCTTACATTTTCAGTGCTTGTGGAACAGCCAGCAGCAGCATCCCCACCCGCACCTCCCCCACACCCCCACCCTTCCCACCCCAGCCACTCGGGTTCTGAGGGACACCACCCTCACCCTCCCTGTCAACCTTTCCCTTTCTCCTCCTTCCTCTGCTTCCCCTCCCCCTCCTCCCCCTCCCTGTTCTTCCCCCCCCCTCTTCCCCCTCCCCCTGCTAATTTTCTCGATCTCTCTGAGGATGGAGGAGAACTTGAAGGTGTGTAGTACAGACGCGCGTGTGTGTGTGTGTGTGTGTGTGTGGTGTGTGTGTGTGTGTGTTGTTTGATTTTGATGTGTATGTGTGTTTGTTCGTTTGGGTTTGTTGTGTGAGGTTTGTTGCTTGAGGCGTGTGTGTGCGCGCGCGCGCGCGCGCGTGTGTGTGTGTGTGTGTGTGCATGCGCGCGTGTGTGTCTGTCAGTCACTGCGTATGTAAGTGTCTTTAAAGACCCACAGAGCCGGCTGGATTAAGTCCCTTGTTTTTTTTTTTTTTTTTTTTTTTTTTTCTTGGTCGGTGTGGCCCACATTCAGACTTACCCTTGTATACGATCGAGGCTGCTCTTTAAAGTGATGTTTCGTTTTCGTGCAAGAGGCAATTTGTATGGGAGCAACACTTAGTTAAAATAAGATTTCTTACCAGCTATAAGAGGGAAAACACGTGAAAACCTTGATTTTGACACATGACGTACTGGGTCTTAATTGTTTGTCGAGGCGCACTCACATTTCTTTATTTAAGATAAAACAAGAAAGAAAAGAACCCTAACAACCCGCACACTGCCTCATTTAGTTTGTATGGATTTGTAAACTATTGGTATCGTCTTGGTTCATTTTCATACCGTATAGGCAAGACGGGTAAGAAGCCCATGCCAATTATCTCATGAAAAAAGAAAATTTCAGTCACATTTTGCCCATGAGATGAGTGTTAATGTTTAGCATTCGTCTCGTGGGTAAATTTGTCTGAAATGTGCTTTATTTCATGAGATAATTGGCATGGGCTTCTTACCCGCCCATGGGCTTTTACCCCGTCTTCCCCTGTACATAATGTCGGTTTTGTTTCTTCTTTTATTTCTTTTCAATCAATGTTGGGGTGAAGGTAAAGATGTCCCCCCCCCCCCCCCCCCTGCATTTCTCGGTTAATTCTATTTTTCCGTTTTTGCCTTTCTTACCATACATAAAGCTGTATTTTAGGAACATTTTGTAGCTAATAACCTTTTTGGAATACTAACCCTATCCCTAACCCTAACCCCCTACCCCCCACTATGTACTGCAATACACCGCGATTTGTCACAGTTGTGGTTCGTTGCGTTTTCCCGTCTTACAGGGTGGGGGGTAGGGTTAGGGCTAGGGTTAGGGTTAGTATTCCAAAAAGATCATTTGGTCTTGCATTGAGTCCTGACTTATCTCGTTTCTTTGCATTCTCATCTTATTCCTTCTTCTTCCCTTCATTTTATTTCAGCGATTATGGCGACTCTCAGTGCAAGTGAAGATTCCGGTGTGCAGACTATATCCCCGGACTTCCTCGGCTGGGCCCAAGGTACCGTACAGCAGACCTACTTGTGCTGATGGTTCGCTCCTAGTATTTTCCAGTTACATTGTTTTTAGTCATGTTGCTGAATAAAAAGCGTGAAACTGTTTATGCATATTCATTCAACTTTGCTGCCATGATTACTCTTTTTGTTTCTCTCTCTCTCTCTGTGTCTGTTTCTGATCTGTCTGTCTGTCTGTCTCTCTCTCTCTGTCTGTCTCTCTCTCTCTCTCTCTCTCTCGTCTCTCTCTCTCTCTCTCTCTATCTCTCTGCCCCAGGATCCTCTCTCATCTCTCTCTCTCTCTCTCTTGAGGTGTGTGTGTGTGCGCGTGTAGTGGTGTGTGCGCGTATGTGTTTTTGTGTGTGTGTGCGTGCGTGAGTGTGTCTGTAGGTGTGTGTGTGTGTGCGTGTGCGCGCGTGTGCGTGTGTGTGTATTTCTTTCAGTGTCCTGTGGTCAGTGGTTGATTTCAAACCAGACTGCATGTAGTAATGTTCATTCATGTTTAGGGGAATATCATTTGTATATATCAACATCATCATCGTTATCGTCGTTGTCGTCGTCATCATCATCATCATCAAAATCATCATCATCATCATCAAGGTAATACCTGGTACACTGAAGAGAACTTCACACTTTAAAATGCTTTGTTGTTTTTTCAGGTGAGGGCGAGGGTTACTATGACGCCTTCCTCTAGGAGTCTCGTCAACAACCAACAAAGCCGCCAGAGATCTGCACAGAGGAGAGGAGAGAGAGAGTGGAGGGTACGGATCTGAAGGAGAGACAGTGGAGGATACGGATCTGAAGGAGAGACAGTGGAGGATACGGATCTGAAGGACAGACAGTGGAGGATACGGATCTGAAGGACAGACAGTGGAGGGTATGGATCTGAAGGACAGACAGTGGAGGATACGGATCTGAACGAGAGACAGTGGAGGATACGGATCTGAACGAGAGACAGTGGAGGATACGGATCTGAAGGAGAGACAGTGGAGGATACGGATCTGAAGGACAGACAGTGGAGGGTACGGATCTGAAGGACAGACAGTGGAGGATACGGATCTGAACGAGAGACAGTGGAGGATACGGATCTGAACGAGAGACAGTGGAGGATACGGATCTGAAGGAGAGACAGTGGAGGATACGGATCTGAAGGAGAGACAGTGGAGGATACGGATCTGAAGGAGAGACAGTGGAGGATACGGATCTGAAGGAGAGACAGTGGAGGATACGGATCTGAAGGACAGACAGTGGAGGATACGGATCTGAAGGAGAGACAGTGGAGGATACGGATCTGAAGGAGAGACAGTGGAGGATACGGATCTGAAGGAGAGACAGTGGAGGATACGGATCTGAAGGAGAGACAGTGGAGGATACGGATCTGAAGGAGAGACAGTGGAGGATACGGATCTGAAGGAGAGATTGTGGAGGATACGGATCTGAAGGAGAGACAGTGGAGGATACGGATCTGAAGGAGAGACAGTGGAGGATACGGATCTGAACGAGAGACAGTGGAGGATACGGATCTGAAGGAGAGACATATTTTGTGAAGGATACGGATCTGAAGGAGAGACATATTTTGTGAAGGATACAGATCTGAAGGAGAGACATATTTTGTGAAGGATACGGATCTAAATGAAAGAAAGAATGACCTGACAAGAAACAGAGGCCCAATACTTATTTATTTATTGTTCAGCAAAGGTAGTACGAGAGGGATGGGTACAGGGATACGTGTATGGATGTTTCACAATTGACAAAGTTTGACGTTTAAAACGCCTCTGTTTTGTGCTATGCAAAATGAATGAATCGAGAAATTGATAGTTGTGTGTGGGTGTTTCACACTTTACATTTCTAAGTGTAGAAAGCCTCTGCTTTGCGCTATGCGAAATAGACTTGAGGGTGATAGATAAATGGATGGATTGATGGGGATTGGAAAATGGATGGATGGGGTGTCTTTTAACAGTTTTAATGCTTTACGTTTTCCTGAGTACATTTTCACTTCATGGTACTATGTTTCAAGATTTAAGATGTTCAAGATTTAGCATACTTACATCATTCCTTCACTATGGTCATTGTTAGTTTGTTTGACTTCCTTCACCTGGAGTCTTTTTTTAAGACGAAACTTTGGTTTTTCTTGTTCTGTGACTCATTAATCATCTTCTGTGTATAGTAGCTTGATGTTTTGCTTTGGGTTTTTTGTTGTTAAATCGAACAGTTTTAATGTTTTAAACTTTCAAAAGTCTGTGTTTTGTGTTCAGTAAACGTAATTTGAGATCAATGGATGGATAGACGAATGAATAGATGCGCAGCAGAAATGGCACGCGCGCGTGCATTTGACAAGCTCATTTGCATAATGGTTTACTGTCACGTGCAGGTCACACCGTTCTGACACAAAGATTTGCTTTTGATGAGAGAAAATTAATGTCAGACTGTTATCGCAGCAATCAAAGATGAGCCAATTTTGTCTATAGTGTGTTACATTTGTGCTATTTATTTTTGTGTTTTTAAAATTAATAAAAGCAAAATGATGTGCCAAGCAGAAGTTGTGTTCATCTCTTTGAAGTGCAAACGATGATTATAATCTTCGTTTTTTTGTCTTTGTCTTTCTTCACTTGCCTGTCTACCTGTCTGTCTGTCTGTCTCTCCTTTCTTTTTTCACATAGTGTGTATGCAGAGAGAGAGAGAGAGAGAGAGAGAGAGAAAGAGAGAGAGAGAGAGAGAACGAAAACGAAAACGAAATTTTATTTAACCAGGGAAACATGAGATAAGCAATACAATGCTTTTTTCCCACCCAGCCCTGAGAGAGAGAGAGAGACAGGACCGGATCACAGACTTTTGAAGGAGGGGGGGGGCGGTGCTTGAAACATTTATTAGGCCGGGGTCCAGTGGCCGCCTAGGCCCCGGTGGGGTCCAGGGGCAAAGCCCTGGTGGGGGGTCCGTGAGGGCGAAGCCCCCCTTTGCCGAAAACGAGTTTTCAAAATTTTTAAACTGTTTTGTGGCATCTCCTGTGAGCTCAGAACAGAACTTCTTAAGAGCGTTGACAGCCGAGGGGGGTGCTGCTTAACAAAAGAAAATTGTGGTGGTACCATAGCCGATGAGGTTTAACCGAGGCGTGGTTACCGCTACACATATCTGTACTATTAAAAAATCGGGACTTTACTGGTTTAACACTGCCTCCGGGCATTGCCTCCAGTATTGTTCCCACCATCTTTGTATTTACAAATGCCCCACATGGCCGAAAGGCCGAAGAGGGCGTAAAACCCTATTTTCCTTCCGGGGGGTGCTGCAGCACCCAAAGCATCCCCCACCCTAGATCCGGCCCTGAGAGAGAGAGAGAGAGAGAGAGAGAGAGAGAGAGAGAGAGAGAGAGAGAGAGAGAGAGAGAGAAGGGGGGGGGGCACCTGTTGTCCATTCTGCAGTGTATATTTGCCTATAATTTTGCCAATTGTTATATAAACAAATTACCAGTATGTGTTTGTTTTTCTTTTTTTTTGTACTGTTTTTTATATATATATATATATATTTAACCAGGGAAACATGAGATAAGCAATACAATGCCCTGGTGGGGGGTCCGTGAGGGCGAAGCCCCCCTTTGCCGAAAACGAGTTTTCAAAATTTTTAAACTGTTTTTGTGGCATCTCCTGTGAGCTCAGAACAGAACTTCTTAAGAGCGTTGACAGTGAAAATGTACTCAGGAAAACGTAAAGCATTAAAACTGTTAAAAGACACCCCATCCATCCATTTGCCAATCCCCATCAATCCATCCATTTATCTATCACCCTCAAGTCTATTTCGCATAGCGCAAAGCAGAGGCTTTCTACACTTAGAAAAATAGAGTAGAGTGGCTCAACGTTTCCAGCACTGTGTGGACTTATGTGCTATAGGGTGCAATGATGGAGGCGTCATGTTATGAATTGTACTGTATGTTTTGTTGTTCACAGGTTGTTGAATGCTGACGGGACTATAATGCTGACGGGACTATAAGGAATAATAATAATAATAATAATAATGATAAGGTGCCTTCCAAAGCAGGTAGCAATCCACCTTTCGGTCACCATCCACAATGTGGATTAAGTCTCCCTCCAAAATCGAGGTAGCCATTGAGCGACTTAGCGGTGTGTGTTTTACCACCAGGGGGCATAACGCTCGAGTGGGGCTAATCCTCTATATTCTTAGTTGGGGATAATGAAAGAGAGAGAGAGAGGGAGGTGTCCCACCTTCTCTCTCTCTCTCTCTCTCTCTCGTCTCTCTCTCTCTCTCTCTCTCTCTCTCTCTCTCTCTCTCTCTCTCTCTCTCTCTCTCTCTCTCTCTCTCACTACGCCCAACTAAGAAAATCGCGTGATAAGCCCCTAGTGGATTGACTGCCCCCTGGCGGGCAAATAATCGCCATAAGTCGACCATTCACATGTGGATGGAGACCTAAAGGCCTTTAAGTCTCCAATCGTGTGGACATATAGGAAAACACACACACACGCACACGCACACGCACACACACACACACACACACACACACACACACACACACGCACGCGCACGCACACACACACACAATTTTTAAATTTTCAATTTGAATTTAATAGTAATCCTTTGACCCCTCTTGGGGGCATGGAGGATATACAGAATATAAAACAAGTGGCAACAAGCAAAAAATAAACACTCATCAAACAAACTAAGCTGCAGTCTATTGTCAAACAACTTTTCCTGATCTTATAAATTTTGCAATTTTCAATTATCGTAAAATAAAGAAAATGTTTCCAGTATAGTAATGCTTCAAAATTAAATGAAGATGTAAAGCTTCGAAATTCAACTTTCAGAAAAAAAAGTGTCTGTACTGAAGAAAAAA
Organism: Phymorhynchus buccinoides; assembly: GCA_017654935.2. Lineage (NCBI taxonomy): Eukaryota > Metazoa > Mollusca > Gastropoda > Neogastropoda > Raphitomidae > Phymorhynchus > Phymorhynchus buccinoides. The sequence continues at coordinate 51,912,145 of CM065694.1, forward strand.
AAACACGTAAAAATTAAAGAAAATGTTTCCAACAATAGGGGATTATAGACCCTACTAATCCTTGAATAACATAAAAGCTTCAGATATCGTTAATGTCAAACACACCACAAGCTAGAGCGTGAAAACGTTAGATCAACCGGAGGTGCGGCACCATTTTAGGCTCCAGTGACCTTGACCTTTGACCAGTGACAGATATGGAAGTTTTTTGCATTAAGCTAGAGATTTTCGTGTTTCATTTATTTCATTACTGAATTAACGGGCATGCTGCGTTCATGCATCCTTCAGGAACTGGTGACTCAAGGCTTCTGAGGGTCTCATTCGACGGTCTGGATCCAGCGCCATCACCTTGTGAAGGAGGTCATAGAGCGATTCTACTTCTTCCTTCTGCCAGCCTGCCATGCCCCGAAGATTGTCCGCGAGGATGGATTGTAAGGGGGAGGAGGCGTTCTGAAGCACAACACCGGTGTGGCATAAAACATTTTACCCATAAAATAAATACTCTTTTCCTCATTCAAATTGTTTGCCGTTTGGGAAAGATTCGCCCCTAAATACATTCAGAGGCGTCTTGTGGCATCCAGGAAGAACAAGATTCATCATTGAATACTGAAAAGTCAGGGATATTTTTTCTAATATTTATTATTATTTATTTTTGTTTGCATGGACGGTTGTTTTTATCGTCCGCCATTTTGAAAAATACGAAACTAAGTGACATGGCTTTGTATATCGATTTATCGGCAACAAATGTTGACTTACCCCCCCCCCCCCCACCCCCGCTCTATTTTTCTCGGTTCTTCCCGTGTAGATTGAGCACTTGAATATCAATATTTTAAATAATAGTTGACTTATTTATCACATGAAAGAAGAATGGCTCTAGTGCGCTTTTGAAGGGTATTTATTTCACGGTAGGTACTTATTTCTCATGACACCGGTCAAAAGAGAGTCCGTTATATGTCCAGCAATGTGAAATAAAATGTGAAGTAAGGGCACGTGCACAGTACATCCGGATTTTCCGCGCGGAAGTCATAGGCAAAAGACATCACAGGGATAAAACAAGAGCACGTGTCCGTATTTCTTTTTTTGTTTTACTTATTGATTATTTCCGCGCGGAAAAGCCGGATGTAGGGTAAGACGGGGTAAAAAGCCCATGGGCGGGTAAGAAGCCCATGCCAATTATCTAATGAAATAAAGCAAATTTCAGTCACATTTTGCCCATGAGACGAGTGTTAATGTTTAGCGTTCGTCTCATGGGCAAATTTTACTGAAATTTTCTTCGTCTCATGGGCAAAATGTGACTGAAATTTGCTTTATTTCATGAGATAATTGGCATGGGCTTCTTACCCGCCCATGGGCTTTTTACGCCGTCTTCCCCTAATGAGAGAGAGAGAGAGAGAGAGAGAGAGAGAGAGAGAGAGAGAGAGAGAGAGAGAGAGAGAGAGAGAGAGAGAGAGAGAGAGAGACGAAATACGAATGCTTTATTGAGGGTAAAAAGGATCAGCTACAATAGCTTCTTTACACCTTGCCCTCTCACTCACACATTCATACCATGCATCATGCAAAGAACATTTGACATAAAACAATCAAGTCAAGAAAATGGAACAAAAATTGGCACATGAAATAATTGAAAAATATATCAAAAATGGGAATTAAAGCAAACATGGGTAATACTTAGCAATGGTGAACTTGAATTGGTAGTTTAAATTGAGTACGAAAAAAGGGAAACAATTTTGAAACAATGACAATTTTTCAGAATAAAACCACTTTTAAGGGGAAAAAAATGGGAAAGA
>CM065694.1:51918928-51928928 GCA_017654935.2 Phymorhynchus buccinoides
TTGAGGGTCCGGGGAGGAACTCCGGTGGGGTGAAAGGTATGCAGCCAATCGCTCAGGTCACTTTTCATGTGGTCGAAGACGAAATGCCAACTGCCGCCATCTTGGAAAACGTGGTGGCATTTGACTGAAAACAGGAACGGAAGACATTTTTTTGTTAGTAAGAGAGAGTATCGTCGTCATCCTTGCCGTCGCCATTGCTGTTTTTTTCATCATTGTTATCAGCAGCAGCACCTTTATCATCATCATCATCATCATCATCATCGTCGTCGTTATCATCATCATCACATCATCATCATCATCATCATCATCACCATCATCATCATCATCATCGTCGTCGTTATCATCATCATCACATCATCACATCATCATCATCATCATCACATCATCGTCGTCATCGTCATCATCATCATCATCATCATCACATCATCATCGTCTTCGTCGTCTTGTCGTCATCATTTATCACTAGATCATCGTCATCGTCGTCGTCGTCGTTGTGTTGTCGTCATCATTTATCACTAGATTATTATCATTATTACCATCGCGGTCGTGGTCGTCGTCACCATCAGCATCATCATCATCATTATCATCATCATCATCATCATCATCGTTTCCTCCTCCTCCTCCTCCTCCTCCTTTTTCTTCTTCAATATTACCGTCAACAATATATTTTTTAAAAACGTGTGTAAAACAAAATGTTAATATATGCGTATTCTGTATCTAAAACACACAATAGTCACGTTAAATTATTGGAGTTGTGTAGAAGACTGTATAACATATTAATATCATCATGAAGCGATTCTGTGCAACGGTTTACGACAAACAGACAGACAGACAGACAGACACAAACAAACAAACAAAGAAACAAACGGACAGCGCCAAACTAAGTCCTATCTTCCCTCGTGCATAATTATAATGTCAGAGGACAATAAGTTAACTTACAAACGAGACCAACTTACACTCCTTCGCCCATAACAATCGGGTCAATAGGAAGGACAAACACACACACAAATCGGACGGAACTGTAGCTATTTGCTGTTTGCTGTTTTCTTGCTTGTCTATGTTGATAAAGGCGCATTCGCCGAAATATCCAGTAGTTTTGCTTTGTCTCTTGTGAATAAAATAACGTCACTTTACACTTGTCGTGTAGTTGTTTGTTTGTTGTATGTTCCAGTGACGTTGCAGTCTGTTTCATTTTTTTGTAGCGCTTTTAGTTGGCAGTCAAGAAAGTGACTTGCCCCCCCCCCACCCCCCCCCTCCAACACGCACACGCACGCGCACGCACACACACACACACACACACACACACACACACACACACGCGCGCGCGCGCACGCACGCACGCACACACGCACGCACGCACACGCACACACACACACACACACACACACACACACACACACACACACACACACACACTTCAGTGTCGTGGGCATTCACGATGGTGTCTATAGTATTCAGTACGTGCGTGACTTACCCACAAAACCTTCAGTGTTTTGCGCATTCACGATGGTGTCTATAGTATTCAGTACGTGCGTGACTTACCCACAAAACCTTCAGTGTTTTGCGCATTCACGATGGTGTCTATAGTATTCAGTACGTGCGTGACTTACCCACAAAACCTTCAGTGTTTTGCGCATTCACGATGGTGTCTATAGTATTCAGTACGTGCGTGACTTACCCACAAAACCTTCAGTGTTTTGCGCATTCACGATGGTGTCTATAGTATTCAGTACGTGCGTGACTTACCCACAAAACCTTCAGTGTTTTGCGCATTCACGATGGTGTCTATAGTATTCAGTACGTGCGTGACTTACCCACAAAACCTTCAGTGTTTTGCGCATTCACGATGGTGTCTATAGTATTCAGTACGTGCGTGACTTACCCACAAAACCTTCAGTGTTTTGCGCATTCACGATGGTGTCTATAGTATTCAGTACGTACGTGACTTACCCACAAAACGTTCAGTGTGTTGCGCATTCACGATGGTGTCTATAGTATTCAGTACGTGCGTGACTTACCCACAAAGCCTTCAGTGTCGTGGGCATTCAGGACGGTCAGTGAGTTTCGTTCTCTGACCACCCCTGTCATGCTGCCCTCCACTCTCTTTATCACTCTCTTTGTCATTGTCTTGGTATCAAACACTGTGTACACCTGAGAAAAAAAAAGTACCCGGATTATAAGGCGACTAGTTGCACCCGTGCTCCTCCGCACGGGTCCAGAACTATTTTTGTTTGAAAAGCAAAAAATAATGTATTCAATGTTACACTGATAGAACATATGATGTCTGTGATTGTAAGATAGTTCCCAGTACCACATACTATAGAATAAATGATTTCAAAAATGCCACAAAACACCAATGCTTTCAAGCTTTCGAGATTATTTATTATCTCTTACCAGGAAAATGAGTTTTAAAACTGACATGAGGTAAAAAGGTACAGCTACAAAGTTTATAAAACTTTTCTGTGTCTAATGTCTGTATTTGTGAACCTCAGAAACAAAACCAGTTAACGTTAACTTTATGTATTTTTGTGCTGATTTACTTGTTCTCCCAATAGGGGAGGGACAGTGTTTATAAAACGTTTCTGAGTCTGACACAGAAAAGTTTTATAAATACTATAGAATAAAGATGCAATACTGGAAGCCATGTATTGATTTGAGCAAATTTTGCGCGACTTAGTGACAAAATTTATTAACACTGTTGTCGTTGTTACGAAACACAGGTTCGGCATTCTTCGTGTTTTCCTAGGTAGGTTCGGTAATTTCCGACACAGCTCGGGCTCGGGCAGATGGCACAACATTTCAAGGACATTTCATACATTTTGCCTTCAAACTCAACTTTCAAAAGCAACATTTTCAAACAGACATAGCGGAATCGCGTCCCAACTTGTTCTTCTAGAACTGTATGGCAAGCAAAGGTCCGACATTTACGCAGTATCTGAGTTTTTACGTTCCTTTACACTTCGGGTCTTAGCGCATTATATTATAGACACCTCCCCCGAAGACGGGTCGGATAATCAAAAACGGTCACACACGTAATGTTCTCATCCCTTGCTGATGCATTTTGTACCATGGTGTTCAAGTGCTTCGGCTGTTGGGATGATCCCTGGAGTCTTTTAAACAAACAACAACAAGATGAGCCAAGTTAAGAGCCTAACTCGGGCAGAACGATCGAGCGCGGGCAAATTAGTAGTCTAGTATAGAGAACGAACACTCGTGGCAAATGCCCTATTCCTGACGGCAGAGGAGGCAGCTGCTATTCTGAAGGGCGGGGATAAAACTGTGTATTATAGTGGAACATTGTTACCTGAAGGGTAAAAAGGGGTAAAGGGAGAATGCAAATTTGATTTTTTTTTTTAAAGGCCAAGAGCTGTCACAGAAAAACGAACGAACCAACCAAAACCAAAACAAATTCGTACAGTTCTGCCAACACATGTTTTTCAGAAAATTCCACCAAAACGATTTTAACTTATTTATTGACGTAGACTGAAGAAAACCACTGTCATTGTCCCCCAAAACATAACTATTAACAAAACTATCAATCAATTTATCTTCCATGTCTCCGTCTTTATTTATTTCTTTTGAACGACATTTTTGAAATGTTCACTCCCCGTGGGGATACTGGGGGGTCTTTCGCAAAAATAGTTCCCCCACCTTCTGGACGTTCTGTGCTTGAAACTTCCCCTAATCTGCCACTCTCTTTCATTCTGCCTTTTCCCTTTGCTTCTATCATCTATTATCTATCTGGGTAAAGATCAAGATGTGCAACCACCCCTACATTTCTCGGTTGTTTCCACATATTTTATGAACCATTTCAGCGAATTATCTTTGTTGAATAATTAATCGCAGTCATGATAAAGGCCATTATCTAATAGAACCCCCCTCCCCCCCCCCTCCCCCCCCCCCCCCCCCCCTCACCCCCCCCCCCCCCCCCCCCCCCCCCCCCCCCCCCCCCCCCCCCCCCCCCCCCCCTATGTAGTGCAGTACACCGCAGCATTTGTCACAGTCCTGGTTCATTGCGTTTTTTTCGTCTTGCCTTTATCTTCTACTATTATTGAATGCATGTGTTTAATTATGTAAATGGATGAAAATTAGTGTTAAATATAGCAAACGATAGAGGATGAAGTACTCAATCTGCAGTAAGAAAGGCAAGAACGGAAAAATGGAAACAACCGAGAAATGGAGGAGGGGGGGGGAGGCGCATCATCTTTGCCTTTACCTCTATCTGACTTATTGGCCTATTCTCCTGCCTTTTTGTTCTCCAAACAAATATTTGTTCTCCTTTGAGTTCCTCCGAAATCGGAATGTGTCGGTTGTACGCAGCGGGGAGACCAGTGAAAACTGAAAACCGGACACATACGTACCTTGCCCATTATGGCCGTATGGTCTGGGAACACAGAAGAAGAAGAAGAAAAAAAAGAAGAAATGTTCAAAGATGAAGCTTATAACATTTGAGCGTGTTTATAGTCGCAAATCAAGCGGACTTTGTGAACAGTATGGTGTAAATAATATACGTAGCTTTAAAAATCAACACCTGGGAGAATGCATGAAGCATGGCAGTCTTGTACCTTAGCACCCCCTCCCCCCTCATGTTTACCACCCTCACAATCAAAGTCAGCTTCTTTCAGATTGATGAAAATTAATCATAGGCTGATCCTAACCCTATTCCATTCCCAAAAAGAATACATACATGTGTCAGTAGCGATTCAAGCCGAATGTGAAGAACGTCGGTTACGTGTTGATGTTACATTAGAGACCCAAAAAGAAAGAACAAAGAATGTAGAGAACTTTTAGCATGTATTGGTGAGTCAGTGGGGATTCAAGATAAAAGTAAGAAAAGATAAGTACCACAATTACATTGTTAAAAACACACACAAAAACCTATTTACATTAAATAAATACACCAGAAGAAAACCACGCTCACCTTTCCAAAGTAACCACGTTTCAATTTTTGGACCAACTGGTATCTGGCCTGGAGATGTGGATCCACAAACTGCAGTTCCATCTCAACTTCTTCAACTTCACAGACACAACAAATCGTACGAAAATGTACTGGCATTATTTACTTATATACGAATAAACGGTCTTTAAGCGCAGAATGGACGTTTCCCCCAATTAATAAATAGGCTTTTAGAAGTTGAGCGCTGACCACACAGCGTCCACGAGTCTTAATGAAGCAAATGACTTCTTGTGGTTGAGTCTCCTCACAAACGATCATCTGTAGTCGGCTCAAGGGTCAGATGCTTTTTAAAAATACGTCCACGTCCCATCAGCTGACCGCTGATCGCGTGAGAGTGGTGGAGGAGGGGGCGTGGGAATAGGGGTTCCAGGTATCAAAGTCCGTCTTGGGTGCCGTTTCACAAGGGCTAACGTTACGTTGCGCTCGCTTAAATCGGCAAAAACGGTCTAAGAAACACCCTTCGTTTGCCGATAGTTCGCGTGACGTTTTGTTCTTGCCAAACACCGAGCAAGCGGCGGACTATCCAGAACTAGCAGGGGGTTCATTCATTTCTTGTTGTTCATTGGTCCACTAAAGCTTGTTTAAAATAATACTCTTTTTTTTTTACCAATCAGACAAGAGCTTGTAATATTATTCCGCAGACGTTTTCTAAATTGTTGCTTAGACCCCTTTTGGCGTAACAGTTATGCGCGCGGCGACTAGACCCGACATGGTGAGTGATCAGTGACTTGAACGTGTCTTTCCAATGGAGAAAGCCATCCCTACCCCCGCCCCTGGACTCCATGCACCTTTCCTACCATCTATGCTCTCTTAAGATAACGGGTCACCCTAATCCCTTAGTCCACAGACCTTCCATATCAGGCTCTAAGGTCTTCACCCCCTGGACTCCATGCACCTTCCCTACCATCTATGCTCTCTTAAGATAACGGGTCATCCTAACCCCTTAGTCCACAGACCTTCCATATCAGGCTCTAAGGTCTTCACCCCCTGGACTCCATGCACCTTCCCTACCATCTATGCTCTCTTAAGATAACGGGTCATCCTAATCCCTTAGTCCACCGACCTTCCATATCAGGCTCTAAGGTCTTCACCCCCTGGACTCCATGCACCTTTCATACCATCCATACTCGGACGGGTCATCCTAACCCCTTAGTCCACCGACCTTCCATATCAGGCTCTAAGGTCTTCACCCCCTGGACTCCATGCACCTTTCATACCATCTATACTCGGACGGGTCATCCTAACCCCTTAGTCCACCGACCTTCCATATCAGGCTCTAAGGTCTTCACCCCCTGGACTCCATGCACCTTCCCTACCATCCATACTCTCTTAAGATAACGGGTCATCCTAACCCCTTAGTCCACAGACCTTCCATATCAGACTCTAAGGCCTTCACCACTGGAATCCATGCACCGTTCATACCATCTATGCTCTCTTAAGATAACGGGTCATCCTAATTCCCTAAACCCTCAGGCCCTATCACTAACAAGGAGATGAGATAATCGCTCCTCTTTAGCTACTAAGCGCTGCAATTAAGTCTTCCTCGTCTTCTTCTTCTTCGATCGCTCAGACCGTTTCCTGTCAATAATGAGCGCAGATGCGTCATGCTGCCGTTATGCACCTAACTAAGGAATAGTTATGCCCAGCAAGTCCGACTTCGGCTGGAGGAAATCTTTTTGAAAGTGTTTCGTTGAAAAAAAAAAAGGCACAAAGAGAATGGACCGGTAAGGCAGAAAGATAGTAGATGACAGTAAGCAAAGGGAAAAGGCAGAGTCAAAGAGAGTGACAGATTAGAGGATGCTACAAGCACATAAATTCCAGAAGGTGGGGGAACTATTTATGCAAAAGACCCCCCGGTATCCCTACGGGGGGAGGCAATTAAGTGTCTCATGTGATCTGATCAGGCTAATCTCTCGTAACACTGATAACTAATGACACAGTCTGTAGCTATTTTACCCTTCATGAGAGCTCGCTACCTCTAGTTGGGTATGTTTGTGTGACTTAGATAAGAGAGAGCTCGGTACCAGTAGTCACCCCGTGGGGATACCGGTCTTTCGTAAACATAGTTCCCCCACCTTCTGGAAGTTCTGTGCTTGTAACTTCATCTAATATGTCACTCTCTTTGACTCCGCCTTTTCCCTTTTGCTTTCTATCTTCTACTATCTTTCTGACTTACTGGCCCATTCTCCTGCCTTTTAACAAAAACTCCTACAAATAATTTTTCTCCTTTGAGCTCCTCCCAAATCGGAGTGTGTCGGCTGTACGCAGCGGGGAGACCAATGAAAACTGAAAAACGGACACATACGTACCTTACCCATAATGGCCATATGGCCTGGGAACGCAGAAGAAGAAGAAGTTACCAGTATTCGGGTATGTTTGTGACTTAGCCAAATGCTAAGCTACCACTTTGCCCCAGTTTTTGTCCGACTATGACTTCCAAATAGCAGAGGAGGCAACGACTATTCAGGAAGCTTGGCTGGAATCTGTTTTACTTATAAGTGGTGGGGACGCCTTGACCTTGATAACCTTAGAGGGGTACACAAAAATCAAGAACTTATAAGTAGCATTAATATTTAAACATGTGTACTACTACTACTACTACTACTACTACTACTACTACTACTACTACTACTACTACTACTACTGCTGCTGCTGCTGCTAACTACTACTGCTGCTGCTAACTACTACTACTACTACTACTACTACTACTACTACTACTACTACTACTACTACTACTACTACTACTACTACTACTACTACCACCACTACTACCACTACTACTACTACTACTACTACTACTACTACTACTACTACTACTACTACTGCCACCACTACTACCACTACTACTACTACTACTACTACTACTACTACTACTACTACTACATAAGATTAGATCACTAAATATTACGTGAATGATGAATGAAACAAAATGCATACATACACTCATGGATGCATGAGAGAGAGAGAGAGAGAGACGAGAGAGAGAGAGAGAGAGAGAGAGAGAGAGAGAGAGAGAGAGAGAGAGAGAGAGAGAGAGAGAGAGAGAGAGAATGGCAGCAAGGCAAGGGAGAAAACTCCCTTTTCGTGCATAACTTATTATCTTTACTCTATAGAGTTTGCTCCCTTGCTACGTAACGTATAACTACACCGAATACACTCTTCCTCTCAATAGGATACTGTAGTGGTACCATAGCCGATGAGGTTTTTACCGAGGCATGGTTACCGCTACACGTATCTGTATTTTAAAAAAAAATCGGAACTTTACTGGTGTGGCACTGCCTCTGGGCATTGTCCCCAGTAATGTTCCCACCATCTTTGTATTTACAAATGTCCCATATGTGTCTATGACCGAGAGGACGTAAAACACCATTTTTGATTGATTCCTCTCAATAGCTCAAAATTGCTGTTTTGTCCTCAGTCCACGAAAGTGGAAAATGGAATACACGTTTATAGGTGTGTGGGTTTTTTTCATTTCTGGCTGTCTGTGTTTCTCTCTGTCATATGCTTGTATATGTGTGCGCTGTTGTTATTTATTTATTTATTAAGACAACGTTTATAGCGCCTAATCTTTAAGCTCTAAGCGCTTTATTGGTGGGGTTGTCGTTGGGGTTTTCTCCCCTAAACTGCTGCATGGAATTTGATCAGATTTTGTAGAGAAGTCGGCATTCCACATTTAAGATTTAATGTTCGCGTTTTAACAGTAAAGGTAAAGATGCGTCTCCACCCCCCCACCCCCCCACCCCCCTCCATTTCTCGGTTCTTTCCATTTTTCAGTCTTGCCTTTCTTACTGCAGATTGAGTACTTCATCCTCTATCGTTTGCTATATTTAACACTAATTTTCATCCATTTACATAACTAAACACATGCATTCAGTATTAGTAGAAGATAAAGAAAGGCAGGACGGAAAAACGCAAAGAAGAAGACATAATGTTTTACGCCCTCTTTGGCCTTTCGGCCATGTGGGGCATTAGGGTTCTACTTGAAGATATAAGAAAAACGCAATGAACCAGGACTGTAACAAATACTCCGCGGCTGTTGTGTGTACTGGGGTGGGGGTGGGGGGGGGGGGGGGGTGTCCTATTAGATAATTAGGTCGGGAGTTCTTCGGCATCAATCTGTTATTTAGACAACGGCGAAGAGTCGTCATGGCTTGACCTGGTTTTGCTTTAGCAATATGAACGGAGGACATTTCTGCCACATGGCAACGCTTCCGAGGTTTCAAATAGGAATGAGAGGGTGGGGTTTTTTTTCATAATCTTTTTTTTTTTTTCTAAGTGAGAGAGGGAAAGGGGGGGGGGGGGGGAGAGAATAAGAGAGAGGATGGAAGTGACGGGAAGCAGAAAGTGTGCTTGATCTCCCACCCACTCTCTCTCTCTCTCTCTCTCTCTCTCTCTCTCTCTCTCTCTCTCTCTCTCTCTCTCTCTCTCTCTCTCTCTCTCTCTCTCTCTCTCTCTCCTCTCTCTCTCTCTCTCTCTCTCTCTCTCTCTCTCTCTCTCTCTCTCTCTCTCTCTCTCTCTCTCTCTCTCTCTCTCTCTCTCTCTCTCTCTCTCTCTCTCTCTCTCTCTCTCTCTCTCTCTCTCTCTCTCTCTCTCTCTCTCTCTCTCTCTTCTCTCTCTCTCTCTCTCTCTCTCTCTCTCTTCAAGTCGACAGGTTGTAAGAATAGGCCTGGCCTAAAATCTCAATCCTTGCGTAATAAAGTTCAAGTGTCAAGTCTCTCTCTCTCTCTCTCTCTCTCTCTCTCTCTCTCTCTCTCTCTCTCTCTCTCTCTCTCTCTCTCTCTCTCTCTCCCTCTCCCTCTCTCTCCCTTTCTCTCTCTCTCTCTCACTCTCTCTCTCTCTCTCTCTCTCTCTCTCTCCCTTTCTCTCTCTCTCTCTCTCTCTCTCTCTCTCTCTCTCTCTCTCTCTCTCTCTCTCTCTCTCTCTCTCTCGTCATATTTAATTCTACAAGTCCACACGCGCACGTGCATACATACAAACACACACACACACACACACACACACACACACACACACACACACACACACACACACACACAAAATGTA
>CM065694.1:51933928-51936428 GCA_017654935.2 Phymorhynchus buccinoides
TCTTTAATTTTAAAAAAAACACCAACAAAAGTGTAGGCATAGATGCTGCTCGGAGGCACTTTCAAAACTTAGCGCTGCGATGTATTCTCTTAGAACGCTCTAACTGGGCAACGCGCTACTAGTTAGGTTGTAGCCTCCTTTTCTGTGACTCATACTGACTTAGCTGTTCGTTTTTAAAAGAGCTAGGTAAACATTGGCAAGTCCATTTCATTTTCTGTGCAGATCTTCTTCTTCTTCCGAGTTCCCAGGCCATATGGCCATAATGGGTAAGGTACGTATCGGGGTCTACATGGGTAGAGTGGAAACAAAATAGTAGAATTATTTTCAGACGAACATATTTCACGTGAACCATGACTCACAGACATCGTCGTCGTCTTCTTCTTGTGCGTTCCCAGGCCATATGGCCATAATGGGTAATCTACGTATGTGTCCGGTTTTCAGTTTTCACTGGTCTCCCCGCTGCGTACAGCCGACACATTCCGATTTCGGAGGAGCTCAATGGAGAGAATAATGTTAGAAGTTGGTTTTTTTTCAAAAAGGCAGGATAATGGGCCAATAATAAGTCAGAAAGATAGTAGATGATACAAAGAGAGTCAAAGAGAGTGGAAGATTAGGGGAAGTTACAAGCACAGAACTTCCAGAAGGTGGGGAACTATTTGTTACGAAAGAACCCCCCCCCCCCCCCCGGTATCCCCACGGGGAGAGACTCGTGGAGGGGGTCGTCCAGCTCCCCGTATGGAGGCACGAGGCATCCACCCACTGCCCCATTTTGTGCAGATGATACCAGGATTAGTATTATCATTGTTATCGGATTTGGGCCAGCAGTATATTTATTCGATTAGGTTTACATTGCAGATTAGTCTTTGTTTGCACACACACAAAAGAAGGTCATCTTTGATGGTTGTTCACACAGTTTAATGCGGATAAATATATCGATGTTCGGAAACATCACTGCATTTATTGCCATTTTCCCACGGTAAGCGTTTCATTCGTATAAACCTATGACTGTTCGGTAGTGTCTGTCCATAAGAATCAACGACTAGGGGAAGACGGGGTAAAAAGCGCATGGGCGGGTAAGAAGCCCACCCCAATTATCTCATGAAATAAAGAAAATTTCAGTCAAATTTGCCCATGAGACGAATGCTTGACATTAACGCTCGTCTCATGGGCAAAATGAGACTGAAATTTGCTTCATTTCATGAGATAATTGGGGTGGGCTTCTTACCCGCCCATGCGCTTTTTACCCCGTCTTCCCCTACTTCAAAGTTAAACTCACCATCGTAAGCGGTTTTGTACTTTTTGGAATTAATTGTGGTTTTTATTTGGGGTTTTTCCCCACCTTCAAATTCTATGTTACAGTTTTGTGAGATTTATCTATTATTTTGTTGTTGTTACTGTTGTTGCTTGTTCGTGTTGTGTATATTCATTCACTTGTTTCTCTTAATGTTCCCTTTTTGCTGTTATTTCATTATTACGTTCTGTTCCAGTGTCTAATTACCTTTGGCAGCCAGTATTGTGTAGGGGAAGACGGGGTAAAAAGCGCATGGGCGGGTAAGAAGCCCACCCCAATTATCTCATGAAATGAAGCCAATTTCAGTCTCATTTTGCCCATGAGACGAGCGTTAATGTCTAGCATTCGTCTCATGGGCAAATTTGACTAAAAATTTTCTTTATTTCATGAGATAATTGGGGTGGGCTTCTTACCCGCCCATGCGCTTTTTACCCCGTCTTCCCCTAACATATCTGTATTTGAGCGCCTTGTATTTAGATTTAAGCTTGTTGTGCTCATTTGCATTTGTTTATGTTGCTGCTATATTGATTTTCAATAACATTCGTTATTGTTTGATTTGGAAGATTTTTTTTAAAAAGGCAGGAGAATGGGCCAATAAAGGGCCATCCACTCGTTCATTAAAATCGCACGACTGTACGATACGATTCGATCACGTGGTCTCGAAGCGCGAATCACATTTGTTCTTCGAGACCACGTGATCGAATCGTATCGTACAGTCGTACGATATTAGTGGACGTGTGGCTACACTGCATACACTGCATACGATTCGATCACGTGGTCTGGAAGCGCGAATCACATTTGTTCTTCGAGATTACGTGATCGAATCGTATCGTACAGTCGTACGATATTAGTGGACGTGTGGCTACACTGCATACGATTCGATCCCAAAGCGATCCGATTTTCACGATGGATGTCTGTCTCCCCGTGGGAATACCGGGGGCTGGGGGGGGGGGGGGGGGTGATGTCTTTCGTAAAAATAGTTCCCCCACCTTCTGGAAGTTCTTTGCTTGAAGCTTCCCCTAATCTGCCACACTTTTTGACTCTGCCTTTCCCCTTTGCTTTCTGTCATCTACCGTTACTATCTTTCAGACTAAAGGGTCAGCCACACGTCCACTTAAGTCGTACGACTGTACGATACGATTCGATCACGTGATCTCGAAGAACAAATGTGATTCGCGCTTCGAGACCACGTGATCGAATCGTATCGTA
>CM065694.1:51951428-51958928 GCA_017654935.2 Phymorhynchus buccinoides
TGTGTGTGTGTGCGTGTGTGTGTGTGCGCACGTGTGTTCGCGCGTGTGTGTGTGTGCGTGCGTGTGCGCGTGTAGGCTACCTGTCTGTCTTTCTGTCTGTCTGTGGCTAAACCTCTTGTGCATGCGTGCTCTGGCGCGCACGCGCGCGCGCGCTCGTGTGTGTAAGCGTTTGAATGTGTATATGCGCGCGCGCGTGTGTGTTGTGCGTGTGCAAGAGTGATGAAAGACTAATGGTATGGTTAAAAGTTAAAAAGGAGTTGTCAGGGGGTGAGGGGCGGGGGGAGTGGGGGGTGGGGGGTATTTTAGTCTTAGACTACTGAACTACTAGCTAGATCTGTTGAGACAACAAGGCTCTGTTCTCTATGTGCCACGTGGAGCAGAACATTTAAGGGGATTAGTGAGCAGTGAGGAGCAAAATAAACAATGTGTTGCTGATAACAACCCTCAACACCATAGCGCTGTTGGTGACAATGTATTAGGTACATGTGTATTAGGTACGTTATTGTCACAGAGGCGTCTCTGTGAAATTCGGGTTGCTTCCACCTGGAGAGAGCGTCGCAGCCAGAGGCGCGCCACCCAATTTTTTTTTTTTTTTTTTTTGCATTGGATTTTTGTGTGACTGATGAGGGGGAAACTTGACCAATTGACAACTTTTTCGTTGCCACTGGGTTTAACGTATGCTAAGTGCATGGGCACACGGGACCTCGGTTTATCGTCTCATCCGAAAGACTCCACGTTCAGACCGCAAGACCTAGTGCAAAGTGAGAGGAAATATCCCCTGTACCCAGGTTCGAACTCGGGTTTACTTGACACGAAGCGAACGCGCTACCACTGTGCCACTCTACACCATGTATGTATTGCTATGCCAGTCTGTCGTGTCCGACTATGCCTTCTGTATCTGGATCTGGATAACTACGTCGTAGAAAGTCACTTCTGACGATATAGTTGCGACGGATCTAGCAAGATGCATGTATAATAGGAAAATATACTTATAGGAAGTTGTTGTTGTTGGTGGTGGTGGTGGCTTACCCTGGCTAAAAGACTCCAGGGATCATCCCAACAGCAGAAGCACTTGATCGACTATGGTACAAATGCATCAGATAGGGGTGAGAACATTACGTGTGTGACCTTCTTCGTCTTCTTCTTCTGCGTTCCCAGGCCATACGGCCATAATGGGCAAGGTACGTATGTGTCCGGGTTTCAGTTTTCACTGGTCTCCCCGCTAGCGTACAGCTGACACATTCCGATTTCGGAGGAGCTGAAAGGAGAAACATTATTTGGAAGATTGGTGTGTTTTTTAAAGTCCCTTTTTGAGGGGTTAAAACACTTTCACAGAAAATTTAATTTGTCGACAAATTGTTTGTTTCTCCCAAACTGTCTTTTTGGCCATAAAAATTGAAATGCAAAAGAGTAGTGTATATCCCGACTTTTTGAGCCCACATATGAACCTATACACCCACTACCTACCTACCTACCTACACACTCACTACCTACCTACCTAACTACCTACACACCCACTACCTACCTACCTACCTACACACCCACTACCTACCTACCTACCTACACACCCACTACCTGTCTACCTACCTACACACCCACTACCTGTCTACCTACCTACACACCCACTACCTGTCTACCTACCTACACACCCACTACCTGTCTACCTACCTACACACCCACTACCTACCTACCTACCTACCTACACCCCCACTACCTGTCTACCTACCTACACACCCACTACCTACCTACCTACACACCCACTACCTACCTACCTACACACCCACTACCTACCTACCTACCTACACACCCACTACCTGTCTACCTACCTACACACCCACTACCTACCTACCTACCTACACACCCACTACCTGTCTACCTACCTACACACGCACTACCTGTCTACCTACCTACACACCCACTACCTGTCTACCTACCTACACACCCACTACCTGTCTACCTACCTACATACCTACCTACCTACCTACACACCCACTACCTGTCTACCTACCTACACACCCACTACCTGTCTACCTACCTACACACCTACTACCTGTCTACCTACCTACACACCCACTACCTGTCTACCTACCTACACACCCACTACCTGTCTACCTACCTACCAAGCAATCAAACAACCACCCTACCAGACAACTATAATAATAATAATAAACAACGGATATTTATATCTACCTATGTAGCTTACTAACTACGTGTACCTAACTTAGGTCCTTTACTCAAATGGCTTTTATCATTGGTTGACATTAGCCTGTAGTAGGGGCCAACAGTAACATGAGAGCTGTACAATAGATGATTTTCTACAGTAATGGAAAATCATGGTACAGTTTAGTCTCTTGTGGAAGACTATGACTCTCGAACGAGGGGAGTCCTTGCACCGGCTCTGGTGCTGCAGCCAAAGGGATGGGCTGGCCTTTGGGGACCTTCCTCAACGCCCGCTGTGTCCTCAAATCCCTTTGGCCGAAAGAGTGGGGATGTACCCTGGGCAAGGCATCTCCACTATAAACAGCCCAGCCCGCCAGAATAGTATCTGCCCCCCTCTGCTATCTGGCAGTCATTGTCGGAAACGACAGAGTATCATACAACTACCTAACTACGTACCTACTTACCTACCTACCTACCTAACTAACTAACACATTAATTAACTAACTAGCTAGCTAGCTTACTAACTAACTAACCAACCAACCAATCTGCAAGTAACTAACTAAGTAACTGACCAACCAACCAACTAACTATGGCGTGTGTGTGGTGGTGTGTGTTTTTAGCAACATGCTCAGTGAAAGGTTGCAATTTCTTTCACACAGACAAAACAATCGAACCTGACGGATATCTGAGACGAGAATTATCCAACTACTACCCATATTAACCTACCAGCCTACCCAGCTACCCTTCACCCATGGCGTTCTTGGAGGAGCCTACTACTACTGCTAGGCGGAGGTCCTCCGAGGAGAAGGGGAAGAGGGTGCGCATAGACTACAGTGACGTCTACCTGGAGAACGAGAAGCTGGCAGATGCCCTCAGCAACAGCCTGGACCTGCTGGCCCGACGAAAACATCGTCAGATCATCAACAGAGATCACGAAATTAGGTGAGTATTGATGGCGAGGAGGAGGAGGATAGGGATGATGATGGGGAGATGATGATGGTGGTGGTGGTGCTTGTGGGGGTGATGATGATGATGATGATGGGGGGTGGATATTGGGGTGGGTGGGTGATGATGATGAATGATGATGATGGTGGTGGTGGTGGTGGGGGTGATGATGATGATGATGACGACGACGATGAGGAGGAGGAGGAGGAGGATGGTGTCGATGATGACAATGGTAGTTCTGTAATTAACGGTATGTGGTCTTTATTTTGTTTGTTTGTTGTTTTCGTTTTTGTTCTTGTTCTTATTTTGGGGTTTTGAGTGTGGGTTTTTGTGTGTGCTGTTATAGGGTTTTTTAACAGTAAAGGCCATAGCACTCGCGCGCACATGCACACACACACACTCGCATATATGCGCGTGCGGACGCACGCAAACATATTATTCAGTCCCGAAATGTGCGCCAGTCTATTGCGTCCAACTGTGAACTCCTAATAGCAGAAGCGGCTACTACTCTCTCGGAAACCTGGGTTATATTGGAGATGTTTTACCCTGACCCCCCACCCCATCTCTCTCTCTCTCTCTCTCTCTCTCTCTCTCTCTCTCTCTCTCTCTCTCTCTCTCTCTCTCTCCTCTCTCTCTCTCTCTCTCTCTCTCTGTGGATGACTTCAGGACATTTCGCAATGGAAAAAGTCGGCAATGGCCAACTGATACCCAGCGCTGTAGCACTAATAGCTCAAAAACGCTAATAAGCTGAAAAAGGATTTTCTGTCATATCATTTTGCAAAATCAATTATCATTCGGCTCTCAATCTCGCTTTACTATTAGCCCAGCTAGGTATGAGACAAAATGCCAGCTGGTGGTAGCCTGTAATGAAACCCAGACGAGCAAAGAGCGAAAGTGCATCAATGTTAGTCTATTACTATTACGGTGTAGAGTGGCACAGAGGTAACGCGTTCGCCTCGTATGCAATAAACTCGAGCTCGAACCTGGGTACAGGGGATTTTTCCTCTCATTCTGCACTAGGCCTTACGGTCTGAACGTGGAGTCTTTCGGATGAGACGATAAACCGAGGTCCCGTGTGCCCATATACTTAGCACACGTTATGTCCAGTGGCAACGAAAAAAAAATCATTTGGTCCAAATTTAACACTAACACACCCTTTCCTTCCTCATCAGTCACACAAAAATTGCATGCAAAGTTTTTTTTAAAAGAGGGTGGCGCGCCTTTGGTTGCGACATACTTTCCATGTGGGAGCAACCCGAATTTCACAGAGACGCCTCTGTGACCATGAAGTGCCAAATACAAGCAATGTCAATCTTAAATTCCTTTGCAGGCAAATCAATGAGCCAAAAAGAGAGATCTCTCCAACCCTAAAAGACACACATCTACTGTCAAGGTACTCAGAGTGTAAGGAGTTCAGGGCCCAAACATTTGGTTGAGGGGGTTTCTTCTCTGAAGACCCTCTGTTTGTCCATCTCTCCGTAGAGTTTCTTCGCGCCAAGGTGCCCGATGTTTGTTTATGATGGTGGTGGTGGTAGTGTGGGGGTAATGATGATGATGGTGATGATGGTGATGGTGATGAAGATGATGATTATGGTGATGATGATGATGATGGTGATGATGATGATGATGATGATGATGATGATGATGGGGATGATGATGATGATGATGATGATGATGAAGAAGATGATGATTATGGTGATGATGATGATGATGATGATGGGGATGATGATGATGATGATGATGATGATGAGCAGGAGGAGGACGATGATAGTTCTGTAATTATCGATAAGTGATCTTTATTTTGTTTGCTCGTCGGTTTTTGTTTTTGTTCTATGCTTTTTCTTCTTCTTTCTTTCCAGGCAGTTACGAAAAACTCTTAGCTCTATGAATGCCTCATCATCTTCTACCTCCTCCTCCTCCTCCACCACTTCCCACCCCCACCCCCACTCCACCACCAACCCTAGTTCATCAACCACCACCACCACTTCTACTATTACCCTCACTACCACCAACCCCCGCTTCCGTCCCCTCAAACCTCCCTCCTTCGTGAAATTAGATGTGCGTGTACCGGATCAGAACCACAACCACGACAGCGATAAAGACGATGACGACGACGACGACGATGATAACAGTGATGACGATGATGATGATGACGAACGTGAGGAAGATGGCGGCGGTTCGATGACGGCGATGAAGAGGAAAAGATCCCCCCAGTGGCGTAGAATGGACTCGCCCAGTCACAAGGCTAAAGTGGCTTGGGGCGATACCACTTTGAAGAACGGAGAGGTCAGAGGGGGTGCGGGTTCTAGGTCTGGAGCTTCGGCTTCAGCGAAACACGGCGTAAAGAGAGTCACGAGGTTGGAGTTTGTTTGTTTGTTTGTTTGTTTGTTTGTTTGTTTGTCTTTTTTTCTCTTTTGTTGTTGGTTGTTTGATGATGTCGTTGTTTACACGTTACGCCCACCCAGTCCGTAGCTTTGTCCATTTCATGAAATCACTAGGGGAAGACGGGGTAAAAATCCCATGGGCGGGTAAGAAGCCCATGCCAATTATCTCATGAAATAAAGCAAATTTCAGTCAAATTTGCCCATGAGACGAATGCTAAACATTAACACTCGTCTCATGGGCAAAATGGGACTGAAATTTGCTTCATTGGCATGGGCTTCTTACCCGCCCATGGGCTTTTTACCCCGTCTTACCCTAATCTAAGCCTGCCTATTGTTACAAATGAAAACAAAACTTCGGTCATAGAGATCTAGAATGGGTTCAAACATGGACCAGATCACGTAACAACAATAGAGAGAAATTCGCCACTGTTGAATAAGCCTTATAGACCCAGTGACGCACCACGATTAAGTCCCTTGTTTTTTTTCTGGGTTGCTGTGACCCACATACGAATTTCCCCATATTCAAATTGAGGCTGCTCTTTAAACTGATGTGTCGGCGAAATAAGGCTTTACGCCCTCTTCGGCCTTTCGGCCTTAATGATGTGTCGGTTCGAATTTGGGGCCATTTATATGGCAGTCAGACTTGGTCAAAACAAAGATTTATTTCCGGTTATTAGAAGGAAAACCCGTGAAACCCGTGATTTTGACACGTGATCTGGTGGATCTTTAAAGACCCAGCAGGTCACGTGTCATAATCACTGGGTTCCACGCGTTTTCCCTCTTATAGCTGGTAAGAAATCTTGTTTTGACCAGGTTTGACTCCCATACAAATGTCCCCAAATTGAAAACGAAACATTTTGTTTCATTCATCATTCACTTAATATTTAGTTATCTAATCTTATGTTTATTATTTACTTATTCCTCGCTTGATTTTGTGCTGTTGCAACCGAGTTGTAACGGGGTATACACAATTAATTTTTTGTCATTTGTCATTGTCATCTCTCTCTCTCTCTCTCTCTCTCTCTCTCTCTCTCTCTCTCTCTCTCTCTCTCTCTCTCTCTCTCTCTCTCTCTCTCTCTCTCTCTCTCTCTCTCTCTCTCTCTCTCTCTCTCTCTCTCTCTCTCTCTCTCTCTCTCTCTCTCTCTCTCTCTCTCTCTCTCTCTCTCTTTTCTCTCTCTCTCTCTCTCTCTCTCTCTCTCTCTCTCTCTCTCTCTCTCTCTCTCTCTCTCTCTCTCTCTCTCTCTCTCTCTCTCTCTCTCTCTCTCTCTCTCTCTCTCTCTCTCTCTCTCTCTCTCTCTCTCTCTCTCTCTCTCTCTCTCTCTCTCTCTCTCTCTCTCTCTCTCTCTCTCTCTCTCTCTCTCTCTCTCTCTCTCTCTCTCTCTCTCTCTCTCTCTCTCTCTCTCTCAGAAGCTAGTAAGAGAATTCATAATGCATTGTCCCAGGCATATACATTGATTTAGTAGTACTGCGTTGTGCTGCATTTTTTTCATGCACTATTTCAATTATGATGTGTTTGCTTGTTGTTGGCTTCTTCCTTCTTTTTTTTAATACAAATTTGTTTATGTGAACTTCATCAGTATGGGGCTATGGCCTTGACCTGATTAAACATTCGTATTCGTATTCGTATTCTCTCGCTCTCTCTCTCCACACAGAGAACAGCTGATCCGGAAGCACCTGGCCCTGTCGTCCATCCCCACGTCGTGGTTCACCGAGGTCCACCAACCTTCCGACCTGCCCCTCAGACGACGAGGCAGAGCCAGCAGCGCCCACCCCTCCCACCAACAACACCCCTCAACCTCCCCTTCCTCCTCCTCCTCCTCCGTCCCTACCCCTTCCCCTACTACTGCAACGACAACTTTAGCCCGACAACGTCCTCAGAGCGAAATGTCTTCAAGACCTCATCTGGCCAAGACACAGAAAGTCGTGTTTTCCCCAACGATGTCTCTCTTCAGTTCGTCTTCCTCTTCCTTTGATGAAGCTGGTCAAGAAAGTGTTCTGTTCGGGGGAGGAG
>CM065694.1:51961428-51968928 GCA_017654935.2 Phymorhynchus buccinoides
TGTAGCGGTATAAGAACCTGAGTAAATGCCTCTTACTCTGAGAGTCATTGCTCATTGTCATTCACGAAAGACTAATAAACATTTGTTTTTTAAAACGCCTCGAATTATCCACCCACGTTGGATGAAAATGGTTGTGACCTTTCCACGGTATTTCCTTTCGTTTCAACCGGTGCGCCCCGGTTCGCATATTGCCGTTTCGCATACTGCCGCTTCTCATAAAGCCGATTCACATACTGCCGCTTCGCATACAAAGCTTTGTGGACATGGCATTTCGCATAAAACTCAGAAAGTTAGGGATAGGGTTAGGGATAGGTTAGGGATAGGGTTATGGATAGGTTAGGGATAGGGTTAGGGATAGTAGGAAAGTAACAGAAAGTCACGTAGAGTGCATTAGAACCTGCAAGAGTGCATAATATGCGAAATGGCAAACCCGTTTATGCGAACTGCCAGGTTTTTTTGGAAGAGACACTCGACTTGCGCCCGCGGCTCTGATCAAAGGATTATGCGAACCGGTGGGCACCCGTTTCAACAGAGTGAGTAGAAATCACAAATGCAAAATCTGGTCGGATGAATTAAACCCCCTTCCAACAACCAGGTCGAAAGGAATTGGCGGCGACTGCGCCATTTACTTCCACCTACCTCGCTCAGGCAGTTTTGGGAATGCAGCCAATGCTTGCTGATAGTGAAGGCGGCACACGGCCACGAGCAGTTGAATGGAGTTCACGAGTCAAATTTCTTCCTACTGAAAAGATAGGATTGTGTGAGGCAGCTTTAATTAATTTAAGCCGCAGTATGATTTTTAAATGTCTAAAGAAATCGCTCGCAACTTGAAAGCACTACAATTGAGATTATTTCTGCGCAAGTGGCGATGACTGTTTTAGGCAGTATAAAGCAACAAAAATCTACCTTCTTCTTTTTCCAAAGAGTTTGGACATTAGTCCTGCATACAGTCATAGAATAGAAGCGCTATTTATCAGCAACATCTGTTCACATTTTTCTAGTCAAATCGTCTATCTGAATAATCGTCGTGTTAGTTCTTAACCCTTTCACCGCCAAAGTCGCATTTTAGCACCACAGTGATTTAACACCTATGTCACTAAAAGGCATCAAATTGGGGTCCATTATCCAAAGACCCTGTTGTCTTAGTTTTGGGAAGTAAGGATAGACCTTGTTTTATATATGTCACAGAAGAATCCCCAATACTACAGATGGATTTTGTTCTCTACCCAGGCAATTTTAATGGAAATGATTGGTTGAAATATGGCTGGCGGTGAAAGGGTTAAAGTCTGTAAAATGTTGTGTATTTGAGAGTCAAATAGACAATCAGACAGACCAAGAATGACAGAATGAAAAAGAAGACAAGAAACAAACACAGTCAAACTGACAAGATAAAACCAGTTGTTGTTCATACATGCAATTTATTGTAGATTTCGGAACATGTCTCGAAACACCCATCTCCAAGTGAGAAATAACCTGTTTAAAAAAATAAAACTTCCCAAGCACGATTTTCAGATTATCATCATCATTATCATCCGTGACCCCTCTCCTCTACGCGCGCGCGCTTTGTGTGTGTGTGTGTGTGTGTGTGTGTGTGTGTGTGTGTGTGTGTGTGTTTTACATAGATACTTATTATAGTAGAAATTTACTACTTTGAAATTAAAAAAAGAATTCTGAATGATTAATAATTATGCCATTGCAAGCATCGCTTCAATGTTTGAAGTAGGACAAACGACTGTCTGTTTGTTTCTCTAAAACATCTTTCATTTAAAACCAAATACACCACGATAAGGGTGAATTACTAACCCTCAACTTTAGACCTAAACTTCTGCAAGAATTTCCTTTTTCTTGTAGCTTTTCTCTTTATATATTTGAACATATTTTTGGTCGTCTTTGTTGTAATTCAGAAAAAAAAACCAATAAATCCTTCATATCTAGGCCTATTAGGATGAAATTATTTGCCAACGGGCACGTTAGGAACACATTTGTAAAAGGTACAGAAAACTTGATCCGGTTTGTTGTCGGCGCATGCGCAGATGTCGTTTTTGTCGCAGCATTTCAGGGTGTTTTCCGGTAAGTGGACCGGACTGCACTGCTCGTTGGTTTGCACGCACTGACAGACAGAAGAAAATACAACACGCGCTTTGGAATAGATTTACCCTCCTTTCGCACAGACGGCGCAAGTAAAAGGTACTTGGTCAGCAACGGCAAGCTCATTCTCTCTTTCTCTCTGTCTCCCTCTCTCTTTTATGTGCGCGGCAAAAAATAAACAAACAGATTATGCTTCTTATTTGATCAAGGATTGGTGCAGTAAGTCTGGAGAGTTATTTACTGTAGAGCCAGCAGAAGAGTTCGTTCTCTTTTCAAATGGGCTGGTTTGTTGTTGTTGTTGTTGTTATTGTTGTTGTTGACTTACCCTGGCTAAAAGACTCCAGGGATCATCCCAACAGCGGAAGCACTTGAGCGCTATGGCACAAGCGCATCAGCTAAGGATGAGAGCATTACGCCGCGTGTGATCGTGGGCAGCCACACTCCGTCTGCGGGGGATTTGGAGACTGGTGATGTTACGCTAGGAGCTTGTCATGGCTAAAGACAATCCCCGCATAGCTATGCATAGCATAACGACATTTTGATGTAGCCTTGGTGTTCTAGCCCATGTCAGTTGGCGCGCTGGTTTGCCTCTATTTGCTCTCTCGATCGCGCCGGAGAACGCACACATAGGCTATTTCAGAACGCCAAAACAATATGCATGTTTATATGCGCGTATTCGCATATGCTTCTTGGCTTAAATAGGTTTTTATTCACCAACAACACATGCAACAATGTATACAAAGATGAATAATGGCATCAGCAAGCTTGAAGCTTATAATGTGACTACTGTTACCATTGTAATGTACATATGGCATATAAAATTATGCTTCTTAAATGAAAAGACAAGAAAGAGTTCGTGCAAGCTCTCTGTCTCTGTCCCCTCCCTCTCTTTCTCTCTCTCACACACACACACACACACACACACACACACACACACACACACACACACACACACACACACACACACACACATATCCACCAACTCACACCAACACTTACACCCACACTCACACTCACATCCACACGCGCGCGCGCACGCATACACACATACACACACACACACACGCGCACGCACGCGCACGCACGCACGCACGCACGCACACACGCACACACACACACACACACACACACACACACACACGCGCGCGCGTGAGCGAATGCACACACATGCATACATACATGCGTACATGCATACATACATACATGCATACATACATACATACATACATACATACATACATACATACACATTTGTTTTGAACATACATATTTTCTTCTTTTGTTACTTTTCTTTGTACTCTGTACCCGGTTCTTTATACTTAGAACACATTTAAAGGTGTGCACATCACATTCACAGTCATTCCAAGGGAAGGAGACAGTGTATTCGGCCATTTGACGAGCTGGGAAATGGCGATTCCGTTGGGCCTACCTACCCGGCCTATTCACATTCAGTTCACACAAACTTTGGAGTCAGTAGGTGCAATCTATTAATTAGGTTCGCTTCTTCATTGGCACTTCTTCCTCTTCTTCTTCTTCTTCTTCTTCTTCTTCTTCTTCTGCGTTCCCAGGCCCTAAGGCCATAATGGGTAAGGTACATATGTGTCCGGTTTTCAGTTTTCACTGGTCTCCCCCGCTGCCGTACAGCCGACACATTCCGATTTCGGAGGAGCTCAAAGGAGAAAAAGAATATCTGGAAGATTTGTTTTTTGTTGAAGAAGAAAAAAAGGCAGGAGAATGGGCCCAATAAGTCAGAAAGATAGTTAGATGATAGAAAGCAAAGGGGGAAACGGCAGAGTCAAAGAGAGTGGCAGATTAGAGGAAGTTGCAAGCACAGAACTTACAGAAGGTGGGGGAACTATTTGAAGTTTTACAAAAGACCCCCCGGTATCCCCACGGGGAGCATTGGAACGATTAGGCAGCAACAGTTTTATTTTACACGCATAAGGTAATTTACTGTGATTTGGAACGTGGTACGACTAGTACAGTTCTTGCCGCCAATGTCGCGAAAGCAAGGCACAGACTTAATTTATTCATGGATTTCCCTTTTTAGGATTGATAACAACCGCTTTGTTGTTGTTATTATTCTTTTTCTTTGTTGTTGTTTTTGCGCGCACGCGTGCGCGCACAGACTTACACACACACACACATAGACGCGCGCGAGCTTGCACGCACACATTCACGCACACATAGAGATATACACACACCACACACACGCACGCACGCATACAGAGAGAGAGAGAGAGAGAGAGAGAGAGAGAGAGAGAGAGAGAGAGAGAGAGAGAGAGAGAGAGAGAGAGAGAGAGAGAGAGAGAGAGATCGATCAGAAAACTGCACACGGTATCCTTTACCTGGTTTTGAAAAGTAGTCTACGGTTAGTGTAAATAAATATTTCGAACAATTTCCTTTGTTGTGAGCGAAACTCCTTTTTGTAAGCTGTGAATGAAAAGGGATGTATATATGTACATTTCGTGATTTGGTCTAAGCGACTCAGGCGGCCATTAGAAAAAATAAACCACACGCCTTCTCTTTCACTGAAAGAATTTGACTTCCAGCACCTCCGCCAAGGAGGAATCGCCGATTTTGACGGTTTGATTTCTAGCAAACCAGAGCAAACTGAGTGTTGCGATCTCTGTAAAGGGCGTTTTCCTGGTGATCTCGACGCGTTTCTTGCAAAGCCTCATCCGTCAGGGTGTCCCTTTAAGCATGATAACAAAGGCAGTGAATTAGTTCACAACGATCCCCACCTGTAGTGTAAGCGAAAGGGTGGGATTAAAAAAAAACCTAAAAAAAACCCGGCTTCATTCAGCTGCGGAGTGCGAACTCTTTGTATATTCAGGCTTTTTGGTTTGGCTTTATAGTTTAATAGTTACCCCGTGAACAACACTGAAGACACCGAGAAGGACCACACACAGCGCCAGGGTTGCTCGCATCATCATCCTGGACTCTGACAAGAAGCTGTAACGAGAACCAGCGTATCATTGCTTTGTTAGCTACAACGATCCACACCTGTAGTGTAGGTGAAAGGGTGATATTTTAAAAAAATAAAAAATAAAAAAATAAAAATTATTTCAGTCAGCTGCGGAGTGCGAACTCTTTTGTATATTCAGGCTTTTTGGTTGGACTTTATAGTTACGTATTATTTTATCGCCTGTATCAAATGCATTCAATTTTTTTTTATAACGAGCTATTGTTATTCCATGACAAGTGTTATCAAAAGAGCCTTTCTTGTCTTGCAGTCACATTGACCAAAAGTTGCGCAGGTATGTAATATTGAGTGTAAATTTGCCAAAATACTTCTTCTTCTTCATCTTCTGCGTTCCCAGGCCATATGGCCATAATGGGCAAAGTACACACGTGTCCGGTTTTAAGTTTTCACTGGTCTCCCCGCTGCGCACAGCCAACACATTCCGATTTCGGAGGAGCTCAAAGGAGAAACATTATTTGGAAGATTGGTTTTTTTAAAGGTAGGAGAATGGGACCAATAAGTCAGAAAGATAGTAGATGATAGAAAGCAAAGGGAAAAGGCGTAGTGAAAGAGAGTGGCAGATTAGAGGAAGTTACAAGCACAGAACTTCCAGAAGGTGGGGGAACTATTTTTTTTACAAAACACCCCCTGGTATCCCCACGGGGAGTGCAGAAATACATGTTATCACACAAAACTAGCTCCCTACCCGCAAGCGAAATTTGACAAGAGTGTGAGCCGAGAAATAAATACCCCAAAACCACTCCCATAAAAGACAGATAAAGGGAGGTAACAAGATGCTTTTGGTTGGGGTTCAAGGCAAGATTTGTTTCCCTTGGACCGGTGTCTTTCAGTGGTAACAAGCAGCGATATGCTCCAGTGACCTTGACCTTTGACCAATGACTTTCATCTTCAAACTTGTCCTAGATATCCTAACTGCCTATCCGCAGGCAAAATTCTAGCGTCCTAGGTCCCTCCGTTCAAACGCTATCGTGTTAACATAGATAGATAGATAGATAGATAGATAGATAGATAGATAGATAGATAGATAGATAGATAGATAGATAGATAGATAGATAGATAGATAGGTAGGTAGGTAGATAGACAGATAGATAGATATATAGACAGACAGACAGACAGATAGATAGATAGATAGATAGATAGATAGATAGATAGATAGATAGATAGATAGATAGACAGATAGATAGATAGATAGATAGATAGATAGATAGATAGATAGATAGATAGTGTGCAGAGTGGCACATAGGTAACGCGTTCGCTTCGTGTCAAGTAAACCCGAGTTCGAACCTGGGTACAGGGTTTTTTTCTTCTCACTTTGCACTAGGCCTTACGGTCTGAACGTGGAGTCTTTCGGATGAAACGATACACCGAGGTCCCGTGTGCCCATGCACTTAGCACGCGTTAAACCCAGTGGCAACGAAAAAGTTGTCATTTGGTCAAAATTTACCCCCCCCCCCCCCTCCCCTTTCCTTCCTCATCAGTCACACAAAGTCGCGCATGCAACAAAAAAAAAGTTGGGTGGCGCGCCTCTGGCTGCGACGCGCTCTCCTGGTGGGAGTAACCCGAATTTCACAGAGACGCCTTTGTGACTATAAAGTACCCAATACCTACTGCCTAAACGAGTGAGTGAGTGACAGACAGGCAGGCAGACATACAGACAGACAGAGCACAAAGATATTATTAGGTATTTTTATAGTCACAGAGGCGTGTCTGTGAAATTCGGGTTGCTCCCACCTGGAGAGCGCGTCGCAGCCAGAGGCAATGTGGTGTTTTTTTATGCCATATTTGTGACTGATGAGGAAGGAAGGGGTGGTGGTGGTGGTGTTAAATTTGGACCAAATGACAACTTTTTCGTTGCCACTGGGTTAAGCGTGTGCTAAGTGCATGGGCACACGGGACCTCGGTTTATCGTCTCATCCGAAAGACTCCACGTTCAGACCGTAAGACCTAGTGCAAAGTGAGAGAAAAAAATCCCCTGTACCCAGGCTCGAACTCGGGTTTACTTGACACGAGGCGAACGCGCTACCACTGTGCCACTCTACACTCAGAGATGCGATATAACCAAAACATTAAGAAATATAGATAACAAAGAATACAAATGGGAGAGGGAAAGAGTAAATCAAACACCAAAACATGTTTTTCCTTCAAACTTAGTAGGAGCAACTGGACAAAAAAGTAGAACAGAAAAACAAAACAAACAAAGGGAGACAACACGAGGCAAAGAGGTTCCTGGGGGCATAATATTTGAGTTTTGTCCCTTGATCGCTGAGGTCGTCAGCTTCATGATTGTGCAGTATAACAGAAAGGTTGATATCTGTAATGAAATTGTAATTCAGATTGAAAATTGACTTAAAAAATGTTTCTTTTTGCATTGTACTCTCACTAACTGACTTCAAATACATGGGTGCAACTTTTCCTGGGCCTGTATT
>CM065694.1:51978928-51988928 GCA_017654935.2 Phymorhynchus buccinoides
CACACACACACACACACACACACACACACACACACACACACACACACACACACACACACACACACACACACACACACACACTTGCTCAGTCTGATGAAAGTGGGTACACACCCTTAATCGGTGGGGTGCACACCCTTAACATGGAGACATGTCTGCAACTCGGCGACATTTAAACCCTACGTGGCATAATTTGTGCTGCATTATCTTCTACTCTTAGTATTACACCCCCATACAAAATTTTAAGTGATTCCATGCTATTGGATTATCTCTCTTTGTCTCTGTCTCTCTTTCTCTCTCTCTCTCTCTCTCTCTCTCTCTCTCTCTCTCTCTCTCTCTCTCTCTCTCTCTCTCTCTCTCTCTCTCTCTCTCTCTCTCTCTCTCTCTCTCTCTCTCTCTCTCTCTCTCTCTCTCCTCTCTCTCTCTCTCTCTCTCTCTCTCTCTTATTCTTCCTTTTACAGATACTCTTCAATATAATAAAGCAATTTTGATGTACAGAATTATGAATGGTTTGGCACCTTCAACTTTAACAAAATGATTTCCATTGAACCAGTCAAGATATACCAACAATATTCTTATCCCCAAACCCAGAACTGAACTTTTCAAAACAAGTTTAACTTTCTCAGGTGGAAACCTGTGGAACTCCTTGCCATCTTATGTAAAACAAAAAACCAGTATTAATTCATTTAAAACTGCGTATCATAAATTTATGTTTCAAAGATGAAAAGATCAAATGCAAACGTAATAATAATAATAATAATAATAATAGCTTCATATTTTGTTGTCACAGGTATCGGTCACTAGATGGGACTTCAAATCGCAACGTTAGACATTCATGCAACACGCGAAAATGTGATCCAAGTCGTACGAAGATAAGGGTTTTTACGAAGGATTCTAGACAGTTGTAACAATGAAGACTCCCTCCCACTTAAGACCTACTTCTAGTTCTTTGAGGCGTTGCCCTTCTTTGTAAAATATTAAAATTACCTCCCTACTACCACTCCCTCACACGTAAGACCTTATTTCGGATGATGTTTCAATGTCTTAAAGGTGGACCCTGACGGATGCGTTTTTGCAAGGAACACGTCAAGATCACCAGAAAGACAGCCTTTTCAAGGATCGGAACACTCACTTTGCTCTGGTTTCCTAGAAATCAAACCTTTAAAACGGCGATTCCTCCTTGGCGGAGATGCCGGAGAGATAAGCCATTTTGGATGGGGTGGGTGGGGGCCAAGCCCATTGTGGTTGAAGCTTTTTCTTTTTCATAGTGCAGTAAAACAAAAATTGGAGCTATTTCCTTTGTTGTGAGCAAAACTCCTTTCGATAAACTACATGATATTTTAAAAAAGATAAATAAAAAGGCTTGTATTGCGAAATATCCGTGCAAGCAATTTGGTCGCCATTACAAAAGAGACGGCACACGCCTTCTCTTTCAGTGAAATAATTTGATTTACAGCACCTCCGCCAAGGATGAATCGCAGATTTGACGGTTTCATTTATAAGAAACCAGAGCCAGGTGAGTGTTGCGATCTCTGTAAATGGTGTTTTTATAGTGATCTCGATGTGTTTCTTGCAAAATCTCACCCGTCAGGGTCCACCTTTAATAGTGAGGTTCCACTGTACGGATTAACCCTTTCACCGCCAAAGTCGCATTTCAGCACCACAGTGATTTGACACCTATGTCACTAAAAGGCATCACATTGGGGTCTATTGTCCAAGGACCCTATTGTCTTAGTTTTGGGAAGTGAGGATAGACCTTATTTCATATATAAGTCACAGAAGAATCCCCAATACTGCTGATGTACCCAGGTACATTTAATGGAAATGTTTGGCTGAAATATGGCTGACGGTGAAAGGGTTAAGCTTACTAACGGTGTCAGAACATTATACTTCTGTTGAGCAGCGAATGGGCAGAAAACAGGCTGATCGAAAATACTCCTCGATCCATACCACTGTCGTGGACCAGGACAACTAGAAAGCACCGAAAGGCTGCAGATATTCCTAAGAGTCGTGGACCAGGACAACTAGAAAGCACCGAAAGGCTGCAGATATTCCCAAGAGAGAGACTGCTTGGATCAGTCGACTAGGACTATGCAAGTGTATACTGAGGCTGTGAGGGTATGAACATTGTTTTGCATGTACGGCAACAGTGGGGTTATGGTTCCAGGCTGTAATCATTAGTCGTGAACAGAGAAGCAATAAAACATTTTCAGTCCAAAGTGTAAGTGAAATTCAACGGACCTTTTGCCCCAAGAGCTTCAACTATGTTACAACTAACCATAAAATCTTATTACATTTTATTTTCACTAGTGTCTCCTGCATCAGTTTTCTAACTGTTTTAACTGCTTTTCGTGGATTTTGCGGTTGGCCGTTCCGTTGGCCGTAGGGAAGTTGTGGCAAACTTGTTCCTGTTTTCAGTTTATGTATTCTGCAACAGTTGTGTGTGTATGTGTGTGGGCGGTTTCCAAGCAATGACTTCTGCGAACATTTTTTTCTCTCCCAAACTTCTGCGGCGATTTTGGGGTTAGTTTGTTTTTGTTACTGTTTTTAATAGGCGACGTCTGACCCCAATTCTTTGGTTAACTTCAGCCACCAGCTTTATTTCCTTCCGTTATTTTTGAGACTGCTGTCGACCTTGCATACGTTTTGCGACCATTTTTCAAATCACGGCGTTGCCGGGTGTGGATTCCACGGGTGCTGGGACATGTCGTTCGACGACGTTCTGCAGGAGGTGGGGGAGTGGGGCAGGTACCAGAAACGTCTGCTGGTGCTCATCTGTCTGACCGGAGGCTGCGTCATCCTCCAGAACCTGTCCCCCGTCTTCACCATGGCCATCCCAGAACACAGGTGGGCTTTGTTGTTGTTGTTGTTGTTGTTGTTGTCCCCCGTCTTCACCATGGCCCCCCCAGAACACAGGTGGGCTTTGTTGTTGTTGTTGTTGTTGTTGTTGTTGTTGTTGTCCCCCGTCTTCACCATGGCCATCCCAGAACACAGGTGGGCTTTGTTGTTGTTGTTGTTGTTGTTGTTGTCCCCCGTCTTCACCATGGCCCCCCCAGAACACAGGTGGGCTTTGTTGTTGTTGTTGTTGTTGTTGTTGTTGTTGTTGTCCCCCGTCTTCACCATGGCCATCCCAGAACACAGGTGGGCTTTGTTGTTGTTGTTGTTGTTGTTGTTGTCCCCCGTCTTCACCATGGCCCCCCCAGAACACAGGTGGGCTTTGTTGTTGTTGTTGTTGTTGTTGTTGTTGTCCCCCGTCTTCACCATGGCCACCCCAGAACACAGGTGGGCTTTGTTGTTGTTGTTGTTGTTGTTGTTGTTGTCCCCCGTCTTCACCATGGCCCCCCCAGAACACAGGTGGGCTTTGTTGTTGTTGTTGTTGTTGTTGTTGTTGTTGTCCCCCGTCTTCACCATGGCCACCCCAGAACACAGGTGGGCTTTGTTGTTGTTGTTGTTGTTGTTGTTGTTGTCCCCCGTCTTCACCATGGCCCCCCCAGAACACAGGTGGGCTTTGTTGTTGTTGTTGTTGTTGTTGTTGTTGTCCCCCGTCTTCACCATGGCCACCCCAGAACACAGGTGGGCTTTGTTGTTGTTGTTGTCCCCGTGGGGATACGGGGGGGGGGTCTTTCGTAAAAAATAGTTCCCCCACCTTTTGGAAGTTCTGTGCTTGTAACTTCCTCTAAGCTGCCACTCTCTTTGACTCTGCCTTTTCCCTTTGCTTTCTGTCATCTACTATCTTTCTGACTTATTGGCTCATTCTCCTGCCTTTTTTCAAAAAAATCTTCGAAATAATGTTTCGCCCTTGAGCTCCTCCAAAATCGGAATGTGTCGGCTGTACGCAGCGGGGAGACCAGTGAAAACTGAAAACCTGACACATACATACCTTACCCATTATGGCCATATGGCCTGGGAACGCAGAAGAAGAAGAAGTTGTTGTTAGGTGGGTTTGTTTTTACAGTTCATCGTGTAGAGATGTGTGTGTGTGTGTTTGTACGATAATTATCCAAACACAGGTCAACGGAGATTGGTTTCAATCGGCAATGGTGCAGTTTATTAATACTCGCGGCTTTCAGTGTCAATGCGTTGTTTTTATACGTTCACGAAACTAACCCTAATCTGATACTAAACCTATCTCTGCCTATTTGTTGCTCCTTGCTGAACTTTAACAGTTTACTCACTATATACATCTGTATTGTTACTAATTCGGGACTTTCCTGGTGTTGCACTGCAGCCGGGCATTGCCTCCAGGATCGTTCCCACCATCTTTATATCTACTAATGTCCCATAATGTGTCTGCTTCAGACCAGAGGACGTTAATCAGATTTTCTTCCATCAACAAAGGGGGTGGGGTTTGCAAAGGGCACCTGTACCTTTTCATCTGCTTTTCTTGTTGGTTTTGTCGTTCTCTTAGTTGTTTTTTTCTTCTTCGATAAATATTTATTAGTTCCCTGTTTCAGTATGTGAAAGGAGAGGAATATTGCAATTATATGCCCTATCCCTTTTTTGTTTTTATTGTTTTGCTCGTTTCGTTCATTATTCATTGTCTGTACCAAGAATATAAGTTTGCACAAATGGGTTCAAATTTTGTAGGATGGTGTATTAGCTATCGAATAAAAGCTGTGGGTGAAATGAACCTCGGGGCTTGTTGCCGTAGTGGGTGGTGCTCTTGTCCTTGCTAGGTACGTGCTCTTCGTGCTTTCTTGTCCTTCTCATTTTGCCCTTGTCCTTCTTGTTGTTGTTCATAGTCTTGCTGTTGTCATTATTGCTATTGTCGTCGTCCATGTTGTTGTTGCTGCTGCTGCAGCTGCTGTTGCTGCTATCCTCACCTTCCCCCCTCCTACTCTCTCGGCAAACAGCTCTGATCAGAAAGTCCCGAATTTAATACTTTTTTTTTTACTAGGGTCCTTTCAGACTGTCCCACATGTTTGTCTTGGATGACTTGGATACTCTGAAAGGGACTTTAGGTAAGCCTGCACATACGAACAATCGGATTCGGTCAACTCTGTGATTCACAGGCGTTGGCCCTACACCCACAGCCTGCTCCTTGCCCGTCCTAAACCTTTCTCTGTTTTGCACACGAATCACACAATAATGTTACACGAATTTCTGTGAACTTTTCAGGTGTCAGATCCCGGGCCTTCCGAACGACACTTACCAAATCCAGAACGACCAGCACGCTTGGCTGATCAACCTCACCATCCCCAGGACAACAGAGGGGGATTACTCCGCTTGTACGCTCTATGACGTCACGGACACAGATGACGTCAGTAGCTCTAATGGCAACAGCGAGGTCAACAAGAGTGAACGCGCGTGTGAACGCTGGGTGTACGACCGCTCTGTGTTCACGGAAACCTTGACGTCACAGGTGGGTGGGTTGGCAGGACAGCGAACAATCCTCTCCTTCTATTCCAGAGGCCCAGTATACTGTTGGGCTGGCTTCAGCAAAGTTAAGCAGCAGTTCCTCAGGGCTTCATTGCCAAATTCAAAACATCACATGCCGTGGACGTGTTTTATGCATTTTTCGGTGGTACAACAGAGTAGTCGTGAGTTATGCGAATCGTACCATCCGCGAACCTTGTTTTTCCCTAAATGATTATTATAATATAAAGATGTGGTTACTTAAAATAAAATCCATTGTTTTACGTTTATCTTCGATCATTTAACAAGTTCAAAAGGGAGATGTTTAGACATAGGCCCCTGTTACTGATAGTATTGGCATAATCGCTTTTGCTTGAAAATGAGCCTTGTTTTACTTGGATTCAGAATCCATGGAAACTCTTATAGGTGTGTGTGTATGTGTGTGTGTGTGTGTGTGTGTGTGTGTGTGTGTGTGTGTGTGTGTGTGTGTGTGTGTGTGTGTGTGTGTGTGTTCTCTCTCTCTCTCTCTCTCTCTCTCTCTCTCTCTCTCTCTCTCTCTCTCTCTCTCTCTCTCTCTCTCTCTGTGTGTGTGCGTGTGTGTGTGTGTGCGTGCGTGTGTGTGTGTGTGTGTGTGTGTGTGTGTGTGTGTGTGTGTGTGTGTGTGTGTGTGTGTGTGTGTGTGTGTGTGTGTGTGTCTCTCTCTCTCTCTCTCTCTCTCTCTCTCTCTCTCTCTCTCTCTCTCTCTCTCTCTCTCTGTGCGTGTGTGTGTGTGTGTGTGTGTGTGTGTGTGTGTGTGTGTGTGTGCGTGCGTGCGTGCGTGCGTGTGTGTGTGCGTGTGTGTGTGTGTGTGTGTGTGTGTGTGTCTGTCTGTCTGTCTGTCTGTCCGTGTGTGTGTGTGTGTCTGTGTGTGTGTGTGTGTGTGTCTGTGTGTGTGTGTGTGTGTGTGTGTGTGTGTGTGTGTGTGTGTGTGTGTGTGTGTGTTCAACTGAACTTGGTTAGTGATCAGAAGACGTAGCGCTCTGAAACATTTTTTCTTCTGTATGTTATGTTTTTTTCTTCTATATCTATATGTTATGTATTCAACACATTTGTTAAACTTGCTTCCAGCTGAACCTGGTATGTGATCGGAAGATGTACCGCTCTCACACCAGCATGATGATGTTTGTCGGCAAGATCCTCGGGGCTTTCCTCACCAGCGTCTTTGGAGACATGTAAGCCTTAGTAGAAAGATGAGTGGACTTTCTATCATAGCTAGCATCGTAATAGTATAAGATGAAACGTAAAAACAAAAATGTTCACTATTCTTAGCGTATCAGCTATGTTTTCGTCTTTATTTATCCACCTTTATTGTATCTCCTTATACCTAAATATTCTTAGCACACGTTAAACCCAGTGGCAACGAAAAAGTTGTCTTTTGGTCAAAAGTCCCCCCCCCCCCCCCCCCCCTTTCCGTCCTCATCAGTCTGACACAAATCGCATGCAAAAAAAACAATATTAAAAAAACATGGGTTCTGGCTGCGACGCGCTCTCCAGGTGGGAGCAACCCGAATTTCACAGAGAGGACACCATACCATGCACCAAGAACAGCAACAATAATACTCGGGAATTAATGGATTTTGTTAGAATGTGGGGAGAAGTAAGCTATTAATATCAAAGAGTATTTCATTAAATTTTGAAGTTAACTTATATTGTCATTTGAATAAACCTGTAACGATCTCTTTTCCCTTCTATTTAATTCATCACGCTTTTGTTTGTTACTCACGCTAATCAACTAGCAAACTATTGTTTTTAGATAAATCAATCATTCTAATTCTTTGGACACAGAAAATGTATTATGCTCCTTCTTCTTCTTCTTCTTTCTTCTTCTTCTTCTTCTTCTTCTTCTTTTCTTCATATTCTTCATATTCTTCTTCTTCTTCTTCTTCTTCTTCTTCTTCTTCTTCTTCCTCTTCCTCTTCTTCTTCTTCTTCTTCTTCTTCCTCTTCTTCTTCTTCATCTTCTTCTTCTTCTTCTTCTTCTTCTTCTTCTTCTTCTTCTTCTTCTTCTTCTTCTTCTTCTTCTTCTTCTTCTTCTTCTTCTTCTTCTTTCTTCTTCTTCTTCTTCTTCTTCTTCTTTTCTTCATATTCTTCTTCTTCATCTTCTTCTTCTTCTTCTTCTTCTTCTTCTTCTTCTTCTTCTTCTTCTTCTTCTTCTTCTTCTTCTTCTTCTTCTTCATCATCTTCTTCTTCTTCTTCTTCTTCTTCTTCTTCTTCTTCTTCTTCTTCTTCTTCTTCTTCTTCTTCTTCTTCTTCTTCTTCTTCTTCTTCTTCTTCTTCTTCTTCTTCTTCTTCATCTTCTTCTTCTTCTTCTTCTTCTTCTTCTTCTTCTTCTTCTTCTTCTTCTTCTTCTTCTTCTTCTTCTTCTTCTTCTTCTTCTTCTTCTTCTTCTTCTTCTTCTTCTTCTTCTTCTTCTTCATCTTCTTCTTCTTCTTCTTCTTCTTCCCGTTGATCGGCCTCCTTCATCAGACTGAAGATGTGTCCACTTTCCTTCATAAACACAAGACCATACGCATATCATAAACGGAAAACGACTCGTTAGCACTGTGGGCCTACTAGTTACTAGTGGTTACTAGTACCAGTAACCGAAGACGAGCCTTGTAGCAACCTAATTCAATGGCAAAAGAAAGGTTTGACGTCCTCACAACTATCGCTCCTGGGGACAAGTTGCTCTGGTGCGGTTGGCTTTATGACCTATTCAATTCCACGACGGCCCTCTAATGGCCAGTGCCTGTATTCACGTTGAGATAGCATGAGACTTAGCATGATGCTAACTTAGAAGCTCTTCCAAAAGTCCTATTAAATTCTATAGGACATTGGAAGAGCTTCTAAGTTAGCATCATGCTAAGTCTCATGCTATCTCAACGTGAATACAGGCCCAGGACATTAATTAGTCACTGTTGTCTAAAACCAGCTTTATCATATCATTTTAGGCTTATTGAAGCCTTTTGCCCTCTAGATTTCTTCGATACGTAGAACAAATTGATAATGATATATTTTGCCCGTGAATTCCTTTGGCTTTTGTGTATTGATTTTTTTCTAAAATAAATCATTTTCTCCAACTTTGTGGAGTAGGCTACATAACAGACTAGCATTAATTTTGTTTTGTCAATAAGAATCTTGGACATATTTATTTTAGTGATGATGCATTTACAGTTTCATTACGAGAAAGATTGTTCCATGCAGTTATTACTCATTTAATAACGATGGTTTTCTTTTCTCTCCCCCCCCCCCTCTCCCACTCTCCCCCCACTTCTTAGTTTTGGTCGTCGTCGTGTCTACACTGTCATGCTGCTGGCTATGCTGGCTTCCGCCGTGGGTCTCATTTTCGTGACGTCACTTCCGGCCTTGATGGCGCTGAGGTTCCTGGCAGGGGGGACAACCACCGGCTCCTACCTGTGCACCTACGTCATCGGTAGGCATATTAGGCCTCGTGCCCCAAACTCAGACGCAAACTCTTGTCTTTGCCGTAAATAAAACCATCAAAGGAACTATTGACACAGATGTGGTGCTAATGATAGGCGTGTGGGAAAGCGGGGGGTGGAGGGGTTGGGTGGTGGTGAGGAGGAGGAGGAGGAGGGGGGGGGGCGGAAATGGCGCGTGGAAGAGAAATAAAAAGAAGGAGGGGGGGGGGGGTTGCGGGGCGGATGAGGGATGAGAGTGTGCATCTATACCTTTCACCGAAAATTAGTTTTCGCAGGCTATCTGACGCTCGTTCCATCGCTTCTTTTATGGTTGAGTGTGTTAGTAAAAGGATCAATAAAATCCGAAGTATACCCAACTGCTTTTGGTTACTGTTTTTCTTCAAGTTCCACCACTTTTAGGCAGATCATGCTAATGGGGAATTCCCGTTTGGCAGGCGTGGAGCTGATGGGGAAATCCCAGAGACGCTACATCTCCGTGGCCTCCAGCCTGTGCTCCATCTCGCTGTCCTTCCTGGCCGTGCTGTCCGCCTTCCTCCTGCGGCACTGGGCTCACTTCCAGGCCTCCCTGGCCGCCCCCTGTGTCCTCATTGCCGCGGGATACTTGTGAGTCCACGCCTCAGAGCCCTTAAAGGGGACACGCGACATACAGGTGGCGCTAATTTTCCCACTAGTGGCTGACTGTGTCGTAAGAAACACTACTAAAGGTTTTCAGTTAATGAATGACGTATGGATAAGATGACGTAAGAATGAAATGACAAAATTGTGACTGAAATGGCCTACTCTCTCTGTGGTTTCATGAATGAATGACGTATGGATAAGATGACGTAAGAATGAAATGACATAATTGTGAATGAAGAAGAAAGAAGAAAAATTGTGTTTTACGTCCTCTCGGTCATAGACACCTTATATAGGACATTTGTAAATACAAAGATGGTGGGAACAATACTGGAGACAATGCCCAGAGGCAGTGCAACACCAGTAAAGTCCCGATTGTTTTTGGCTCACGTCGTTTTTTAAAACAAAGTGAGTCTATAGTATCGTACATGTTCGGTTGTGTCTGTGTGTATGTGTGTGTGTATGTGTGTGTGTGTGTTGCGTACGTGGCCCCGACCTTTAACCTTAACTCAAACCTTAACGTTGTCATTTTCTCTAAACATATAAGGCGTTAGAGGGTTAAAGTTAGCAGGA
>CM065694.1:51998928-52001428 GCA_017654935.2 Phymorhynchus buccinoides
CTGTCCATGGTAGGTCGGCTGGGGACAGCTTGCGCCTTGACCACCATCTACGTGATGTCCCCTGAGTTGTTCCCCACTGTCCTGAGGAGCTTTGGACTGGGCAGCTGCATCATGCTGGCCAGCCTGGGTGGACTGGCTTCACCTTACGTGGCTGACTTGGTAAGTCAAGTCAAGTCAAGTCAAAATGATAATCTTAATAAGATTGTTATTGACGATAAAGGAATAAGCTAAACAAAGCTTTTTTTCATCCTGTCGTCATAAAAGTGTATGTGTGTGTGTGTGTGTGTGTGTGTGTGTGTGTGTGTGTGTGTGTGTGTGTGTGTGTGTGTGTGTGTGTGTGTGTGTGTGTGCGCGTGCGTGCGTGCGTGCGTGCGTGCGTGCGTGCGTGCGTGCGTGCGTGCATGCGTGCGTGTGTGCGTGCGTGCGTGCGTGCGTGCGTGCGTGTCTGTGTGTGTATGTGTGTGTGTGTGTGTGTGTGTGTGTGTGTGTGTGTGTGTGTGTGTGTGTGTGTGTGTGTGTGTGTGAGAGAGAGAGAGAGAGAGAGAGAGAGAGAGAGAGAGAGAGACAGAGAGAGAGACAGAGAGAGAGACAGAGACAGACAGAGACAGACAGAGAGAAAACGCTCGCTAACACTCGCAAGCTTTCGGCAAAC
This sequence comes from Phymorhynchus buccinoides, assembly GCA_017654935.2. NCBI lineage: Eukaryota > Metazoa > Mollusca > Gastropoda > Neogastropoda > Raphitomidae > Phymorhynchus > Phymorhynchus buccinoides. Next base: position 51,999,581 of record CM065694.1, read on the forward strand.
GACGCTGTTTCTTAGGACCGTTTTTGCCGATTTTGCGCAGACAGTTACGATCGAGCGCTTGCTCTTGTGAAACGGTCCCCTGATAGCCAGCCCTTTAAAGACCCACCCAGATACATGAGTGAAACCCACGGGTTTCACGTGCTTCCCTCTCTCACTGGTAAAAAATCTTATTTTGACCAGGTGTGACTCCCATACACATTCCCCCATGCATGAAAACGAGACATCATTTTAAAGAGCAGCCTCGATTCGTGTATGGGGGGAGACTGTATGTGGGTCACACCTACCCAGCAAAAAAAACCAAGGGACTTAATTCAGTCGGGTTAGTGGGTCTGTAAGGCCAGTCGGATCGGTGTGCAGGTGCACCCCGTTTGAAGATTTCACGTGCCGTGTCACGGCCTCTCCCAATGGCGGGCCATGATGTCTTTGCGCTCCACCGTTTATTAATTAAAGCGGGGTTTAAATTGTTCTTGCGTTTTCTTTTTTGTGTGTGTGCGTTGAAATCAGATTATGTTTCATTTTAACCCCTGACTACTCCCAGAACACGTTCGTGGGCGGGGTGTGGGGCCCGGCTCTGCCTCAGGTGGTGTTCTGACCTAACACATCTCTCTCCAATGTTCCCAGAACACGTTCGTGGGCGGGGTGTGGGGCCCGGCTCTGCCTCAGGTGGTGTTCTGACCTTAACACATCTCTCTCTGTTCCCAGAACACGTTCGTGGGCGGGGTGTGGGGCCCGGCTCTGCCTCAGGTGGTGTTCTGACCTAACACATCTATCTGATGTTCCCAGAACACGTTCGTGGGCGGGGTGTGGGGCCCGGCTCTGCCTCAGGTGGTGTTCTGACCTAACACATCTCTCTCTGTTCCCAGAACACGTTCGTGGGCGGGATGTGGGGTCCGGCTCTGCCTCAGGTGGTGTTCTGACCTAACACATCTCTCTCCAATGTTCCCAGAACACGTTCGTGGGCGGGGTGTGAGGTCCGGCTCTGCCTCAGGTGGTGTTATGACCTAACACATTTATCTCCAATGTTCCCAGAACACGTTCGTGGGCGGGGTGTGGGGTCCGGCTCTGCCTCAGGTGGTGTTCGGGGTGGCGGGGGTGGTGATGTCATCCACGGTTCTTCTGGTGCTGCCAGAAACCAAAGGACGGCGTCTGCCTGAGACCGTGCAGGATGCTGCCCTGTTTGGGAGGTGTGTGTGTGTGTGTGTGTGTGTGTGTGTGTGTGTGTGTGTGTGTGTGTGTGTGTGTGTGTGTGTGTGTGTGTGTGTGTGTGTGTGTGTGTGTGTGTGTGTGTGTGTGTGTGTGTGTGTGTGTGTGTGTGTGTGATGGAATTAGGGAGGAGGGTTGGTGAGTGGGTGGGCTGTGATGTGTGTGTGTGTGTGTGTGTCTCGTTAAGTGGCAACCCATCAAAGAAGACACTGCACTGCTGCTGAGTCACTTCGGTGGACTCGTTAACTGGGGAGCCTGTTCTGAGTTAACACTTAGCACACCACTTACCAAGTCCCCCAATTACTGCCAGCAATAATGTTTTAGTCGCGGAGTCAGCGTGAGTGAGGTCCTCATCCAAGGGCGCCGCCACATCCGTTCAGCGACAGCTCCTCCCCTCCCCCACTCCCCCAACATGCTGATCCCAATGACTTTGAACCGAATGCACCAAGGGTATGGACTGGATTGGAACTGAGGTCCCCATGAGAGCAGGGCACGAAAAGCTACCGAATTTGGGATCAGTTATTGTATATAATGACTGACGGGAAAAACGTTTGAGCGTAATATATAAGTGCTTCCGGAGACTTCTCCGCATCTCGTACACAGAGCACAAGACCAATGAGTATGTCCGGCAAAAAGTGAACACCC
>CM065694.1:52018928-52038928 GCA_017654935.2 Phymorhynchus buccinoides
CGTGCGTGCGTGCGTGCGTGCGTGCGTGTGTGTGTGTGTGTGTGTGTGTGCGTGCGTGCGTGCGTGTGTGTGTGTGTGTGTGTGTGTGTGTGTGTGTAAACCAAAGGACGGCGTCTGCCAGAGACAGTGCTGGATGCTGCCCTGTTTGGGAGGTGTGTGTGTGTTGGGGTGGGGGGTGGGGGTGGGGGTTATGGAGTAGGTGGGTGGTGATGTATATGTGTGTGTGTGTGTGTGATGCTTGTCTTGTGCTTTGTAGAAAAAAATTCGACCATGTTAGGCCTATTATCTTATTATCCGTTCTCTACACTGTCTGCCTGTCGCTGATAGAATTGAATATAGAGCCTAAACTAAACATCGTTCACCATGAATCCATTCAACAAGGTATTCTTTCTTACCTCTGCGACAAATACTGTTCGATGTTGTGCACGGGGTAACGCTGTGATGTGAGTGACCCTATTTTTCTGCTTTATTTTTGTTATAAAAAAACACACAATTGCAAACTGTCAATCAGTGATGCTCTGAACTTTAAATGTGTTACTTAAGAGCGTGTGAAATCCGCTCACATCGAGTTTTATGACATGAGTTTAATTAGGAGCATGAAAACAAAGCAAAACTAGAGCGCTAAGATCTAAATCACCAACCGCGCGGCAGCGTTATTCGGCTCCAGTGACCTTGACCTTTGACCCATAACCTTCATTATCGAACTTGGCCTAGATCTTCCTACTACCTACCCGCATGCAACATTTGAGCACCCTAAGTCCATCCGTTCAAACGCTAGAGAGGATACATACATAGTCCGCCTCAGACACGAGTGAAAATATTACCAATCCGCTCTCTACGATCGCGGTTGGTAATTATGATGTACCACGTGTAAAACAGACATGTGATGTGAGTGACGCAAGCATTTTAACGCAGTACTTAAGCCATGCTTTTTTTAAAAAAATTCACCTCTTGCCTTGCAAATGTTAAACTCATGCCCAGAAAGGCAAAAACAAAACAGCACACCCCCCCCCCCCCCCCCTCCACACACACACACACACTTTTAGCTTTGTTGCTTATGTTTTCAATTGTTGGTGCCAGTTCCCATTTCAGTCATCAGTAGCACACATTGATGCATAAACTTGTCATTTTCACGGATATATTTTCAAAATGTCTCGTTGTTATCTGTGCTAACATGTGTGTGTGTGTGTGTGTGTGTGTGTGTGTTTGTGTGTGTGTGTGCGTGTTTTTGTGTGTGTGTGTGTGTGTGTGTGTGTGTGTGTGTGTGTGTGTGTGTGTGTGTGTGTGTGTGTGTGCGTGCGTGCGTGCGTGCGTGCGTGCGTGCGTGCGTGTGTGTGTGTGTGTGTATGTGTGTGTGTGTGTGTGTGTTTTCAGACGAGGGAAAGACTCACCAGGGGCAGAGACTGATGGTGTTCCAGACTTCGAAAACGGACCGTCAACGGAATTACGCACCCGAACATAGCCTTCCATAAAATGCACCCGTTATCCCAGTGCCTTGTGTCGCATGAAAATAGGTAGCTCGTAAAAATAAGTAGCTCGCTACTATGAGAGTCTGTATTTGCGACAACCACAAATTTCACTTTTTCTGTACTTTAACCATTTAACTAACCCTAACCCTAACCCTAGAAAAAAGTGAAATTTGTGGTTCATGCTCAATGTCGCAAATACACACTGTCATAGGTAGCGAGCTACTTATTTTTACGAGCTACCTATTTTCATGCGACACCTTGAACTAAAATATCAGACAATCCATATCAGCTATCTTACCGCAAACGTTGCAACAAAAACAGAAGTGGAAATGAATATTTCTTAATTCTTAATGGAAATAAAAGGGAAAGGTTTATGTTCTGCATGCAGTTGTACATTTCAAATGACCTCCCTTGAATTTCATCCAATGAAACGTTGTAAGAAAGTCAGGGGAAATAATTTATGACTCATTCTGTTGTTGTTTTTGTGTTGAAAAGTTCCCTGTATCGGCATTGCAATTCCAGGTAATTTATTATTATTAAATCTCTGAGACAACACTGTCAACTTTGTACAATCCAGAATTCAAGAATTGTGGAGCTTATTAGCTGCTATGACATTTGTTTCTTTGTGACCTTATTTTAAATGGGTTTGTTTTTTAATCAAAACTTAGTTATACATACTTGTGGCGGTGCCATAGCCGTTGAGGTTTAACCGAGGCGTGGTTACCGCTACACCTATCTGGGTATTTTTTTATAAATCGGGACTTTACTGGTTTCGTACTGCCTCCGGGCATTGCCTCCAGTATTGTTCCCACCATATTTGTATTTACAAATGTCCCATATGTGTCTGATTCAGACCAAGAGGACGTAAAACACTATTTTCGTCGTCGTCGGTTTTTTTAAAATATTATTAATGGATTGTATCCGTGCTTATGGTTCAAACACTTTAACGCTACTTTTTATACAACAACGTGGCGGTACCATAGCCGATGAGGTTTAACCGAGGCGTGGTTACTGCTACACTTAGCTGTATTGTTAAAAATTCGGGACTTTACTGGTGTTGCACTGCCTCCGGGCATTGCCTCCAGTATCGTTTCCACCATCATTGTATCTACAAATGTCCCATATGTGTCTGTTCCAGACCGAGAGGACGTAAAACACCATTTTCCATTCATTCACATCCTATGATATTGGTATTTGGTATATTCTTGTCACGGAGACTTTGCTCTGTGAAATTCGGGCTGCTCTACCCCTGAGAGCGCGTCGCCGCAAGTGCAGCGCCTACCCATTTTTGTGTGTTTTTTGGGGGCACAGGGTGAGGAAGGGGTGTGGGCACACTTGGAAAACCAATATCAATTTGGCCATACCAGGCAGCGGGATTTCTCCCTGCTCTTACCGACTTTCAACTGCCGTGGGATTTTTACGTGCGTAAAGCGCACGGGTCAGACTAGCTTTAAGTCACCATCCGAAGGACTGGACGTTCAGTTCGATTTTCCTGTCGAACTAGAAAGAAAGGGCGAGGCCGGGATTCGAACCCGGGTCACTCACGCTGCAGTCACGCATTACATTTGGCAGGCGAACGTCTTAACCACTCCGCCACCTTTCTCCCTTAGGTGTACGCATTGCTTTAGCAACTGCCAGAGGTGTTTTTTTGGTAGATGCACTTGAGATATTTGAATAACTGTTATACTTTTTCCTGTATTGTTTTCACTAAAACCATGTACATCGAAAACGAAAAGCTGCTGGGCAATCTCCTAGTTGTAATGATTACAAAACATTAATTGGTTGCGAGTTTTATTAGAATATTTGAAATATAATAATGTATTGCTGATTAGTTCGTATTTGGTATTTTAGTCACAGAGGCGTCTCTGTGAAATTCGACTTGCTCCCACCTGGAGAGCGCGTCGCAGCCAGAGGCGCGCCACCCATGTTTTTGTTGGTTTTTTGCATGCGATTTTTGTGTGACTGATGAGGAAGGAAAGGGGTGGTGGGTACATTTTGACCAAATGACAACTTTTTCGTTGCCACTGGGTTTAACGTGTGCTAAGTGCAAGGGCACACGGAACCTCGGTTTATCGTCTCATCCGAAAGACTCCACGTTCAGACCTTAAGGCCTAGTGCAGAGTGATAGGAAAAATCCCCTGTACACAGGTTCGAACTCGGGTTTATTGTGCACGAGGCGAACGCGTTGCCTCTGTGCCACCCTACACTTTATGATTGTTATTTTATGATTGTTGTTCTGTAATGCAAACTTTAAAAGATTGTTTTAGACTAACAAAGCAAGTGATAAATAATACCAAACAAAACTTCGAAGCATTTCCACTTGAAAAATATCTACAAAAAGTAAAAACTGTTTGAAATGTATAGAAAAACGTTTCTATTTACGATGAATATTGAAATCATAGATGAACGATTGCATGTTGCATATCGTACTAACTACCAATATATCAGTTTTAACCCTTTCAGCGCCAATGTCGTTTTTACTCACCACAATGGTTTAACACCCATGTCACTAAAAGGCATCAAATCAGGGCCTGTTATCCAAAGACCCTATTTTCTTCATTTTGAGAGGTAAGGATAGGCCTAATGTTATACATGTCACTGGGGAATTCACAATAGTGCAGATAGGTTTTGTTCTATACCCAGTTAAGTTTAAAGGTATATTTTGGCTGGAAAATGGCTGGCGGCGAAAGGGTTAAAGCAAAGGTTTCCGGTTATATTACTTTACCGTATCTTTAATGGAATGCTTGTAAACCATTACTATTATTACGTACGTGTCGTATAGTATCCTTGTATTGTAGCTTCATTGTTTAAGTTGTAAGCATTATCACTTTCCTGATTAAAATAAGACAGAACATAATTTGTGAATACTTTATTTTTACAAATTCTGATCATTTTCATTCACTTATTTTTCCCAGAGCATTCTATATAATCAGAAATGTTTTAGTAATTGTGATTTTACCAAATGACTTTTTCAAGAATTCGATGATAATATTTTTCAGCTTATGTGTTACGACTATTTTAATTCAATTAAAAGGTGCTAAAACGGATGTACACAAAGCTGATTGATAAAGATTGTCAATAATTGCTTGTTGTTGCCATTATGCTTGCTTTACATGTGTGTAATAATGTGCTTTTTGGAAAATAAAAATCCTTTAAACCAATAAGTACACAAACGGGTATTTAAGTTGTGCATGGATTTATTTACACACACACACACACACACGCACACGCACACGCACACACACACACACACTCACTCTCTCTCTCACACACACACACACACACACACACACATACACTCTCACACACACACACACACACTCTCACACACGCACACACACTCACACACACACACACACACTCACATACACACACACACACACACACACACACACACACACACACACACACACACACTCATGCGCGCGCGCACACACACACACCTACTCTTCCCTTTTCCTACCCTCCACCTTCCTACCCCTCCTACCCCCTCTCCATAACCTTCCCTACCTCTCACATCTTCCTACCCCCCCCCCACCCCCACCCGTACTCCTTGTACCTAGCTATAATGATTTCTGAATACTAAACGCCATACAATCAAATGCACAACAAACGCAGAGTGACGTTATTTTATTGACAAAAAAACCCACAAGATAAAACCTTGTAATATTTCATTTTAAAAAACATGCTTTTTTTCATGCAACAGGGCTACTGGCATGAACATACGCATTTTGCCTTTGCTCCCCCCCCCCCCCCCCCACCCCCACCCCCCCCAAAAACGAGAGAGATATAGAGAGAGAGAGAGAGAGAAAAGGGGGGGAGGGGAAAGATTGTGTGTACAAGCACGTTTCTACGGTTAGCATTTGCTAGAACCAAACTACTGAACATCGTCGTTGTGACATCAATACCAATTCTGCCATTTTTTCAGTATGAAAGTTACAGAAACAGTATCTTTCAAGAAATGTATTGCCTTTCAGACCTGTTTACTCTACTCTTTTTAGTAGTATTCTACTCAATTTGGACCTCTACTACTCTTCCAAACTCAAAATAATGCTCTTTAATTCTTGATTACTACTCATTTTCAGTGAACCTTATTTGATGGCTTAATTAATAAAACTACACGTTTTGCACCAAAGCTACTCATTTCAGCTATCCAGACTACTCAAGACTGGTGTAGGGGGTAAACAGGTATGCCTTTATATGGACAAAAAAATAAACATACGCATTATAAACATATTGACGGTGAAAAAACAACAACACAAAAACAACAAGATGAATGTGAACATCTCAAAGATGTCCAAAATCATGTCTGCCATCATGAACTGTTTCCAACAAACAACCTGAAATGACCTCTCAATGACGTCACAGAATGGTCAACCAAAATAAGCTTACTTGGGAAGAACGTACCCCCCAAAAAACCAGAAGCATTTTCGCGCAGAGTGAAACTATTTCAACGTCTCAATAACGTTAGCTAAGTAAAGATAACTCTGATAGTTTACTCTCCACTGTCAGAGAGAGAAAAGAGTTGCCATCAAAAGGGAGATAAATCATACCTCTCTGACAGGTTGTACAAAGGTTTCGATTTAATTTACGTCTATTTGTGCGCAAAAAAACAAGTTTACACTATATTATGCCATCCACATCTAACATGATGAAACATTAAGAAAGAGCACTCAAAAATGCTTGTGATTGTAGAATTTGCTAAAATCATCCCATACATTTTCGCTGTAGAGTGAAGAATAATTGTGTGTATCCACTTTCTTGACTTTGTCTTCCATTTTGTAAACAAAAAGTTATGTTTACGCGCAGAACTAAAATAACCGGAAGTTTAAAAAAAGTAGTATATTTCCCATGATGCAACTAATCGTTCGCCGTTATCAACCAACAAAGGGATCACATACTGCTTGCGAAACTATCAGCAAGGGGAGTGCGTTTCTTAGACCGTTTTTGCCGATTTGAGCTAACGCTACGTAACGTTAGCCCTTGTGAAACGACCCCCGTTTACTCCCACCAAAGACACACCCAAAGACACACCCAAAGACACACCCGTCAAGGTCATTCTTGCTACGCAAGCGTGAGCGTAAGAGGACATCCTTTGCTCTCTCAGAGGGAAAAGTGGCGACCAGAAAAAAAAGTATATAGGCCTATTATTGGTGTGAAATGAAGTGTGGTTAAAGCATTGTGGCGGTACCAAAGCCAATGAGGCTTAACCGAGGCGTGGTTACCGCTACACCTATCTGCATTGTTAAAAAATCCGGACTTTACTGGTGTTGCACTGCCTCCGGGCATTGCCTCCAGTATTGCCCCCACCATCTTTGTATCTGCAAATGTCCCATATGTGTCTGTTCCAGACCGAGAGGACGTAAAACACTATTTTTCATTCGAAATTAAGTGTGGACAGCGAAGTCACTCTCATTTTTTGCATTTGTATTGTTAAAAAAAAGGGACTTTACTGGTGTTGCACTGCCTCCAGTATCGTTCCCACTATCTTTACATCTACTAATGTCCCATATGTGTCTGTTCCATACCGGAGGACGTTAGACGGATTGTCATCAAGTGTGGACAGCATGCGGCCAGGCTTGTACTTAATTGGTGTCTTTTGGTGGGTTGCGACTGTAGTCCAAAACAAAATAAAAGGCGTGTGTGTGTGTGTGTGTGTGTGTGTGCGTGTGCGTGTGCGTGTGTGTGTGTGTGTGTGTGTGTGTTAAAAATAACTGAGTTTGTTTCTAAGGTTCACAAATACAGACATTGGACACAGAAAAGTTTTATCAAAGCAAACTATTCTGCATTTCAAATGCACTAACTTTTTAGTTCTTCAGACTAGGGGAACGGAGCTCAGCTAATAACTGAGATTTTATATTCATACTATCTATCTATCTATCTATCTATCTATCTATCTATCTGTCTGTCTGTCTGTCTATGTTCTAAAAAAGAAGAAGAGAGTTATCTTCTTTAGAACATGGATCAAGATTCCAAGTCAACTTAACTGGTTTGATTCTAATGTTCACATCTAAAGACATTTGGACACCATTTTGTTTTGTTTTTGGTACTATTGTGGCATTCAAATGCTCTAACTTTAAAGAACGTTTAAGTCCTATAGACCAGAGGATCGGTGCTAGCAGTTAACTGAGATTGTATTTTATATTATACCTTTTTATTGCTTTTTAGCCCTTTCACCTCCAATGTCGCATTTTTGCACCACAATGGTTTAACAGCCATGTCACTAAAAGGCATCAGACCAGGGTCTGTTATCTGAAGACCCTATTTTCTTAATTTTGGGAGGTAAGGATAGGCCTAATGTTATACACATCACAGAGGAATTTGCAATATTGCAGATTGTTTTTCTTCTCTACCCAGTTAAGTTTGATGGTATTTTTTAGCTGAAAAATGGCTGGCGGCGAAAGGGTTAATATGAAAAAAAGAAGAAAAAAAGGTAAAAGGACACACAAACAAATACATTGAGTTATAAATAAATGAATGAATGAATGAATGAATAAATGAATGAATGAATAGATAAATAAATGAACAACTAACTTAAATACACACACACACACACACACACACACACACACACACACACACACACTCACACTCACACACACACACACTCACACACACACACACACACACAAAAAAGCGGCCCAAAAAAGAGTATGCTTTATATTTGATCAAGGGAAATAAGATTAGCCATTAGAGTCATCTCCCTTAAAGCTAAGTCATAAGTCAATAATATCTTTATTGTCCATTGGCATTGTGCAACGCACATGGAAACTTGTCTTCCAAGAATGAATGAATAAAAAAAATGGTGTTTTACGTCCTCTCGGTCTGGAACAGACACATATGGGACATTTGTAGATACAAAGCTGGTGGGAACAATACTGGAGGCAATGCCCGGAGGCAGTGCAACACCAGCAAAGTCCCGATTTTTTTAACAATACAGATAGGTGTAGCGGTAGCCACGCCTCGGTTAAACCTCATTGGCTATGGTACCGCCACAAATCTAAAAAAAAACTTGTTTTCCACCGTGTGAAATAAGATGAGATGTATCAAAATAAAATATGAAATTAAAATATGAAGCATAAATTTACATTAAAACGAATATGTAACTCTACTAGAAGATCTCATTACATATAGGTCTAGAACGAGGATTGTGTTTGGGTTCGTGATTTGTTGTTGTTGTTGTTGTTGTTGTTGTCTGTTCATACAATACGTGGGTCATTCATTAAAATTTGTCATTTACCATGCGTTTGTAATCTGTGAAACGTTAAGCATACAGGTGTAATGGAGATGTCAAAGAAAACTTCATTCTGTAATGCATTTGCCTGCATATTTATTATCATCGTGGTGTCATGTTGCACGTGAGTATAATTTATGACCTTCATTGAAAAAATATGATATAAGCGCCTCTGACCAAAACTCGTGGATTCTTGCTGTGCTTGTCACTTGCTGTAAATTCATATGGATGAAACTTAGCATCTATCATAAGAAAATTCATTCCGATTTGACAGATATACACGGCTGATTGTGCATGCCTTATTGCACAATTTGCAAATGTGTTGAAGTTTTCAATCCGGGAAAACACAAACATGTCATCCTCTAGTTCACTTTTGTGCAGTCGTGAACGTGCAAATCATGCCGTGTTTCAAGAAACTGACTGATGAAGTTCCATGACACTGATGCAAGGAAGTGAGAAGAGTGACACATCTTTGAGTGCAATAGAAAGTATAACGCGTAAGCATCTTCTAGTGTGGAAGCTCGCAACAAAATGGGTACCCAATTTCCTAATTGACAGACAAAAGAAATAGTGCAATGACTGTCCGACAGAAATGCTCAGAAAGTTTGGACCAAATGGACTCAAATGCAATATCAGCGCAGGGAATGAGACTTGGCACACGGCACACAAACCCCCCACATTCTGACTCCTTTCAGTTTTCCACAGAGAGCGTTTTGTTTCAGGTTATTTCCTTTAACAGAGGCAAATGTTATTTTCATTGATTGTGGTTAGGGATAGGAAAAGACCTTACAAGTGGTATACCACCATGAAACAATGTAAGCCTAAGGGATAAAACACTTTAAATTGGTTTATGCTGGTGATAAGTGTTAGCAAAAGGCACGAACTGAAAGGAGCTAAAACCGGTTGCTGTGGGCAGAGCTTCTGTAGCATTCTCAGCAAAAGCGCCAATGGTTTTGTCAGGAGTCACCACTTAGAAGCTACCAGAATGCATTTGAAACCTGATGTAGAGGGCTGGAACTGTGCATACAAAAAGAAAAAGGTGTTCCTCATACGGATGCAATAGTTTGAAGTCTGTGAACTCTGTTGTTTTATGGACCCAAGGACAAACTTTAATGAACGACCCTCGTACAATCATTTTAACACATCCTTAATTGAATCAAAATGGTCATCACACAAAAACTGAAATACATTATTATCGAATCATTGAAAGGATCGATTTGCTTTTTGATAAAATCACGAAACGGAAAATGGTGTTTTACGTCCTCTCAGTCTGGAACAGACACGTATGGGATATTTGTAGATACAAAGATGGTGGGAACAATACTGGAGGCACTGCCCGGAGGCAGTGCAACACCAGTAAAGTCCCGATTTTGTAACAATACAGATAGGTGTAGCAGTAACCACGCCTCGGTTAAACCTCATCGGCTATGGTACCGCCAAGTATTACAACCTAACACACAAACAGAGACATTTTCTGGTTATAAGGAATCAGAGAACAAGCAGCGGAGACAGGTTTTTTCCCCGTCGTAGTTATTATGCCAGACTACTGGATTGTAGCGACGAATTGGAAAGAAGCAGAACAAGCAGTGGTAACACTCTCGAAAATGTTCTGTTTTATTATAAAGGAAAGTGATACTGTTTACACGACTTAAACAATGAAGTAACAATAATAATAATAATAATAATAATAATAAAGGAAACTTATATAGCGCTGTTCGATGGCACGCCATCCTCACAGCGCTTTACAAAGATTTCAATGCGAGGATATCATACAATACATACGTAATAATAACAAATAGCTATTAAGCCTTTGATTTAAGATGTGGCAAAGCAATATCACTGGAAACATTTTCTTTCAAATTGATACTTTGGTAGTCAAAATGACACGCACCATTCAGTCGTCCTACCATAGTGTTGGATATGACTTCAATATTCATCTTAGTTAAGCAGAGAAGGTTTCTATAGGCCTACATTTCAAACTATCTTTGCTTTTTGACTTTTTGAGGATATTTTAATCCAAATGCAACATGGCTTTTGTTCTTATGCCAGTCATCACTAGATAGTTTTTAAACTTTTTTTATTTTCACAGGTTTTTTTCCCAAGCATTGTGCGTGATACCACAATATGTTTGAACTAACATCTCGGTAATCAATCTATTCATAGCTGAGCCACACATTTATAATAAGGTCACAAAGAAGAAAACGTTATTCTATCCGTTAGTCTCCAACATTTTGTCTCGGTATGACTGGATTGTGGAAAACTTCACAATCATTTATGTTTATTTTATCCATACAGAATGTTTCTTGTTATATAAATGTGTTATACTTAGGCTAACATTCACAGCGTTATCCCTGCGCATAATGTTTGCGTTCAGTTTTAGTTCATCGCACTGGAGAGAATGGTGGACCCGTCCTTCAATAGCGCTTTGTTATGTTCGGGTGGATAATTCCGTTGACGTTCCAGTTTCGCATGTGAGTCTTTGCCTCGTCTGAAAAGAACACACACACACACACACACACACACACACACACACACACACACACACACACACATCCGAGCACGCATGCGTTAACAATGACATGATCGATCACAAAGCATTATAAACTGTACCCCCTTTCAAGGCAAAGATCAGAGAACAAGCAAAAGTCAAAACCATTTTCCACAATACAAAGTAAAGCCAGCCTTCGTGGTGCAAACAAAGGGAAGTAATTATCGTGTATTACAATAATGTGCAAAGTAAAGCCAGCCTTCGTGGTGCAAACAAAGGGAAGTAATTAGCGTATATTACAATACTGTGCAGAGTAAAGCCAGTCTTCGTGGTGCAAACAAAGGGAAGTAATTAGAGTATATTACAACACTGTACAAAGTAAAGCCGGCCTTCGTGGTGCAAACAAAGGGAAGTAATTAGAGTATATTACAACACTGTACAAAGTAAAGCCGGCCTTCGTGGTGCAAACAAAGGGAAGTAATTAGCGTATATTACAATACTGTACAAAGTAAAGCCAGCCTTCTAATATAATACTAATACGATTGTGGCTGTACCATAGCCGATGAGGCTTAACCGAGGCGTGGTTACCGCTACACCTATCTGCATTGTTTAAAAAAATCGGGACTTTACTGGAGTTGCACTGCCTCCAGGCATTGTCCACAGTATTGTTCCCACCATCTTTGTATTTACAAATGTCCCATATGTGTCTGTTCCAGACCGAGAGGACGTAAAGCACCATGTTTGGCTCACGTCGTTTTTTAAAACAAAGTGAGTCTATAGTATCGTACATGTTCGGTTGTGTGTCTGTGTGTATGTGTGTGTGTGTGTGTGTGTGTTGCGTCCGTGGCCCCGACCTTTAACCTTAACTCAAACCTTAACGTTGTCATTTTCTCTAAACATATAAGGCGTTAGAGGGTTAAAGTTAGCAGGATACTTGATTTTGACGTGAGCCTTCAAGTCACAACGATCAAAGCAGTCAGATACATTGATAAAGAACAAAATAAAGATAAACATTTGTTGCAGAGATTACTGTTGTGCAACCTTTAACCTTGACTCAGTCACACTCTTCAAACTAAAGAAGACTCTCACTCTCCACTGAAACTTTAACGTTGTCATTTTCTCAAAAAACATAAGATGTTAGAGGGTTAAAGTTAGCAGGATACTTGATTTTGACGTGAGCCTTCAAGTCATGACGATCAAAGCAGTCAGATACATCGGTAAGGAACAAAAGAAAGAAAATCATTTGTTGCAGAGATTACTGTTGTGTTGAGTAGGAGATACTGGAAAGAAGACTCTCCATTAGATATACAAAAACGCTCTTTAAAAAGAAACACAAGACTTCAGGTGTGTACAAATAGGTACATTTTAACGTCGTCAACTTATATTTTCTGTAACAAATGGATGTACCGAGTGTGTGCGTTGACGGCCCGGTTGTTTAGCTTTATTTGCGCCTTCGAGTAACGGTTGTTCGTGTTATTCGCACATCATCTCTGCGCATAGCTTATTAGCCTACCGCACTTCCGGCAACAAGGCCTAGGCCTAGAGAATAAGAGATCTGCATGCCTTACCTCATAATCAAGACGACGTACTTAACATTTAGCCCACATTCATTTCAGTCTTGAAAAAAAATATACGGAAAATCCAGGGTTCGTCGATTTCACTGCCTTCGACGTACGAATCCTTTGTTAGGCCTAGACGATTCATCACCATGTGCTAAGACTGTACAGGGGAAGATAAACATGGATGAGCTTGCTGGCTGTGACCTTGACCTTTGCTTTGTGGCAGGGGGGGGGGGGGGGGAATTAACGAAACGAAAATAAAATATTAGGACTAATATAAAATATCTTACAGAAATGTAGATGATGTGGAACAAGTTTTCATCGCATGAACAATCAGTTTAAAACAGTAACAGATCAGGAGTATGGCCTTACGAATCACGCAACTTCAATTATTAATTTTCTAAGTGTAAGAGGCTTAGACCCACAGGCAAAGACTGTAGGCCTACTACAGGTGTCCGTAGACCCCCCTTACCCCGGCGGGGGGGGGGGGGGGGGGGGGTGATTGGTCACTATGTTTTTCTGAAAGCTTGGTCAATATGCTTTTCAATTTTACTTGTTTGCCAAAAATAAAAATAGGGCTCCACTATGTTACATGCGCATACATATAATTACATTTTAAAGAAAGGGGTAGGGGTAATTTAATGCATAGAAATAATTTTAATTTACCAGTAAAATAAAAATTAATTCTGTTTTCAGATGCACAAGTGTCTACATAACAGTATTCTCTCTATACAGGCATGGGAATTGTCATGGGAATTCCCATGCCTGCTATAGTAATAAAAATCAGACGTGAACCTTGCAGGCTTTGCCTCTTGTTCATTCATAAAGCCAGCCTTCGTGGTGCAAACAAAGGGAAGTAATTAGCGAATAGAACAATGACTCGTGTATTATGAAAATTCACTTCAGCGAAATGGCAATGCCAGATTATCTTCATTATCTTAACAAAAATAGTCCTTCAAGGTTTAACCGAGGCATGGTTACCGCTACACCTATCTATATTGTAAACAAACTCGTGACTTTACTGGTATTGCACTGCCTCCGGGCATTGCAGCCAGTATTGTTCCCAACATCTTTGTATTTACAAATGTCCCATATGTGTCTATGACCGAGAGGACGTAAAACATCATTTTCATCATCATTTTCATCAGGACGTTAAACAGATTTTTCTTCTTATCAAATTTTTATTATAAGAAAAAGTGTTTGAAACGATTTTACATTTCTACTACGCTTGGAAAAGTGCAAATCTGATACAGAGAAAGATCAGCACAGTGTGTGGTAACAGACCTGATTCGGTCACCACTAAGCTGCCAACGCCTGACATCAACCAACACTGGGTCTGTCGACACGCCTTGCCTGTCTACCCCCCTCTACCTTCCTCTCACTGCCATGCTGTGGAACAATCCCTGGACTGTACTAGGCCTAATATCATCTGTACAGCCAAGCGTTCCCCTGACAACCTGATACGCATTCCAACTACCCATGGGCCCTCCAGCACAACACAACGTAACGATTCCAATAGTCTACAACTGGCCCTCTTTAATGCAAGATCTGTCAGCGACCCACTGAAACGAGCAGAGATCCGCTCTTTCATTACGGACAACGACTGTGATGTATTCGTAGTAACTGAATCCTGGCTTCAAAAACAAGGCGATGAAGCAAAGTGTGCTGACCTGACACCGTCTGGCTACACACTCTTCCTTCCCCCGCCCTTCACGCGGCGGGGGGATTGCCCTCATCTCTAAGAACTCTCTGGCCAAGCATCTTTCCACCTCCACTGCCTTTCCCTTCCAACACCCAAGCTTCGAAGCAGTTCGCGTTACCCTGGCAACGTCGTCTTCTCCTGTCCACTTCATCTGCGTTTACCGACCTCCACCAAGCCGCAAAAATAAACTGACTGATGCTATGTTTCTCAGTGAATTCCCTGACCTTTTAGAGTACTGTAATAACCTTTCTGGAAAGTGTATTATATTAGGAGACATTAATGTTCATTTTGATACTCAGCATAACCCTGTAACTACTAAGACGATTAATGCTTTGTATATGTTTCATTTTAGTCAATCTGTTACCGAGCCAACTCATGAACGTGGCCACATTCTGGACTGGGTAATTTATAGACCCGATGATGATTTGCTACGCTCTACTCATGTCACTCAATCTCTTGCTTCTGACCATTTCTGTATTGTTTGTGAACTGTGTTTGTCTGTCCCGTCTGACACCCCATCGTACAGACAGTCTCGTAATGTATGCGGCATGGACAGATCAGCATTTCAAGCAGAGTTGCGCGCGACTATCTGCCCTGAATCATGCCCCACGGTCAACGAACTTAACAGCGCTCTCACTAGCGTTATCGACACACACGCGCCGTCACGTCACCCCCAAGAGCGTGCCGATAGACTAGAGCCGTGGTATCCTTTAATTAGCACTGAACTGAACTCGGCGAAGTCAGAAAAGCGTGTAGCTGAAAGAGCATGGCTTAAGACCCCCCTTACCGTTACGAAACAAATCTTCAACGCTGCGAAACGAAAAATAGCGAACATAGTGTTGACAGCAAGATCCTCCTTTTACACTGACCAAATAAACAATGCAGTGACCTCTAGCCGGCTGTTTTCTATCTGCAGCAAACTACTTGGGCGTGAAAAAAGCACCCCTCTTCCTACCACCCACCCTGTCAGTGACCTTCCTGATGTCTTCAACGACTACTTTGTTCAGAAAATCCAGCTGATCAGAAACGAACTTGATCAGGCTTCTTCTACACCTACCACCCTGTTAGACCAAATAGGAACAACATCCACGTTCTTGGAATTTCAGCCAGTTACTGCCTTTGAATTGAAGAAGATCATTGTAAAAGCAAAACCCGCTTCCTGTCCTCTTGACCCTATGCCGACGCCACTTTTCATAGAGTATCTTGATGAACTACTCCCTACTCTCACCCATATTGTCAACAACTCTCTAACATCTGGCTCCTTTCCATCTGTGTTCAAAACTGCCATTGTCAAACCACTTCTAAAGAAATCATCCCTTGACCCAAACACTCTCAAGAACTATAGGCCTATATCCAACCTCTCTTTCATATCAAACATCATTGAGAAATTAGTTCTTCATCAACTCCTAGGCTATCTCAATGAACATCAACTCATCAGTCGTTCACAATCAGCGTACAGGCCATTTCACAGCACTGAAACTGCACTGTTGAAGGTAACTAATGACATTCTCTTAGCTCTTGACTCTGGTGACGCATCTATATTAACTCTTTTGGATCTTTCAGCTGCTTTTGATACTATTGACCACCATACACTCCTTAAGAGGCTTCAAATCACCTATGGAATATCAAGCACTGCTCTGTCATGGTTCTCGTCTTACCTTTCTGGTCGAACTCAGTCTGTCTCCATCAATGACTCATCTTCTGCAATGGTTGGCCTCACATGTGGTGTTCCTCAAGGCTCAGTACTTGGACCAGTCCTCTTCATTATGTATACTAAGCCTCTGTCCGAGTTGATCACTTCTCATTCAGTTGATTCTCAGTCTTTTGCTGATGATACACAACTCCACAAGCCTGTATCCCCATCTACCATTCTTCCTTCTATATCTTCACTTGAATTCTGCATTCGCAACATCAAATCATGGATGCTACAAAACAAACTGAAGCTGAATGACGACAAAACGGAGGCCTTGTTCATCCACTCTCCGTCTAGACAACTTTCGTACCCAAAGCCTGATTCCATCTCTGTCTGTGACACTCAAATACCTTTTTCTCCTTCTGCTAGAAATCTTGGCTTCCACATCTCTCAAGATATGAGTGTTGACTCACAAGTTCAAACTATCTGTCGGTCAGCATACTGTGAGCTGCGTCGCATTGGTACGATTCGCCATCTCCTGTCTATAGATACTACTAAGATACTAGTCTGCGCTTTTGTTCTCTCTAAATTAGATTATTGTAATTCACTTTTGTATGGCTGCCCCCAACACCTCACTGACAAGCTTCAAAAAGTCCAGAACTCTGCTGCCAGACTTGTCCTCAAAGGTCTCTAAGTATCATCATGTTCAACCGCTCCTGATATCCCTCCATTGGCTTTCCATCAAAGCACGTATTGACTACAAAATTTCCACTCTATGTCATTCTTATTTCTCTGGAAATGCCCCTAGCTACATCTCTGACATGCTTTCTGTCTATACTCCATCAAGGCAACTGCGGTCATCTTCAGATTCCAAAATTCTCTGTGTTCCTAGTACACGAACAAAAATGTTTGGTGAGCGCTCCTTTTCCTTTTCGGCCCCATCAGTTTGGAACTCCTTACCACGCGAAATTCGCCATATCCAGTCCTTGCAATGTTTCAAATCAGCTCTCAAGACCCACCTATTCAAGCTACATCACAACCTTTAGGCCACATTACTTCTGGACTCTATTCTCACACACACCCTCCCCTCCCCTCCCCCCCCATATTAGTTTCACTGTGTGTTGACTGCAATGTCTACGTCAGCTTTGTTGCGAGAGAGAGAGAGAGAGAGAGAGAGAGAGAGAGAGAGAGAGAGAGAGAGAGAGAGAGAGAGAGAGAGAGAGAGAGAGAGAGAGAGAGAGAGAGAGTGTTGATTCTTTATTCAACTGATTGTATTTTGTATTGTGTTTTTGGGTGGGGTGAGTGGTGGTGATGATAACGGTGTGTGTGTGTGTGTGAGTGCGTGTGTGTGTGTGTGTGTGTGTGTGTGTGTGTGTGTGTGTGTGTGTGTGTGTGTGTGTGTGTGTGTGTGTGTGTGCGTGCGTACGTGCGTGCATGTGTGGGTGTGGGGGTGTATGTGTATGCCTATTTGCATGTGCGTGAGTGATTATTTGTTTTTTTGTTTTTTAATTTTTGTTGTTGTTAAGCGCATAGAGCTCCACATTTGGTGGAGGAATGCGCTATATAAATGATTCACTATTATTATTATTATTATTATTATTATTATTATTATTATTATTATTATTATTATTTCCAGTTCATCTTCTATAAAATTGTCGACTGCAGAAGCTCTAAGAATGTATTTAGAACAAGCAAGTATTCTGTATTCGTTTAAAGGTAAAATTTCTACTTCTTTGTATGTTTTATCAGTTGAAGCATGAACAGGCACTCCAAGTGCCAATTTATACGCCTTATAAGACTTAATGCATACAAAACAAAATATTCCAAGGAAGTTAGCTGTATTTGTCAAAGCAACATTTCTATTGAACATATATTAAATTGCTCTAAATTAAATATTTTACCTACAGATTTTGCAAATATTGAAATAAATACTCTGCTATGCAAAAAGATCATTCATTTTTGATTAACCTAGCACACAATATTTTATATAGTTTAGCAGGACACTTCTTAGAACAGGTTTGCAATTGCATGCTAGTATTGGTTTTTGTTTGTTTGTTTGTTTATTCTTCTTTTTAAAATTTTTGTTGTTGTTGATTTTAATTTTGTTCGTGTAATATCACTGTGAAGTGAACACACGTTAAATAAAATATTAATTCATTCAATTCATTCATTCATTCATTCATTCATTCATTATAAGAAAAATAGTCCCCGAGTAGTACACTTTCAAAACACTCATTCTTATGTTATTTACACAGCAGGTGTTCGTTTCTCTATGGCCTGTTTGGCGCCAGGATATCACAAAAGGAAGCGTAGTTTGCAACCCTATGACGATGGTGTTGGTGTTGCAGTTACTGAGTCCAGCTTTTGATGTTGTCCAGCCAGTACTTTCTTTGTCTGCCTTGCCGGCGTTTTCCTTGGAGAATCGTTTTGGCCAGAGTGTTGTGACGTGTCACATGACCGCACCAGGCACGTTTGCGGCGCCTGACAACTGCTAGGAGTGGCTCTTGTCTGCCTGCGAGGGTGTTCACTTTTTGCCTGACATACTCATTGGTCTTGTGCTCTGTGTACGAGATGCGAAGGAGTCTCCGGAAGCACTTAGGCTATGCACACATGCTTTTTCTGTCAATCTTCTTCTTCTTCCAGACACACGCACGCACACACGTACGCACATACGCACACACGCACGCACACGCACACGCACACGCACACGCACACGCACACGCACACGCACACACACACACCTCCCAAACATGGCAGCATCCTGCACGGTCTCTGGCAGACGTCGTCCTTTGGTTTCTGGCAGCACCAGAAGAACCGTGGATGACGTCACCACCCCCGCCACCCCGAACACCACCTGAGGCAGAGCCGGACCCCACACCCCGCCCACGAACGTGTTCTGGGAACAGAGAGAGAGATGTGTTAGGTCGGAACACCACCTGAGGCAGAGCCGGACCCCACACCCCGCCCCCACCAACGTGTTCTGTGGACAAAAATTCCACAGAAATGAATTCTAACTAAAATGTGTACATTTTTACAATACGTTGTGTTGCACTATCATTATGCGTTATTGTGTTGCATAACCATAGAAAGATTTACGTGTCGTATTATTATGTTGTGTAATTTATATGTAACGTTTGCTTTAGCACTGGTTAGGTGGATGGATAGTTGAGTGTGTTACCTGGGGAAATATGAGAGAGGAGGGGGAGGGGGGGGGGGAGGGGGGGGGGGGGGGGGCGAACAGTATGCCTGAGCATGAATGTAAGGGTTCGTTTCTAATACATGTTTCAGTGGAATTGTAAAGCGCTTAGAGGGTTTTGAATAAGCGCTCAAGAAACGTTCTTTATAAATAAATGTATAAATCGTGTGAGCGTATCAGATAGACAATGTAGTCCCAGAATAAGATGCACACCTTAATAAGTTGGCCAAAATGGCAATTAGGAATGCGTATTAGGCACACACACACACACACACACACACACACACACACACACACACACACACACACACACACACACACACACACACACACACACTTACCAAGTCAGCCACGTAAGGTGAGGCCAGTCCACCCAGTCTGGCCAGCATGGAGCAGCTGCCCAGTCCAAAGCTCCTCAAGACAGTGGGGAACAGCTCAGGGGATATCACGTAGATGGTGGTCATGGCACAGTCTGTCCCTAGTCGTCCTACCATGGACAGGCTTCTCGCGATCCAATCTATGTGCACAAACCAGTTCAATTTACACGGCGCAAACCTCCGCCATGTAAATACAATATAATATTAAAGGTCGTCACAGCGAGAATGTTACCCTCGGACCCGAGGGAGAACCATGGCCTTCATACCATAGACAGGCGTCTCAGAATCCAAATTTTGTAATCACAAATCCAATCGGTTTATAGACAGTGCAAACCTTCGCCA
>CM065694.1:52041428-52051428 GCA_017654935.2 Phymorhynchus buccinoides
CCTGTACATTTTGAGAAGAACGATTGACAGACCAACAGACACACAGACAGAGCCCAAAACAGAACCCCTTACCCCCTCTGTCTTGCCGGGGGTAAACTGAAAGTGAAAGTTAAGAGGGAAATGTGATGCAAATTATTTGTGGTTTGTCTATTTGAGATAACTGTACTAGAATCGAAGCCAACTCAGTCCTGTGCTTACTTTATAGTACTGTATGTTAAGTCCACATTTTGGTCATTCTGGAACCTACTGGACAAAAACATGAACAATTTGCACTGAAAAACCCTCCCCCAGAATGTCTAGAGGGTTGTGTTGTGATTCTCAGATTTAAGAAAAATGATTGATAAGGGGTTACAATTGATACTAAGTTTTATGGACACGTTCCCAACTGGTACGTGTGTTGCACTATAATTTCTACATAATGTATATAGGGTAAGACGGGGTAAAAAGCCCATGGGTGGGTAAGAAGCCCATGCCAATTATCTCATGAAATAAAGAACATTTCAGTCACATTTTGCCCATGAGACGAGCATTGATGTTTAGCATTCGTCTCATGGGCAAATTTGACTGAAATTTGCTTTATTTCATGAGATAATTGGCATGGGCTTGTTACTCGCCCATGGGCGTTTTACCCCGTCTTCACCTAAATAATCATCGGGTCGCGTGACCTCTGATAATCAGCACAGAATCCTGTGGGGGACCGACCCCAGATTTGTTTTCAGTGGGTTGTAAAGAACCACCGCATCATGTTTGGTACTTGTGTCCCTTAGGCTCCGTGCCAATGACTAACCGCCCTAACTAGCACTCACCAGCACACATACAGCAAGGTGTACCGCACGAACAGACGAGGTGTACGAAACAGCTTCAGGGGACTGGCAGCACCAGCGGTAGCGGTGGTTGGAGCGTTGCTCATTTCCGCACCGAGAGAAGAAGAGGAGGAAGAAGCAGGGTCGATCGTTCCATCGTTCTCGTCTTTCTCTTCCAAAGCGATTTGCATGTTGTGGGGGTCAGAGGGCACCCTTCCGTTGGCACATGCAATCTGGGTCATGATGATCTGGGCCTCTTTGGTTCGTCCTTTGGCGAGGAGCCACCGGGGAGACTCTGGGATGAAGCTGTGAAGATAAGGAGGGGAGGGAGAGAGGGGAGGGGGGGGGGGACAAACAGACAGACAGAGAGAGAGTTTTGTAACCCCTCATCAAATAACTTGTAAATATGCTATCTAAAGATGACAAAACACTTTGTTTTCCTTCTAACTCGCTACATGTTCGACTGGTAGATACATTTAAGCTCACTCAGACAAGTTTTAATATGATTGGTTTAGAATATATTACAGTGGAACCTCCCTTATAAGACCTCCCATTATAAGACTCCCTCCCACATAAGACCTACTTCTCCGAGACATTGCCCTTCTTTGTAAGTATTAAAAGTACCTCCCTTATAAGACCCCTCCCTTATAAGACCTCATTTTTGGATGATTTTTGAAGGTCTTATAAGAGAGGTTCCACGGTATAAGCCTATGTTGGCGACAACTACATGGAGTCACAGTGAGCACTAGCTGTGTGAACAACGATTTTCAATCCCTATCAGAAATGACATGTTGTGGAGGCTTTGTCCTGGTTTATCATGTTTTAGTGCTGCAGCCTCGGTGCCAGAGGGGGACTGCATTTCTGCCCTAACGGCAACTGTTCTTGAGAGAAGATGGTGCATCACGGACAAGGCGTCTCCCTATGACCCAAAACCCCCAAATTATCAGTTGACAGATCTGTAAAGCTGTCATTGTACTGTGATGTTGTCACGGTGCAGCTCAGCCTTTTGCGAATGACTCTGGCTCATTGCACTGGCTCTAGTAACTGCAGCCAAGGGATTGGTTGGCTTTTGGGGGATCTTCCCCAACACCAGGTTCAGTAATCATGAGTGCGCCTTAATCAACTAACACGGGTAGTAACATGTGAATTAGCATAAACTGCCAATTTTGGAAGATTAGTCTCATTTACATATTACCACCCGTGTTGACTGTTTAGGGCACACCCATGATTATCGTACCAGGTGTTCTAAAGTCTGTTTGGTCGAGAGAGTGGGGTGTGGTCCTTATGGCAAGGTTTCCCAGAAAATAAAATTACAAACCTCCTGCCTACCTTTCCAGATTTTGAATGAGTGAACTATTTTATCTGGAAGTCATAATCGTACACGACTGATTGACATACACAGGCTCTGAGGCGTGGACTCACAAGTATCCCGCGGCAATGAGGACACAGGGGGCGGCCAGGGAGACCTGGAAGTGAGCCCAGTGCCGCAGGAGGAAGGCGGACAGCACGGCCAGGAAGGACAGCGAGATGGAGCACAGGCTGGAGGCCACGGAGATGTAGCGTCTCTGGGATTTCCCCATCAGCTCCACGCCTGCCAAACGGGAATTCCCTATTACTATACCGTTTCTGTTTACACACAAACTCATTGTTAAAAGCTTCAAAACACTTGCCACAGAAGAAAGCGCACAGGTTGCAAGCCGCAAAAGTGTACCACCTCCAGGATTTCTTAACCCCTTCACTGCCGCCTACTACTTGCGCATGCGCCGCCGGTTTGCCGCGCGATTTTTGAACGCGTCAATATCGCTATGCGGCGACGTAAATATGTTACGTAAATATGTGAAATCAGTAATTACATGAAATTCCTAATTTGTTCAGTAATTTCATGAAGTTACTGTGACCCCATAAAATCACTAAAAATCTTAGTAATTTCACGTAATTACTGAAATCTGAGCACATGTTTTACACCTGTTTACTGACAGCATTTCAGTAAATTTGTGTAATTGTTTTGATTCAATGTGACCCCTAGATACAAATCGTAATAATTTCACATAATTACTTAAACATGAGCACATGTTTTACACATATTTACTGACAGCGTTTCAGTAAATTTGTGTAATTCTTATGATTCAATGTGACACCCAGATATGCCCCTCATACAAAGAAAATTCCCTTTTGAACTAACCAGATGTGATTGCCTGAGGTATTTTGTGTTATCCCTTTGAACCATTTGGATGGAGTTGTGTGATGCTTTCTGCCATTAGAGTTCACAAATTTCAGAAGAATGGGTTATGACTGATCAAAACAGACTGCCACTGAACCATCTGACCGTTGGACCAATTCTAGTTCATCATTACCTGTGAGGTTCTACAATGAACCTGTTTTAAAATTGTTCATCTATTTCTTATTCAAAGACCTTTGAACCACCTCCACCTGGTTGTGAATTGTGATTTTCCTTGTTAAAAATAGTTAATATATTATTTGTTTACGGACTATGATGTTTGCTACCAAGTTAACATTGTGTTTTTGAATCCATTCCACCATGACTGGCTTCTGAAAGCATACAACATGGACAATGTGAATGTGCAATTGGTTTGTACTCCAGAACGTTTTTACCAGCAGAACAACGGTGTTTCATACAAAAAATCAGATTGCAAAAATATTATTGAGGGATTGAAATTGACTGCTTCAAGTCAACATTCAAAAAGCAAAAATTATTACTACTCACTGTCCAAGTAAATCATGATATCCATCTGTGTTTGTCTATCTCTCTCTGTCTCTCTCCCCTCACCCTCTTTCTCTCCCTCTCTTGTTATCTCCCCCAGAGAATGTATGCTTCTTCTTCTTCTTCTTCTTCTTCTTCTTCTTCTTCTTCTTCTTCTTCTTCTTCTTTCTTCTTCGTCTTCTTTTTCTTCTTCTTCTTCATGTACTATTATGTACGTGTATGTGTGTCCTTTGTCTGCTTGTAGGTATATGTTTAGAATTAATAGTACAAATGTTACTAAATGCATTCTCAAAGAAATGTACACACATTTATGGTTTTATCTTACATAAATCTCTCTCTCTCTCTCTCTCTCTCTCTCTCTCTCTCTCTCTCTCTCTCTCTCTCTCTCTCTCTCTCTCTCTCTCTCTCTCTCTCACTCTCTCTCTCTCTCTCTCTCTCTCTCTCTCTCAATCTCTCTCTCTCTCTCTTCTCTCTCTCTCTCTCTCTCTCCCCCTCCTCTCTCTCTCTCTCTCTCTCTCTCTCTCTCTCTCTCTCTCTCTCTCTCTCTCTCTCTCTCTCTCTCTCTCTCTCTCTCTCTCTCTCTCTCTCTCTCTCTCTCTCTCACGCTTCTCTCTCTCTCTCTCTCAATCTCTCTCTCTCTCTCTCTTTGTCTCTCTCAACTCTTCTCTACAACTCACAATGTCATAATTCGTTGAATTGCAAAAATAGTAAGTTTCCATGTTCTTCCTCCAAGCGGTTTTAAAGTTGTCACCCTATTGGGTGTTATCAATGACAGGTGCTGATATTAATTTGTCAAGCGTCACATGAGAGAGAGAGAGAGAGAGAGAGAGAGAGAGAGAGAGAGAGAGAGAGAGAGAGAGAGAGAGAGAGAGAGAGAGAGAGAGAGAGAGAGAGAGAGAGAGACAGAGAGACAGAGAGGGGGGGGGGGGCAGACTGACACACAAAGACACAAATGCATATTTCTCAATAGTTTGCCTACTGTCGTTTCTTTTAACGTTTTGTTTGGCTGATGTAAATGATAATTGTCAGGCATTTTGCTCAGTAAAATCTCTTTTTCTTTGATAACATCTAAACACAATGTGTATGATGCTGATATTTGTTTGATTGCTTTTGTTTTATAGATTAATACATTTTGAAAAGTATTTGGTTTTGAGTCTGTATTTTCTTAAAATGTATATTGTGCTAGCATGTGATTGCGTTTGGTTGTAAAATTGTTTCAAATGTTTTATTGCATTTTGCAAAATAAAGATTTCGTTTTATTCTGTTTGTGTCTTGGCATACTTACACGGGTTTACAATGTAGTTTGGGAGTGATATAATATCTAATACTAAAAGATACAATGCCTAAAACTTTGAATCCTTTCATTCCTTCAAACACACACATCTCAAAAGGTTGGAAGTAGGTAGGCATGTTTATCAAATCAGAAGAAATCAAATTTCATATTGGATATGACAATTTCGTTAACATTTACCCAAGGAAGTGGCGTTTAGTAATTTCATGAAATAACTGGTCTATTTTTAGTAATTACGTGAAATTACTAGGATTTCTAGTAATTTCATGTAATTACTGGGGGTCACAGGAATTTCATGAAATTACTGAACATTTTAGGAATTTCATGTAATTACTGATTTCACATATTTACGGTAACATATATAGGTCGGTGGTAAGTACTGAAGCGCTATAGAGGACGTATGTATAAATATATGCGTCGTTAATCAACTCTACGTTCGCACAAAATAATAGAAAATGGGACCTCTCCACCTCTTTTACATTTGGCTAAAAATGATGGATTGAGAATTAGTGTGCCCAAAAATACACCCGAAGTTTCTTTTGGAAATTTAAGTAAGTAGTTTGTTTTTTTGCTAAACAAAAATGGACTGCCTCTAAGATTTAGGCCATATTAATGCATACCTAACGTAAAAAAGGTATTAACATTGTGACGGTACCATAGCCGATGAGGTTTAACCCAGGCGTGGTTACTGCTACACCTATCTGTATTGTTAAAAATCGGGACTTTACTGGTGTTGTACTGCCTCCGGGCATTGCCTCCAGTATTGTTCCCACCATCTTTGTATCTACAAATGTCCCATATGTGTCTGTTCCAGACCGAGAGGACGTAAAACACCATTTTTCAATTCTACCTATTACCTTCACACAGAAAAGATAAAGGTCTGTCATGGGGAAAAAATATGGGTTTGAAAATCCCCAAAGACTAAGCCCTATATAAGCCCTATACTACATCTTGTGCACCAGTGGAAAAGGCTCTTGAGTGACGAAGGGCTAAGAAAGAAGGAGTAGAGAGTAGCGGGAGAGTTCATTATTTTTCTCCCAAAACAGACAATTTATTGTGCCTTCATTTACTCACTTCTAAACTGTCACATAGCATGCACGCGTGACATGCTTAGCCTATGTGAGTAAAAAATAGGTGTGCGCACAGGTATACAAATACACGCTCGTGTGCATGTGTATGTGTGCAGTCATGCACACACTTATGGTGTAGAGTGACACAGTGGTAACGTGTTCGCCTCGTGTCAAGTAAACCCGAGTTCGAACCTGGGTACAGGGGATTTTTTCTCTCACTTTGCACTAGGCCTTACGGTCTGAATGTGGAGTCTTTCGGATGAGACGATAAACCGAGGTCCCGTGTGCCCATGCACTTAGCACACGTTAAACTCAGTGTCAACTAAAAAGTTGTCATTTGCTCAAAATGTATCCCTCCCATCCTCCGTTTCCTTCCTCATCAGTCACACAAAACAATCGCATTAAAAAAAAAAATGTTTTTAATGGGTCGCGCGCCTCTGGCTGCAACTCGATCTCGATCTCCAGGTGGGAGCAACCCGAATTCACAGAGATGCCTCTGTGACTATAAAGTACCTAATAATAATAACATATGCACACTCTCCTTTCTCAATTATCTCTACCCCACCCCCTTTTGCCTCTATTTCACCTCCCCACCCCAGCATCTAATTCTTTTCTTTTCCACACACCAGTCATTCACACCACATACCGAGGACGTAGGTGCACAGGAAGGAACCGGTGGTTGTAACCCCTGCCAGGAACCGCAGCGCCATCAAGGCCGGAAGTGACGTCACGAAAATGAGACCCACGGCGGAAGCCAGCATAGCCAGCAGCATGACAGTGTAGACACGACGACGACCAAATCTGAGAAAATTTTTAAAATAATGACACTAAAAAACACATGATACAAATAATGTAAATGGCGCCTAATAAAGCTGGCCATACAATACAAATGTCCACAAGAAAGTCTTCGTGGGATTGAATAGTTTACAACAAAAGGTAGCAGTTCTCTTGAGAGACGTTTGCCATGTACGCCATTTTTGCATTTCTGAAACAGTGCAACTGGACAAAGAAATGTAGAGATGCATCGTGTCCTAATATATGAATGACTGATTTATATGAATAAATGAAAAATTATGTTGTTTGTTCACCAGCATGCCCAACAAACAATAGCGTTAAAAATGAACTGTGCTTAGTTAAACGGTCTCTTTGGAAATACTGAGCAATACATTACCCTTGCCCGTTTTATCAAAAATCTTCATTAACTGTTCGAGCTTCCTTTTCCACTTTACGTGGTAGCGGACAAAAATATAAAGATGAAAGCGTAACTTACACTTTAAAAATAATGTATATGAATGTGTTTGCTTGTTATCTGATGTTATTGTTGTTATAGAGACCCCACCCATCTTTCTGCTTACATGTCTCCAAAGATGCTGGTGAGAAAAGCCCCGATCAATTTGCCGGCATAAATCATCATGCTGGTGTGAGAGCGGTACATCTTCTGATCACATACCAGGTTCAGCTGCAAACAAATGAACAAATGTTTCAGTAATTGATTTTTTTTTTTTAAATGTATGAATTAATCAGACTGTGTCGGAGCGCTACGCCTTCTGGCGGTAAGTATACCAAGTTCGATTCAATACACACACACACACACACACACACAGTCACACACACACAGTCTCACACACACGTACACACACACACACACACACACACACACACACACACACACACACACACACACACACACACACACACACACACACACACACACACACACACACACACCATACACTTGCGAATAATTAATTATAATGTTATAGCCCTTCTATCAGAAAATGTTGGAGAAAAAACGCATTGAAATACGTGCAAAACTTCGCGAGATATTAGCGAATAAGTGTTTGGGGGCTTGAACTACTTAATCAGCATGACTTTGACCTTGAAATACAACTAAAGCAATCAATCGATAGGTAATATCCTCAAAAACGTGTACACTAAAAAAAAGTGATTGAAATAAACTGAACGGTTTTCAAGAAAACGCGTCCGGATGGACGGACGCACGCACGCACACACGGACGTACGCACGAACGGACGGATGAAACAAAACCAATACTTTCCGAAGCTTTGCTCGGGAATTAATTATAAATATCCCTAATTTGGAGAAGACCGCTGTTAAGCCGCTCTTTGAAGCTTACTCCTCACAAAAAGTCAAGCAACAAAACTTCTCACTGCAAATGCACTTTAATCATAAATCGTAGGTAAACTTGTACTGTTGTGATATAATCTTCAACATTTCATTAATATTGAAACTGAGTAAATCGCATAGCATATTCATCTCAATCTCAGGATACTGAGCAACAAAAGAAATGGGTGTCAAAAACAGGTGTGAAAGAAAGCCAACGGCCAATTTAAAATTCAAAGATAGCAGTGCGCAAACAGTTCATAACGTCATTAATAGCGAGTGTGACCTCCGTGGGCATGAATACAGGCTTGGATGTGGCGTGGCATTGAAGCAATGAATCCGTCCAGCTGGATATGTGGGATGGCTCCTTACTCCCTAACCAGGGCTGCTTCCAAGGCACCCAGTGTCTGGGGACGGGCGGGCATGCCGCAATCAGCTCACCTAAGCATGTCCTATGCATGTTCAATCGGGTTGAGGTCAGGGAATCAGGGTGGCCAGTCAAGGTGGGCGATGTTGCGGTTATTCAACTCATTGCTGATGACATGTGCCCTGTGACATGGCGCGTTGTCGTCCACAAAAACAAAGCTAGCACCATGCTATTTATTCAGTTCTGATGATGTCATTCAAGTAGCCTATGGCGTTCACAGTACCCGTCCGGAAGACGCCCTAGGTCGGTACATCCTCCAGTCCAAATGCCACCCAGACCATCAGACTGCCACCTCCATAACGGTCATGTTCAGCAACAGCACAGGCCAAAAATCTCTCCCCAGGCCGTCTTCACACTTGCTGACGCCCATCATTAAAATCCAAACGCATTATTTCACATTAAAAGCTAGCCCGTGGTTTTTCAAAAGGCTGACTAAACACTAATTTGATTTTGTTGCTTGACTTTTTTTGAGGAGTACGCCGATTAATTATCGTAGATAATTATTATGTTGTTGAAGACTCTTTCAAATTAGCCTAATTAGCCTTGCTTAAGATACAATGCAAAAGGTATCAGCACATTTCACGTGTGTATGCATATGTATGGTCTGTGTGTGTGGGGGGTGGTGGGGGGGTGGGGTGGGGTGGTGGAGATGTATACATGTGTGTGTGTGTGTGTGTGTGTGTGTGTGTGTGTGTGTGTGTGTGTGTGTGTGTGTGTGTGCCTTATTTGTGGGGAGTGGGTGTGTTTTTATGTCTGTCTCTGTCTGACTATGTAAGCCAAAGATCTTAACTCTCTCTCTCTCTCTCTCTCTCTCTCTCTCTCTCTCTCTCTCTCTCTCTCTCTCTCTCTCTCTCTCTCTCTCTCTCTCTCTCTCTCTCTCTCTCTCTCTCTCTCTCTACTCTCTCTCTACTCTCTCTCTAGAGTTCTCTCTCTCTCTCTCTCTCTCTCTAGAGAGAGAGTAGAGAGAGAGAGAGAGAGAGAGAGAGAGAGAGAGAGAGAGAGAGAGAGAGAGAGAGAGAGAGAAGAGAGAGAGAGTAGAGAGAGAGAGAGAGAGAGAGAGAGAGAGAGAGAGAGAGAGAGAGAGAGAGAGAGAGAGAGAGAGAGAGAGAGAGAGAGAGAGAGAAAAACGAGACAAAAATTGAATACATTCAGGAAATTGCAGAAAAAAGCCAACATTGTAAAATAACTTAAAGATCAGGTGGATCTTAAGGTTCAGGTTGAAGAAACTAGACTATTATATGTTGAAGCAAAGAAAAAATACAGGTATATGTTGAAGACTAAAGAACAGAATTATAAAAAGAAAAGATGGAATCATTGACTAAGGAAACTAACAATGCTTCAGAATTTTGGAAGCAACTTAGAACCTTGGGTTGTGGTAACAAAGAACAAATCAAGAATAACATTAATATTAATGACTGGTTCAAACATTTCAAACTTGTTTTTCAAAACGGTGCTGAAGATGATGTACAGGACTATGACATAGAAACAAATGTATGTGATGAAACGGATCATGTTCTCAATAAACCAATATCAGAAGATGAAGTTATTCGTGCTTTAGGTAAATT
>CM065694.1:52063928-52268928 GCA_017654935.2 Phymorhynchus buccinoides
CACAAAGAAACAAAACGTAATTCTATCCGTTAGTCTCCAACATTTTGTCTCGGTATGACTGGATTGTGCACACTTCTCAGAGTGGTTGTTTCTACGTAATATAATAGTTTATGTTTATTTTATCCATACATACTTAGGTCTAAATTCATAGCGTTATCCATATATACGCATAATGTTTGCGTTCAGTTTTAGTTCATCGCACTGGAGAGAATGGTGGACCCGTCCTTTAGCGCTTTGTTATGTTCGGGTGCATAATTCCGTTGACGTTCCAGCTTCACTGTCAGCAATACCATCAGTCTCTGTCGCAGGTGAGTCTTTACCCCGTCTGAAAAGAAAACACACACACACACACACACACACACACACACACACACACACACACACACACCCGAGCATGCGTGCGTTAACAATGACATGATCACAAAGCATTACAAACTGTACCCCCTTTCAAGGCAAAGATCAGAGAACAAACAAAAGTCAAAACCATTTTTCATACAGAGTAAAGCCAGCCTTCATGGTGCAAACAAAGGGAAGTAATTAGCGTGTATTACAATAATGTACAGAGTAAAGCCAGCCTTCATGGTGCAAACAAAGGGAAGTAATTAGCGTGTATTACAATAATGTACAGAGTAAAGCCAGCCTTCATGGTGCAAACAAAGGGAAGTAATTATCGTGTATTACAATAATGTGCAAAGTAAAGCCGGCCTTCGTGGTGCAAACGAAGGGAAGTAATTAGCGTATATTACAATACTGTACAGAGTAAAACCAGCCTTCGTGGTGCAAACAAAGGGAAGTAATCAGCGGTAATTATCGTGTATTACAATAATGTACAGAGTAAAGCCAGCCTTCGTGGTGCAAACAAAGGGAAGTAATTATCGTGTGTTACAATAATGTACAGAGTAAAGCCAGCCTTCGTGGTGCAAACAAAGGGAAGTAATTATCGTGTATTACAATAATGTACAGAGTAAAGCCAGCCTTCGGGGTGCAAACAAAGGGAAGTAATTAGCGTATTATATTACAATACTGTACAGAGTAAAGCCGGCCTTCGTGGTTGTCTGCGTGCGAGGGTGGTCACTTATTGCCTGACATACTCATTGGTCTTGTGCTCTGTGTACGAGATGCGAAGAAGTCTCCGGAAGCACTTATGCTCAAACGCTTTTTCCGTCAATCTCATTCTTCTTCCAATTCGGGATGTTTATCCTGCCCCGCGCTCATCGGTCTTCATTCAGACCATTAATAGCGCACAGGATGCGTGCTATGTGAATTCGTGTCATCCATCCCACCAGCACACACGGCCTAGTCGATGGGCTTTAACGTGTGCGTAAGATCTTGTGCATGCGTTCGCACACGGGGCCTCGGTTTTTGAAAAGTCTCATCCGAACGACTGTTTCCCCAACTGACGTCAGGTACCCATTTACACCAGGGTGGAGTGAGGAAAATAGGAGTAAAGTGCCTTTCCCAAGGACACACCACTGTGAACGGAGCTGGGTTCGAACCCGCGCATTCGCAAACCTGACGGATTACGAGCTAGCGACTCGGACTTACCAACTGAGCTACAGCGGCTCCTGAATCATATACAATAACTGATCCCAAATTCAGTAGCTTTTTGTCCCTGCTCTCATGGTGTCCTCCGTTCCAAATATGGGAAGACGGGTTAAAAAGCGCATGGGCGGGTAAGAAGCCCACCCCAATTATCTCATGAAATGAAGCAAATTTCGGTCTCATTTTGCCCATGAGACGAGCGTTAATGTCTAGCATTCGTCTCATGGGCAAATTTGACTGAAATTTTCTTTATTTCATGAGATAATTGGGGTGGGCTTCTTACCCGCCCATGCGCTTTTTACCCCGTCTTCCCCTACCAATCCAGTCCATACCCTTGGTGCATTCGGTTCAAAGTCATTGGGATCAGCATGTTGGGGAAGAGGGGGGGAGGGGTAGCTGTCGATGAATGGATGTGGTGGCGCCCTTGGATGAGGACCTCACTCAGGCTGACTCCGCGACTAAAACATTATTGTTGTCAGTTGGGGGACTTGGTAAGTGGTGTGCTAAATGTTAACTCAGAACAGGCTCCCCAGTTAACGAGTCCACCGAAGTGACTCAGCAGCAGTGCAGTGTCTTCTTTGATGGGTTGCCACTTAACGACACACACACACACACACACACACACACACACACACACACACACACACACACACACACACACACACACACACACACACACACATACACACACACTCACCACACACACACACACATACATGCACACACACACATCTCATTCTCTTACAGACACACCCACTCACACTCACCACACCAATATCACAATATAATATTGTCTGAATCACTTTTAGTGGAAGGACGTTAAATTGAAGAAGAAGAAGAAGAAGAAGAAGAAGAAGAAGAAGAAGAAGAAGAAGAAGAAGAAGAAGAAGAAGAAGAAGAAGAAGAAGAAGAAGAAGAAGAAGAAGAACAACAACAACAACAACAACAACAACAACAACAACAACAACAACAACAACAACGACGACAACAACACACACACACACACACACACACACACACACACACACACACACACACACACACACACACACACACACACACACACCTCCCAAACAGGGCAGCATCCTGCACGGTCTCTGGCAGACGCCGTCCTTTGGTTTCTGGCAGCACCAGAAGAACCGTGGATGACGTCACCACCCCCGCCACCCCGAACACCACCTGAGGCAGAGCCGGACCCCACACCCCGCCCACGAACGTGTTCTGGGAACATTAGAGAAGACATAAAATATAATCTGATTTCAAATCACACACAAAAGGCATCAAATCAAGACCTGTTGTCCAAAGACCCTATTTTTTAATTTTGGGAGGTAAGGATTAATGGTATTTTTGGGCTGAAAAATGGCTGGCGGCCAAAGGGTTAATTAATAAACGGTGGAACGCAAAAACATCTGGCCAGCGATTGTGAGACACAGCACGTGAAATCTTCAAACGGGGTGCACATGCCCATTAATCCGACTGGCCTTGGAGGGCTATCAGGAGGCCGTTTCACAAGAGCAGGCGCTCGATCGTAACTGTCTGCGCAAAATGTCTGTCTGTCTGTCTGTCTGTCTCTCTCTCTCTCTCTCTCTCTCTCTCTCTCTCTCTCTCTCTCTCTCTCTCTCTCTCTCTCTCTCTCTCTCTCTCACACACACACACACACACACACACACACACACACACACACACACACACACACACACACACACACACACATACCAAGTCAGCCACGTAAGGTGAAGCCAGTCCCCCCAGTCTGGCCACCATGGAGCAGCTGCCCAGTCCAAAGCTCCTCAGGACAGTGGGGAACAGCTCAGGGGACATCACGTAGATTGTGGTCAAGGCGCAAGCTGTCCCCAGCCGACCTACCATGGACAGGCCTCTCAGAATCCAGTCTGGGAACACATTCATTAATGCTCAGATTGAGAGAGAGAGAGAGAGAGAGAGAGAGAGAGAGAGAGAGAGAGAGAGAGAGAGAGAGAGAGAGAGAGAGAGAGAGAGAGAGAGAGAGAGAGAGAGAGAGAGAGAGAGAGAGAGAGACAGACAGACAGACAGACAGAGATGTCACGCATAGTGGTCAAGGCACAAGCTGTAGCTAACCCACCTACTATGGATAGGCCTCTCAGAATCCAGTCTGGGAATACATCAAATGTTTGTTGTTTTTAAATCGCTCAGAATCCAATCTAAGGATTCAGTGCGATGAAGGTGGAAGATCAAACGAAGAAGAAGAAGAAGAAGAAGAAGAGGAAGAAGAAGAAGAAGAATCCAATATGTGAATATATCAAAGGGTCAAATGTTACTGTGCAAACTTTATCATTATCATCATTCTTCTTCTTCTTTCTGTACTCCCAGTTCTTACAGTATATTGGAATGGGAACGAGGACTGTGCGTTGCCTGTCCGTATATGTGTGTGTATGTGTGTGTGTGTCCGTGCACAAGCGAAATGTGTTCCAGTCCATAGCGCATAAACCACTGTACCGATGATAATAAAACTTGGTACAATGGTTCCTGAGACCTTGCAGATGTTGCACACGATGTCAAATTCACAGAATGACAAGCCATATCAGTGTAATCCCTGTGCAAATGTTTTAATAATAAAAAGACACCGATTATTTAAAAGATAATTGAAGGATTTAAACAAACTAGGTCTTCTGAAAATGTGTTACTTAATAATATGTTGTTGTAAAATATCAGATTTCTAAACAATTTCATACTGATGAGGAAATTTTTAAACACAAAAATATACGACATTAGAGTAATAACTTAACTCCCTTGAATTTCATCAGTAGGTCTTATTTGATGAAATTGAAGGGAGATCATTCGAAATGTACAACTAGAGGCATACGTGTTGTTGTTTTTAATAGGAGTACGTTTATAAGGCGGTTGTCCTCTTCTTCTGCTTCTGCTTCTTCTGCTTCTTCTTCTTCTTCTTCTTCAAAATCATAATAATCTGCCATCATCTTCACCACAACCATCCATCTCCTTCGCCTCCTCCTTCTCATCATCATCATCATTATCATCACTATCATCATTACCATCATCATCATCATCATCGTCGTCGTCGTCGTCATCATCATCATCATCATCATCATCATCATCATCATCATCATCATCATCAAATCGCCGTCATCATCATCATCATCATCATCATCATCATCATCATCATCATCATCATCATCATCATCATCATCATCATCATCATCATCATCATCATCGTCGTCATCATCATCATCATCACCATCATCATCATCATCATCATCATCATCATCATCATCATCATCATCATCATCATCATCATCATCATCATCATCATCATCATCATCATCATCATCATCATCATCATCATCATCATCATCATCATCATCATATCATCATCACCATCATCGTCATCATCATCATCATCGTCACTATCATCATCATCATCATCATCATCATCATCATCATCATCATCATCATCATCATCGTCATCATCATCACCATCATCACCATCATCATCACCATCGTCGTTACACTCACGGTTTCCCCCCAGCACGGTAGGCAAGATGGTGGCCAGGCAGGCCACGCCTCCAAGGGCGGTAACTCCTGCCAGCAGGGGGCGCCTGCCCACGCGTTCTATTAATAGCGCGAAGAGCGCGACCGACAGCACGTCCATGGAGTTCAAGATGGCGAAGTTGATGAAGATGCTGCCGCTCATTGTGGACACGTTCAGCATGAGACCGTAGATGTTCATGATGATTAGGATCCTGAATAACACACAGAGAGAGAGAGAGAGAGAGAGAGAGAGAGAGAGAGAGAGAGAGAGAGAGAGAGAGAGAGAGAGAGAGAGAGAGAGAGAGAGAGAGAGAGAGAGAGAGAGAGAGAGAGAGAGAGAGAGAGAGAGAGAGAGAGAAACATTGAAACATTGAAAATGGTTTATTAAACTTGTATTGCTTAATATATTGTTTGTGCAATGTCTTACCATTATGCTTTTTATTGCTCTGTTTATTCTCTTGTGATATGATCTTGCTTGTTCAATGCCTTATTATTCTTTGCATTTATGCTCTTGTTTATGCTTTTGCGGTCCGGTTTGTCCAAATCTGGTACTTTATAATTATGGGTTTTGCTTATGCTTTGGTGATCGAGTCTTAATGTTCCCTTTTTGCGTGATCTTGGAATTCCATCTAACTGATTTCATCTTGGTTTGTAATTAATAGCGTATGTTTTAATAGTGTCTAAATTGTATGCTCACCCCCACCTCCCACCCCCTGGACTGTTCTTTTTATGCTCAATATTTCATTTTGTTGTTGTGTTTGTTGATGTGCATAGCACCTGCACGAGAGAGGGTTTTCCCCACGAGAGATAATAAAGTATTCTTGACTTGACTTGACCTTATAAGAAAAATGTGATGCAAATTGATCATAGTTTAGCCATTTGGGATAGCACTTCTAAAGTGAAGACCATATTAGGCTACAGAGGGGCCTACTTACCAGCAGACATACAACATGGTGTACCGCACAAACAGTCGAGGAATCCGAAATAGTTTCAGGGGACTGACAGCAGCAGTACTGGCAGTAGTATTGTTTATTTCAACATCAGAAGAAGTCGGGTGAGAAGAAGAAGGGGAAGAAGCAGGGTGGATCGTTCCGCCGTTCTTGTCTTTGTCCTCCAGAGCAATTTGCATATTGCGTGGGTCAGAGGGCACCCTTCCGTTGGCACGTGCAATCTGAGTCATGATGACCTGGACCTCTTTGGTTCGTCCTTTGGAGAGGAGCCACCGGGGAGACTCTGGGATGAAGCTGTGGTGAGGAGGAGGAGGAGGAGGAGGAAGTGAAAAAGAAAAAGAAAGAAGAAGAAGAAAAGAGAGGAAGGAAAATAGAGATCATTTTGTGACATTCCATCAGGTTATCTTGTAAACTATACAATCTAAAAATGACAGTCTATTTATTTCCTTTTAACACGCAAAGTTGATTCGCTGGTAGATACATTTGCTCAGATATGCTTAGTCATTGATTGACATTATTACTAGCCTGAGCCTGAGCTGGGGCCAATTAAATGACGGTCAAAGTGAGTTCTGTTCGAGCAGTCATTTCCCCAAATCATTGGGAAATTCTTAAAAATCCGATTGTGAAGAACCACGGTCTCCCATTTGTGGAGGCCATGCCCTGGGCCTGTGGTCATGAGTGCGGCTAAGACAGCTAATCCGGGATGGAAAATGTAAATTAGTCTGAACTATCAATACGATGACGTTGGGACATGGCTCCAGGAGCTGCATCCATGGGCGGGGGGGGGGGGGGGGGGGGGTAAGTGGCTTTTCTGAAACCTTGCCAACACCAACATGTTCTAGAGTCCAGAACGAGAGAATGGGGATGCGGTACGCGTGGGCAAGGTTAGTCCATCATCCGATAGGCAGTTTAGACTAATTTGCATTTTCCATCCCGGGTTAGTTGTCTTAGCCGCACTCATTACTACGGGCCCTGTCTCTTAGTGCTGCGCTCTAGGTATCAGCTGGCATTTGGGAAAAAAACGTCCATGTCCCAACGTCAACTGTCCTCGGCAAAGAGATGGTGATGTATCATGGACAAGGCTTCTTCCTTATAATGAAAACTATATTGACAGATCTGTGAATGAATCATGGTACGGCTTACTAGTAGTCTCGTGTCAATGAATCTTCTTCTTCTTCTTCGATCGCTCAGACAGTTTCCTGTCAGTTATGAGCGCAGATGCATCATGCTGCCGTTCTGCGCCTAAGTAAGAAATAATTAGGCCCAGCATGTCCGACTTCGGCTGAAGGAAATATTTTGAAAGTGTTGCCATGGTTCGTCTCCTCATTCTTCTAATAGACCTACTGTTTGTAATAAGGCGCTCGGTAGAGACGCTCATCCCTTATTCCGATCTCTGGTGTGACCATTAAGGGCTCTGAGGCGTGGACTCACAAGTATCCTGCGGCAATGAGGACACAGGGGGCGGCCAGGGAGGCCTGGAAGTGAGCCCAGTGCCGCAGGAGGAAGGCGGACAGTACGGCCAGGAAGGACAGCGAGATGGAGCACAGGTTGTAGGCCACGGAGATGTAGCGTCTCTGGGATTTCCCCATCAGCTCCACGCCTGCCAAACGGGAATTCCCCATTAGCATTTGTGATCTGCCTAAAAGTGATGGAACGTGCGCTATTAGGTAGTCTACGAAAACTAAATTTATCTTGCAAATATGTTCAACGGAGTTTGTTTGTTTAACTACCTACTGGGTTTTTTTCTCCTCTTAAAGGGGTACGCTGATGGATGAGTTTTTGCAAGAAACACGTTGCGATTACCAGGAAAACACCCTTTACAGAGATAGCAACACTCACTTTGCTCTGGTTTCCCACAAATCAAACCGTCAAATCGGCGATTCCTCCTTGGCGGATGTGCTGGAAGTCAAATTCTTTCAGTGACATGCCTTCTCTTTTCTAATGGCCGCCTGAGCCGCTTAGACCAAATAACGAAATGTCCACAATACAAGCCTTTTTATTTACAGTTTACCCATGGGCTGTTAATCTCAAAAGCAAAATATACACGGTCGTCGTCTTCTTAGGCCTCAGGCTCTACTAGACAAACAAAAGTACCCTATACACATTTATAACCTAGAGTACCTAACAAAGTCTTGACCTACTATTCAAGATAAAACCTAGTTTCCCCAAAAATATATATATAAAAAAATACATAATAAAAATAACTATATTTAAAGAAAAACTCTTTTTTTTCTCACCCCTTCCCCCTCTCCCCAACATCTCAATTAATAGTAATCCTCCTTCTCTCTATTTCTCTTCCACGCCCAATTACCCCCCTCTTCCTCCTCCTCCTCCTCCTCCTCCCCCAGCTTTCCCACACGCCTACCACTAGCACCACATCTGTGTCAATAATTCCTTTGATGGTTTTATTTACGGCAAAGACAAGAGTTTGCGTCTGAGTTTGGGGCACGAGGCCTAATATGCCTACCGATGACGTAGGTGCACAGGTAGGAGCCGGTGGTTGTCCCCCCTGCCAGGAACCTCAGCGCCATCAAGGCCGGAAGTGACGTCACGAAAATGAGACCCACGGCGGAGGCCAGCATAGCCAGCAACATGACAGTGTAGACACGACGACGACCAAAACTAAGAAGTGGGGGGAGAGTGGGAGAGGGGGGGGGAGAGAAAAGAAAACCATCGTTATTAAATGAGTAATAACTGCATGGAACAATCTTTCTCGTAATGAAACTGTAAATGCATCATCACTAAAATAAATATGTCCAAGATTCTTATTGACAAAACAAAATTAATGCTAGTCTGTTATGTAGCCTACTCCACAAATTTGGAGAAAATAATTATTTTTTTTAAAATCAATACACAAATGCGAAAGTAATTCACGGGCAAAATGTAATATATAAATTTGTTCAGACTAGTATCAAAGGAATCTAGAAGATAAAGGGTTTCAATAAGCCTAAACTGATATGATAAAGCTGGTTTTAGACAACAGTAAAAAAATTATGTCATGTGCT
This sequence comes from Phymorhynchus buccinoides, assembly GCA_017654935.2. Classification (NCBI taxonomy): domain Eukaryota; kingdom Metazoa; phylum Mollusca; class Gastropoda; order Neogastropoda; family Raphitomidae; genus Phymorhynchus; species Phymorhynchus buccinoides. The sequence goes on from CM065694.1 coordinate 52,072,954, forward strand.
TAATTTTATGAAGTTCTACTAAAGCTTAAGTGGGAAACTAAACGTTGTTACTTTCTAAATATTAAGTAAACCCAAACTAAACGTTGTTACTTTCTAAATTAAGTAAACCGATTTACTTAATTTAGAAAACCGATTTACTTAATTTAGAAAGTAACAACGTTTAGTTTCCCACTTAAGCTTTAGTAGAACTTCATAAAATTAAGGGCTGGCCACTAGAGAGCCAATAGACTACCGCACCAGAGCAACTTGTCCCCAGAAGCGATAGTTGTGAGGACGTAAAACCTTTCTTTTGCCATTGAATTAGGTTGCTACAAGGCTCGTCTTCGGTTACTAGTACTAGTAGAAGGCCCACAATGCTAACGAGTCAATAGACGATTTTCGGAGAAACAAAACTAGGGGCGAGCACTTCGTGAACATTAGAGTTGATTACCTCGACTTACTCGATCAAAACCATAGCAACCATGACGGCATGGCGTCGAAGCTTGAAACCGCAGTCAGCGAATTGCAAACATTTTTTTGAAAAGAAAAATAAGGGGTGGCCAGTTGCTACAAAGTGATAGAACGTGCAAACTGTGAAAATATAAATTACATCAATTTTAGAATGACGCATTGCGTTCTACATGCCTTGTGTCTCCTCAAACACACGAGGCGAGGGCTGGGATCTAACTGATGGTAGAGTAACTTCCCCTGTTTGACCGATTGAATTATGCGAGATCGCTCCCCCACACACCATGAAATTACTCCCCTTAATTATTTCCGAACAGGCGTTTTCCGTTTATGATATTATGCGTATGGTCTTCTATTTCTGAAGGAAAGTGGACATATCTTCAATCTGATGAAGGAGGCCAATCAATGAGAAGAAGAAGAAGAAGAAGAAGAAGAAGAAGAAGAAGAAGAAGAAGAAGAAGAAGAAGAAGAAGAAGAAGAAGAAGAAGAAGAAGAAGAAGAAGAAGAAGAAGAAGAAGAAGAAGAAGAAGAAGAAGAAGAAGAAGAAGAAGAAGAAGAAGAAGAAGAAGAAGAAGAAGAAGAAGAAGAAGAGGAAGAGGAAGAAGAAGAAGAAGAAGAAGAAGAAGAAGAAGAAGAAGAAGGAGGAGGAGCATATACATTTTCTGTGTCCAAAGAATTAGAATGATTGATTCATCTGGGAAAACAATAGTTTGCTAGTTGATTAGCGTGAGTAACAAACAAAGTCGTGGTGAATTAGATACAAGGGACAAGAGAGTGTTACAGGTTTATTCAAATGACAATATATTAACTTCAAAATGTAATGAAATACTCTTTGATATTAATAGCTTACTTCTCCACACATTCTACCAAAATCCATTAATTCCCGAGTATTGTTGTTGCTGATCTTGGTGTTTGGTACTTTAATATAGTCACAGAGGTGTCTCAGTGAAATTCGGTTTGCTCCCACCTGGAGAGCGCGTCGCAGACAGAGGCGTGCCACCCATTTTAAAAAACCTTTTTATTTGCATGCGATTTTTGTGACTGATGAGGAAGGAAAGGAGTGGTGAATTTTGACCAAATGACAACTGTGTCGTTGCCACTGGGTTTAACGTGTGCTAAGAATATTTAGATACAAGAAGATACATAAAGGTAGATAAATAAAGACGAAAACATAACTGATACGTTAAAAATAGTGAACATTTTGTTTTTACGTTTCATCTTCTATTACAATGCTAGCTATGATAGAAAGTCCATTCCATCTTTGCTTACATGTCTCCAAAGACGCTAGTGAGGAAAGCCCCGAGGAACTTGCCGGCAAAAATCATCATGCTGGTGTGAGAGCGGTACATCTTCTGATCACATACCAGGTTCAGCTGGAAACAATTTTAACGAATGTGTTGAATACATAACAGATAGATATATAATAATACTAATGATGATACATTTATATAGCGCTTTACCTCAAATAAACCCAAAGCGCTTTACAATCAAATATGCATCAACAAGTAGACAACAAGAATGGTGTTTAAGAATGACACAAACCACTGGCAGCAACAACGCATATACAAAGCAACACACAGGCGCACACGCGCACACGCACGCGCGCGCGCACGCACACACGCACACGCACGCACGCACGCGCGCGCACACGCACACACACACACACACACACACACACACACACACACACACCTAAGAGTCTCCATGGATACTGAATCCAAGTAAAACAAGGCTCATTTTCAAGCAAAAGCGATTATGCCAATACTATCAGTAACAGGGACCTAAGCCTAAACATCTCCCTTTTGAACTTGTAAAATCATCAAAGATCAACGTAAAGCACTGGATTTTTGGCTTAAAGTAACCACATCTTTATATCATAATAATCATTAAGGGAAAAACAATGTTCGCGGAAGGTACGATTCGCATAACTCACGGCTACTCTGTGGTACCACCGAAAAATGCATAAAACACATCCACGGCATGTGATGTTTTGAATTTGGCAATGAAGCCCTGAGGAACTGCTGCTTAACTTGGCTGAAGCCAGCCCAACAGCTGTGAGAGATTATACTGGGCCTCTGGAATAGAAGGAGAGGATTGTTCGCTGACCTGCCAACCCACACACCTGTGACGTCAAGGTTTCCGTGAACACAGAGCGGTCGTACACCCAGCGTTCACACGCGCGTTCACTCTTGTTGCCCTCGCTGTTGCCATTAGAGCTACTGACGTCATCCGGGTCCGTGACGTCATAGATCGTGCAAGGGGAGTAATCCCCTTCTGTTGTCCTGGGGATGGTGAGGTTGATCAGCCAGGCGTGCTGGTCGTTCTGGATTTGGTAAGTGTCGTTCGAAAGGCCCGGGATCTGACACCTGAGAAGTTCACAGAAATTCGTGTAACATTATTCGTATGAGTCGTGTGCAAAACAGAGCAGGAGGAGGATGTGGGTGTAGGACAATCGCCTGTGAATCACAGAGTTGATCGAATCAGATTGTTCGTATGTGAAGGCTATACCTAAAGGCCCTTTCAGGGTATCCAAGTCAGCCAAGACAAACATGTGGGACAGTCTGAAAGGACCCTAGTATAGTCTTAAATTCGGGACTTTCTGACCAGAGCCGTTTGCCGAGAGAGGGGGGGGGGGGGGGGGGAGTTGAGGATAGCAGCCGGCAACAGCAGCTGCAGCAACAACGACAACAACCTGGATATATGTTGTGTTATATAATAACAATAATATGTTGTGTTCTATTTTTGTAATTCTGTGTTTGCACCCGAATGCAATTTCTCTGTAGAGAAACAATAGAGATTTCTTGACTTGAGTTGATGACGACAGTGACAATAATGACAACAGCAAGACTATGAGCAACAACAAGAAGGACAAGGGCAAAATGAGAAGGACAAGAAAGCACGAAGAGCACGTACCTAGCAAGGACAAGAGCACCACCCACTACGGCAACAAGCCCCGAGGTTCATTTCACCCACAGCTTTTATCCGATAGCTAATACACCACCCTACATAACTTGAACCCATGTGTGCAAACTTATATTCTTGGTACAGACAATGAACAATGAAAGAAACGAACAAAAGAAACAAAATACTCCTCCACTTTCACATACTGAAACAGGGAACTAATACATATTTATCGAAGAAAAAGAAAAGAACGACAAAACCAACAAGAAAAGAACTTGAAAAGGTACAGGTGCCCTTTCGCAAACCCCACCCCCTTTGTTAATGGAAGAAAATCTGATTAACGTCCTCTGGTCTGAAACAGACGCATAGGACAAAAACGATATAAAGATGGTGGGAACGATCCTGTAGGCAATGCCCGGAGGCAGTGCAACACCAGGAAGTCCCGAATTAGTAACAATACAGATATATATAGTGAGTAAACTGTTAAAGTTCAGCAAGGAGCAACATATAGGTAGAGATAGGTTTAGTATCAGATTAGGGTTAGTTTCGTGAACGTATAAAAACAACACATTGACACTGAAAGCCGCGAGTATTATTAAACTGCGCTATTGCTGATTGAAACCAATCTCCGTTGACCTGTGTTTGGATAATTATCGTACAAACACACACACACACATCTCTACACGATGAACTGTAAAAACAAAACCAACCTAACAACAACAACTTCTTCTTCTGCGTTCCCAGGCCATATGGCCATAATGGGTAAGGTATGTGTCAGGTTTTCAGTTTTCACTGGTCTCCCCACTGCGTACAGCCAACACATTCCGATTTCGGAGGAGCTCAAGGGAGAAACATTATTTCGAAGATGTTTTTGAAAAAAGGCAGGAGAATGAGCCAATAAGTCAGAAAGATAGATGATAGAAAGCAAAGAGAAAAGGCAGAGTCAAAGAGAGTGGCAGCTTAGAGGAAGTTACAAGCACAGAACTTCCAAAAGGTGGGGGAACTATTTTTACGAAAGACCCCCCAGTATCCCCACGGGGACAACAACAACAACAACAACAAAGCCCACCTGTGTTCTGGGATGGCCATGGTGAAGACGGGGGACAGGTTCTGGAGGATGACGCAGCCTCCGGTCAGACAGATGAGCACCACCAGACGTTTCTGGTACCTGCCCCACTCCCCCACCTCCTGCAGAACGTCGTCGAACGACATGTCCCAGCACCCGTGGAATCCACCTCCGGCAACGCCGTGATTTGAAAAATGGTCGCGAAATGTATGCAAGGTCGACAGCAGTCTCAAACTTAATAAATCAAACTGGTTGTAGAAGATAACAGGGGAAAAAATTGGGGGAAAAGAAAATAGCCGCAGAATTCATTGGTTGGAAACAGTCCACACAAACTGTTGCAGAATACATAAACTGAAAACAAGAACAAGTTTGGCACAGCTTCCCTACCCAGCGGAACGGCCAACGGCAAAATTCATGGAAAGCAGTTAAAACATTTAGAAAACTGCTGCAGAAGACACTAGTGAAAATAAGATTTAATAAGATTTTATGGTTAGTTGTAATATAGTTGAGGCTCTTGGGGCAAATGGTCCGTTGAATTTCACTTACAATTTGGACTCAAGATTTGGGCTTGCTTCTCTGTTCACAGATTGCAGTACATGTATGCAAAACAATGTTCATACCCTCACAGCTTCAGTATACACTTAGTAGACCTAGTCGACTGCTCCAAGCAGTCTCTCTCTCTTGGGAATATCTGCAGCCTTTCGGTGCTTTCTAGTTGTCCTGGTCCACGACAGTGGTATGGAGCGAGGAGTATTTTCGATCAGCCTGTTTTCTGCACATTGGCTGCTCACATAGGTAGACGTTTTGACACCGTTAGTAAGCTAAATCTGTACAGTGGCACCTCCCTATTAAGACCTTGAAACTTCTTCCAAAATAGGGTCTTAAGTGGCAGGGTTGTAATAGGGAGGTAATTTTGATATATTACAAAGAAGGGCAACGCCTCAGAGAACTAGAAGTAGGTATTAAGTGGGAGGGAGTCTTAATTGTTACAATTGTCTAGAATCCTTCGTAAAATGCCTTATCATCGTACGACTTGGATCACACTTTCGCGTGTTGCATGAATGTTTAACGTTGCGATTTGAAGTCCCATCTAGTGACCAAAAAGTGAAACATTGTGTTTGCTCTCTGCCACTGAAATGTACACACTGTCGCCGCTTCAACCTGAGATAGCGAGTTGTAAGTGTAATTAAATTATACGTTCTCGACAGAAACGTGTCTTCTGGAAGCCAGAAAGCCAGAATTCCCTCTTGCTTTGCAAGGGAAAGAGATTCCGCAACCTACCGGCCTCTCTCGCCGCTTGGAAGGCTTTCGAAAGCTTACGGATAAATTCTTGGACCTTCTCTAACTCTTAAAGACCCCGTGACGCGCCACGGTTACGTCCCTTGTTTTTTTCTGGGTTGCTGTGACCCACATTCTAATTTCCCCATATTCAAATTGAAGCTGCTCTTTAAACTGATGTGTCGCTTTCAATTTGGGGTAATTTATATGGGAGTCAGACTTGGTTCAAACAAGATTTCTTTCAAAAGGGAAAACAAGCGAGTCCCGTGATTTGGACACGTGATCGGGTGGCTCTTTAAAAGGTCTTGCCCGACGATGCCTTTTTACTCAACATACTTGTGGCGGTACCATAGCCGATGAAGTTTAACCGAGGTGTGGTCACCGCCACAGCTATCTGTATTAATTTAAAAAATCGTGACTTTACTGGTTTCGTACTGCCTCCGGGCATTGCCTCCAGTATTGTTCCCACCATATTTGTATAATTACAAATGTCCCATATGTGTCTGATTCAGACCAAGAGGGCGTGAAACTCCATTTTCTCTCTCTGCCTCCTCTCGCATGCACCTGGCAGCTCTGTCACGCTGTGAGAATGGGTGAACACTCTTGCGAAAGAGCGAGTGATTGCATCGTCGTGGGGATATCGGGGAGTCTTTTGTATAAATAGTTCCCCCACTTTCTGGAAGTTCTGTTGCCCCACATGGCCAAAAGGCCAAAGAGGGCGTAAAACACTATTCTTCTTCTTCTTTTGGAAGTTCTGTTCGTTATACATATCTGTATTGTTAAAAATTCGGGACTTTACAGGTGATGCGCTGCCTCCGAGCATTGTCTCCAGGATCGTTCCACCATCTTTATTTCTACTAATATCCCATATGTGTCTGTTTTTCAGACCGGAGGACGTTAAACAGATATTCTCTCTCTGGAAGTTCTGTGCTTGTAACTTCCTCTAATCTGTCACTCTCTTTGACTCTTGCCTTTTCCCTTTGCTTGCTGTCATCTACTATCTTTCTGCCTTTCCCGTCCATTCTCCTGACTTTTGTTTTTCAAGAAACACTTTCGAAAAGATTTCCTCTAGTAGCCGAAGTCGGATATGCTGGGTCTAATTATTTCTTATTTAGGCGCATAGCGGCAGCATGACGCATCTGCGGTCATAATTGACAAGATGCTGTCTGAGCGATCGGAGAAGAAGAAGAAGCATCATCGGACTTAGCCTTAAAGACCCACCAGATCACGTGTCAAAATCACGGGTTTCACGTGTTTTCCCTCTTAATAGCTGGCAAGAAATCTTGTTTTGGCTATAGGTTTGACTCCCATTCAAATGCCCCCAAATTCAAAACGAAACATCATTTTAAAGAGAAGCCTCATTTTGAAGTTGGGGGCATTTGTATGCGGGTCACAGCTACCCAGAACGACTTTTTTGAAAACCAAGGGACTTAATCGTGGTGGGTCAGTGTGTTTTTAACGAGCTTGCGAGAGACAGCGTACTGTTATTGATGACTACGCAAAAACGTGCACCATTGGGCCTCCTCGTGTCTGTCATTGGTGCATAATGAAACCGTTGATGTGTAGGGGAAGACGGGGTAAAAAGCGCATGGGCGGGTAAGAAGCCCACCCCAATTATCTCATGAAATGAAGCAAATTTCAGTCTCATTTTGCCCATGAGACGAGCGTTAATGTCTAGCATTCGTCTCATTGGCAAATTTGACTGAAATTTTATGGTTACCCCATCTTCCCCTAGGGTCTAATACACGGTGAGGAGCTGGGGGTACCTTGCACCCCCCCTCCCTCCCTCCTCACCCCATGGCTAAGTTTTCTAGTTTTAATGCCACTTGATTACTTATTGAAAATGCGATTGCCGAAATGAGGCGGGGGGGGGGGGGGGGGGGGGGGGGGGGCCTTGCGGCAAGGGCAATAACTCTAAGACCAACCCAATGAGCGACTTAGTGGAGTTTTTTTTACCACCAGGGGGCATAGCGCTCGCGTGGGGTTAATCCTCTCAATATTCTTAGTTGGGGATAAAGAAAGAGAGAGACGGGGAGGAGTCACACCCTCTCTCTCTCTCTCTCTCGCTACGCCCAACTAAGAAAATCGCGTGATAAGCCCCTAGTGGATTGACTGCCCCCTGGTGGTCAAATAATCGCCATAAGTCGACCATTGTTTTGCTGTTAACATGCATAAATGGATTCAGCACACACTGGAGCACATTTTATACCTATAGTCTGGTTTAGCTGGGGTTCAAGGTAACCCCCAGCTCCTCACCGAGTATAAGTTTTTATTCCTAGGCCCAATAGGCTACACATGTAATGATGGAGTATTGTGTGCCAGGGGGTACTATCATTCTTCTCGGGTAAAAGCCAGAAAGTACAACCACAATATGAAATAAAGAATTAGGCTACAACAAGCTTTTCGTTCGGTATTAGGGGAAGACGGGGTAAAAAGCCCATGGGCGGGTAAGAAGCCCATGCCAATTATCTCATGAAATAAAGAAAATTTCAGTCCAATTTGCCCATGAGACGAATGCTAAGCATTAACACACACTCGTCTCATGGGCAAAATGTGACAGAAATGTGCTGTATTTCATGAGATAATTGGCATGGGCTTCTTACCCGCCCATGGGCTTTTTACCCCGTCTTGCCCTACGCTTTTTTCCCGTTTAGCCTTCTACCTGAGTATAATAAAGATAGATTGCTGTCTTCTTCTTCTTCTTCTTCTCCTTCTTCTTCTGCGTTCCCAGGCCATATGGCCATAATGGTTAAGGTACGTGTGTGTCCGGCTTTCAGTTTTCACTGGTCTCCCCGCTGAGCACAGCCGACACATTCCGATTTCGGAGGAGCTCCAAGCAGAAAATTGTTTGGAAGATAATTTTGGAGAGCCAAAAAAGGCAGGAGAATTGGCCAATAAGTTAGAAATATAGTAGATGATAGAAAGCAAAAGGAAAAGGCAGAATCAAAGAGAGTGACAGATTAGAGGAAGTGACAAGCACAGAACTTCCAGAAGGTGGGGGAATTATTTGTACGAAAGACCCCCCGGTGTCCTCACGGGGAGAGACTCGTGGAGGGGGCGGGGTCATCCAGCTCCCTGTATGGAGGCACGAGGCATCCACCCACTGCCCCAGTCTATTGTCTAATTCTGAAGAAGAAGAAAAATGAAATGCATTGAAATGCCTACCGTTTACCACGGACACGAAGCTAAGGCAGCTCTGTGTACATTTGCAGTCAAGGCATTAACAATGTCACAGCATTATATCATACCGATCTGCTGGTTTGCAAATTTGAAATGGTTGGTCTGGGTTTTTTTCGAAAAGGTCTGCACTGCGTTAGTGCTTTTTCCTTATTATTTGCTCTCAGCGGTAGCGGTTTAATGATGTAAATACTGCAACACAATGAGGCTCAAACACTCACGTACCGCTATATAAGAAGTAGGCTAAGCAAAGATTGTGTTGTTGTTTTTTGGGCTAAGCATACGTATGTTTATTGTACTTTCACGCCCCCCGCCCCGCCCCTCCACCCCCACCCCCCCCCCTTTGAACCCGTCCACACATAGGGATACACGGGGGGAGGAGAGAGAGAGAGAGAGAGAGAGAGAGAGAGAGAGAGAGAGAGAGAGAGAGAGAGAGAGAGAGAGAGAGAGAGAGAGAGAGAGAGAGAGAGAGAGAGAGAGAGAGAGAGAGAGAGAGAGAGAGAGAGAGAGAGAGAGAGAGAGAGAGAGAGAGAGAGAGAGAGAGAGAGAGAGAGAGAGAGAGAGAGAGAGAGAAATTTTATTTATACAGGGTAATGAGATAAGTATACATACTTTTTTACACCCAGCCCTGAGAGAGAGAGTTACATGAATGAATTTTATTGAATGGAATGAATTTTATTTAGAGGGTAATAGGATAAGCAAATAGTACATGCTTTTTTAAATTTTACATCCAGCCCTCTTAAAAATAATTTTGAAAAAAGGGACAAACAAACCAATATAAAGAGCATGCAAAACACAGTCATATATATTAAGATAATAACATATGTTATATGCACACGCATGTTGAAGCAGACGAACATTTTGTAAATGAAGATGATACAGTTAACAAACATAAGATAGTAAAAGTCATACACACAAGCATTCCCTGTGTAGGCCTATTCATAAGAGAGAGAGAGACAGACAGGCAGACAGAGAGAGAGAGAGAGAGAGAGAGAGAGAGAGAGAGAGAGAGAGAGAGAGAGAGAGAGAGAGAGAGAGAGAGAGAGAGAGAGAGAGAGAGAGAGACAGAGAGAGACACAGAGAGACAGAGAGAGAGAGAGAGAGAGAGAGAGAGAGAGAGAGAGAGAGAGAGAGAGAGAGAGAGAGAGAGAGAGAGAGAGAGAGAGAGAGAGAGAGAGAGAGAGAGAGAGAGAGAGAGTTGGATTTGAATGAATTTTATTTATAGAGGGTAACAGAATAAGCAAATACAGTAGTACATGAGAGAGAGAGAGAGAGAGAGAGAGAGAGAGAGAGAGAGAAGAGAGAGAGAGAGAGAGAGAGAGAGAGAGAGAGAGAGAGAGAGAGAGAGAGAGAGTGAGAGAGAGAGAGAGAGAGAGAGAGAGAGAGACAGAGACAGAGACAGAGAGAGAGAGAACTTGAAAACTTGAAAACTTGAACTTTATTTTGCAAGGATAAAGATTTTAGGCAACGCCTAGTCTTCCAATCTGTCCTTGGTACATACACGAACATAGAATACAAACATGGCAAGGCATGATATTACACATACAGATTTGAACATAAAGGTAGCACCTTTGTACATATACGAACATAGAATACAAACATGGCAAGGCATAAAATTACACATACATAATTGAACATAAAGGTAGCAAAGCAGGTATTATGATACAGACAGGTTGAAATACGAATTTATAGAATTACGTACGCACAGGTATAATTGTTAATACTTGTGCGGGCATACATGCGTGTAACCATACACGCACACACCTGCACGTGCGCGCGGCACACGCAAGAATACATGCACATACGCACAGATATATGTCGAAGCACGTATAAAAGAACTATACATTTTAGAACAGGGCAAACTAATGTAGCCTATGGTATGAAACCGGTAGCAATTAGCAATAAAGAGCGGACAATTTAAACATTGATTTTAGCACATTGTTGGAGAATAGTAAACAAACAGAGTGATGTGAATACATGACATCGTAATTAGCAATATAGCGTATCGGGATATATGAAGAAGAAAAAAAGGAAAAAAATCATGGAGGGTCGAATGTAAGTGTCTCTCGGAGACTCGTTTTGAAGGTTGAGATAGAGGAGCATAATCTAATGTCGGACTGAAGGGAATTCCATATGAAGGAACCCGAGAAAGTAAAACTTGACTTGAATTTATCTATTCTTGTGTGTGGTAGAATATAGTTACTTGAACCATAGCGAGAGAGAGAGAGAGAGAGGTGGGGGGGGGGGGGGGGTGTCAGACAGACAGACAGAGATACAAAGAGACAGAGAGAGACAAACAGACAGACAGCAAAGTAAGACAGACAGACAGAGTACGAATACGAATGTTTTACTGATGGTAAAATGGATATACTCCAAGAGCTTCTTTGCACCATGCCCTCTCACACCCCACATTCACACCACGGACGCAGCAAGTGGAAGAACAATATGAGGGGGGGGGGGGGAATCAAATCAAGGTATGATTTATCTCCCTTTTGATAGCAACTCTTTTCACTCTCTGAAAGTGAAGAGTAAGCTGTTAGATTTATCTTTACTTAGCTAACGTTATTCGCGGTTAGTGGTGTTTCTTAGACCCCTTTTGGCGTAACAGTTATGCGCGAGGCGACCGTCGTCTAGAGAAACTCGAACCTGGTTCCCATATTCTAAATGGGGTCTGACAAAACTTTTGTATATAATAGTTTTAAAAAACAGAGAGAAAATTGAGTTTTACGTCCTCTTGGTCTAAATCAGACACATATGGGACATTTGTAAATACAAATATGGTTGGAACAATACTGGAGGCAATGCCCGGAGGCAGTACGAAACCAGTAAAGTCCCGATTTTTAAAAATTAATACAGATAACTGTAGCGGTGACCACGCCTCGGTTAAACCTCATCGGCTATGGCACCGCCACAAGTAGTTAGTAGTGTGAAATCACATTAGTTTTAAAAAACATTATCATCGAACCCAATAAAACTTCTTCTAATTATGCCCAGCATTTGGTTGCCTTTACAAATTAGGGCCGTTTATTGTGAAGGACTTTTAAAATTTTTTTATTAACTTCCTATGGGCCGACAGCAAAGTGTGGGTTATAAGAGTTGCATATATATAAACAAAGGTTATAAAAGCAAGAATAGAAAACCCCTTACTGGTTAAACATCGCTTAAGTTTGTTTGATTTGTGAACGATTCGATTCTCAAACTAGAAGTGACGTATTTGCACAGGCTTTGAGCGCCGTGACCTTTAGAATTAAGCCTTTATGAGACCAAGGAGCCGAGAGTGGGGGTATGCTTAGGCACGTTCTTCTTCTTCCAGCGATGTCCACCTGAAAAGAAAGAAGAAGAAGAAGAAAACAGAGATGTGTGTAGGTGGGTTTTTTTTATATGCAGGTAATTTCAGCACCTTCGAGGTGAAGGAGCTGAGCGTGGGGGATTGGATGATTCATTTTCTGAGGATTGGGGTTTCCGGTGACGGGATTTTTTTGTTTAATTTGTTTTTTCGGGGGGGGGGGGGGGGGGGGGGGGGCAAAAAAAAGAATTGGGTAAAGGTCACAATTAACCGAGAAATGCATGGGGGGTGGCACATCTTTACCTTTACCAAGAATTGTTTCGGTAGTCCGTTGTAAGCGAAGGATAGCCCAGCTTTTCGGTATAGCAATGATCTCCTCTGCTGTCAGGGTGGTCCATGTTGGACACGCACGACGAGCTATGAATTCAAATGAGTGTTGTAGGCAATGTTGGCATGACGAAGGAAGTTCATGCACTAACATTTAACCGTCAGACCAATGGTCAACTTAGAACTATGATTTGACCGCCAGGGGGCAGTCAAACCAGTAGGAGCTTAGCGCATGATATTCTTAGTTGGGCGTAGTGTGTGTGTGTGTGTGTGTGTGTGTGTGTGTGTGTGTGTGTGTGTGTGAGAGAGAGAGAGAGAGAGAGAGAGAGAGAGAGAGAGAGAGAGAGAGAGAGAGAGAGAGAGAGAGAGAGGGATGGATGGACTAATCTCCCTCTCTAAGAATATCGCGCGCTAAGCCCCTATTGGTTTAACTGCCCCCTGGGGGTAAAATGCGCGTCCTAAGTTGCTCATTATAGGGTTTGCATTGAAGTGGTGGGGGTAACGAGAGGGGTGAAAGTTCAGCGCCAAGAAATGAAGAGAGAATGCAAATGCGGATCAGTGACTTACTCAACAACAAAACCCAAAAGCTATGGCCATTGCAACTAGGGTTATTAACGCCCTTGACGTACAGCGAGAGTTAATCCCTTAATTGTTGGTCAGTATCCAAAAGGGCATTCACTCTTGCAAAAGGCAGCCATTCAGTGGCCTCGAATAGGGTTATTGGCGAGAGTTATTCCCTTGTTTGGTCAGTACTCAAGCATCTACCAAGAGCATTCACTCTTGCAAAAGGTGGTCGTTGCAGTGGCCATGCATTTGCAGCTTCTTCTTCTTCTTCTTCTGCGTTCCCAGATCAATCATAAGGCCACAATGGATACGTATGTGTCCGTTTTCCAGTTTTCACTGGTGTCTTCGCTGCATTCAGTCAACACATTCCGATTTTAGAGGAGCGATCAAATACAGCATTCCAAATAATTATGGTAATGTATTTTGCAAGTCTAGCTGAAATGAAAAATAGCTGACTATTAAATATTAAATAGCATACAATTTTCATTTTATGAACGGAAGGGGAGAGAGAGAGAGAGAGAGAGAGAGAGAGAGAGAGAGAGAGAGAGAGAGAGAGAGAGAGAGAGAGAGAGAGAGAGAGAGAGAGAGAGAGAGAGAGAGAGAGAGAGAGAGAGAGAGAGAGAGATACAGAGAGAGACAAGAGAGAGACAAACAGACAGTAAAGGAAGACAGACAGACAGATTACGAATGTTTTATTGGTAAAATGGATATTAGATACTCCAAGAGCTTCTTTGCGCCATGCCCTCTCACACCCCACATTTGCGCCATGCCCTCTCACACCCCACATTTGCGCCATGCCCTCTCACACCCCAGTAAGAGAGAGAGAGAGACTGACAGACAGACAGATAGCTGAGCCGGAGTTCCAATAACGAACCTTAAAGACCCACCAGATCACTGTCAAAATCACGGGTTTCACGTCTTTTCCCTCTTAGGGGAAGACGGGGTAAAAAGCGCATGGGCGGGTAAGAAGCCCACCCCAATTATCTCATGAAATAAAGAAAATTTCAGTCAAATTTGCCCATGAGACGAATGCTAGACATTAACGCTCGTCTCATGGGCAAAATGAGACTGAAATTTGCTTCATTTCATGAGATAATTGGGGTGGGCTTCTTACCCGCCCATGCGCTTTTTACCCCGTCTTCCCCTATAGCTGGTAAGAAATCTTGTTTTGACCAGGTTTAACTCCCATACAAATGCCCCCAAATTGAAAACGAAACATCATTTTAAAGAGCAGCCTCAATTTCAAGTTAGGGGCATTTGAATGTGGGTCACAGCTACCCAGAAAAAACACCCAAGGGACTTACCCGGTAATCATGGTGGGCCAGTGTGTCTTTAAGACACATTGACTGATTCGTTTGCTGTCCCTATTAGCCATGGACCAAGTTTTAACCTTCAAAACGTTTGAAGAAATTCTGTGCAGTAGTTCACAAGATTGTCGTACAGATAGGAGACACGCACAATGTGTGATAGTCCTCCACCCCAAAAGTGACAGTGGACTTAAAGACCCACCACGTCACGTGTCACATTCCCTCTTATGCCAGGAAGATTTCTTAAGATTTCTTGCCAGCTATAAGAGGGGAAACACGTGAAAACCGTGATTTTAATGCCCCACATGGCCGAAAGGCAGAAGAGGTCTTAATATATAAAAAAAAAAACGTGATTTTGACACGTGACGTAGTGGGCCTTTAATTAACAATTAAGGGCATGTGTGGTTGCATGAAAACGAGTTAACCTGTAGACAGAACCAAATTCATTCGACCTCCTTCATTCTTCGTACATGCCCGTGCTCTGTAATTTTGAATTTTATTCGACGCCTTAACCCCTTGACTGCCAGAGAAAATGTTAAAAACAATCATTGGGCAAATCATGCCATGAAAAAGACAACTGATAGAGCCAATCTGGCAAAATGGTCTGGGGATATTACTCTCTTGACTGTGTTAGAGCAAAATCCAGGATATCAGGGTTATTCCTCTTCATCTGATGATGTCATCAGGTCAGTACGTAATACGTTGGTGGCAGTCAAGGGGTTAATTGTCTCGCCTTGTTATAATATTATGTCTTAGGCCTATGTCTTGTTATCTCTCTCTCTTGTTGTGGTTAAATAAAATTTCGTTTTCGTTTCTCTGTCAGTACATAGCCTCTGCAACAGCAAGCCCTATTAGTGCCTCCCCGCTGAGGAGGCAGACGTCAACTGGGCACCTTGCGGTCCGGGCCAGGCTGAACAACAAGGGTCTCGGAGGAGATACTGGCCCCTAGTCGTGCGGCATGCAGGCCCACCGGCTTGTGGATACCGTAAGGCCTAGTGCAGAGTGAGAGGAAAAATCCCCTGTACTCAGGTTCGAAGTTGGGTTTATTGCATTCGAGGCGAACGCGTTACCTATGTGCCTCTCTACAACCCCATTTCAAGGCATTTTGTCAGCAACAACGGGCTCAATATTTCTTTCTCTGTCTCTCTCTAGTATATGAACGAAAAAAGAAAAGATGATGCTTTTTATTTGATCAAAAGGAAAAAATAATAAGTCAAGAGAGTTACCTCCCGTAAAGCTGCCAGAAGACCTCGTGAAAGAGTACAGTGGAACCTCCCTTATAAGACCTTCAAAAGTCATCCAAAATGGGGTCTTATAGGGAGGTAAAAGAAGGGCGGTGTCTCAGGAACCTCCCTTATAAGACCTTCAAAAGTCATCCAAAATGAGGTCTTATAGGGAGGTAAAAGAAGGGCGGTGTCTCAGGAACCTCCCTTATAAGACCTTCAAAAGTCATCCAAAATGAGGTCTTATAGGGAGGTAAAAGAAGGGCGGTGTCTCAGAGAAGTAGGTCTTATGTGGGAGGGAGTCCTATAATGGGAGGTCTTGTATTGTTTCTGTTCACAATCTTCTTTTTTCCCGTCTGTTCATGCGATATCTTGTGAACCACTGCACAGAGTTGCTTCAAATTTTTGCTAGGATTCTACACAGAGTACCTGAAGCTACCAGTATAATAATAATAATAATAATGGGCATTTCTAGCGCTTAATCTTAAATAAGCCCTAAGCGCTTACAATAATAAATAAGTTAATAAACCATCAATAAAGGACAATTTCTTCTTCTTCTTCGATCGCTTAGACAGTTTACTGTCAATTATGTGCGCAGTTGCATCATGCTGCCGTTATGCGCCTAGCTAACAAATAGGCCCAGCAAGTCCGACGTCGGCTTGGGGAAATCTTTTTGAAAGTGTTTCATGAAAAAGGGCAGGAGAATGGATGGACCGGTAAGTCAGAAAGAGAGTAGATGACAGTAAGCAAAGGGAAAAGGCAGAGTCAAAGAGAGTGACAGATTAGAGGAAGTTACAAGCACAGAACATCCACAAGGTGGGGGAACTATTTATACAAAAGACCCCCCGGTATCCCCACGGGGAGATTAGAAACAAAAGAACGTCAAAAATATGTTAAACACAAGCGTGCGCGCACACAAGAATGTAAAAAAAAATTTATTCCTTTTTTTCCCCTTCATCTTTTCTTTTCTTTCCCTTTCTCTCAGTTATTATGTTTTGTGTGCTCTCTCTCTCTCTCTCTCTCTCTCTCTCTCTCTCTCTCTCTCTCTCTCTCTCTCTTTATGAATGTTCTCTGGGTGAATTTTTCCTGTAATTATTATGCATTTTTCATGTTTGTATTTTTGTTGGAGGGCAGGATAAAAAAAAGCCTTGTTAGCTTATTCTTTAACCCTCAATAAAGATCATTTTGACTTGACTTGACTTGACACACACACACGCGATACGGTGATAACTAGACGTCTTGTTTGCCATTCGGGAGCAAACATGGGAGGATTTTCCCCCTTCTCTCCCCTTTTTCTCAACTGCTTATTCACTTTTTGGCAGGTACCTTGGTACTTTTATGTAGAATCGGCCAACTTTCCTGGAAATGTCAGCGGAAATGTATATTAACAAGTACCAATAATCTAGAGAGTGGGGAAAGAGAGAGAGAGAGAGAGAGAGAGAGAGAGAGAGAGAGAGAGAGAGAGAGAGAGAGAGAGAGATCAAATCAAATCAAATCAAATCTGTTTATTGGTATTAGCAAACAAACGCCCTTATGGCAAGGGGGGGAACAACCATTTAACATTCAATGTAGGCAACACTGGAATAAATGAAAAATATAACTTAATAATCCTATTCTTACAACTTTTCTTCTTTACTTTTTCTACTTTCTTCCAAGTAAACAGCTTCCTTAATACATGTATCCCATACACACCTATACACTTATACATTTACCCATGGATACATGTATAAACACTTACTTACACTCTCTCTCTCTCTCTCTCTCTCTCTCTCTCTCTCTCTCTCCACACATACTCACACTCACTCTCTCTCAGGAACCCCTCTCTCTCTCTCTCTCTCTCTCTCTCGCACACACCATTTTACTAACATACTAGCAATCCTAAACCTACATCCTTGCAAGCATATATATTATTCCATGTTAGAATAGAATAAACAATGGACAACAAACCAACCAATCATCCAACATCATTGCGAGCATATAATATTAGTTTCTAGGAATACAAAACCATAGCATACTAACAAACCATCCATCTGGTACCCGCATCGTTTGAACAATAAATTATAGTATTCTTTTGCTCAATTTTAGGCTGGACAGCAACACAAAAATGGCGACTATAATATTTTAGGTATCAGCAGTGACAGTATAGTATCTTATATAATATTATAATTATGTATTAGCATTTGTTTTTTCGAAGATTAGTTGCTTCTGCAATAAACTTAGCAAAAGAAATAATCCATTCTTCTTTCTTACTCAATAGAAGTGGAGCCAAATTTCTTCCCTGTATGACTGGCTCTTTAAATATACTACACCTTCCCCGAATTTCTTCGTATGCTGAACAATCAAAAACAAAATGTATTTCATTTTCAATACAGTTTGGGACTGAACACATTAAGCATGAATTTTCAGAGGAAACTTCAAACCATTTCTTATTGGCATTGAGGCCTAAAGTCTGTGTACGGAATTTAGCAAGACTAGCTCTATGATACCTGTGCGAAATAGTCATCAGATATTTTTCCATCTCAAAAGTATTTTTGAAGGACATAAACCAATCATATTTAGGGTTTCCATCTATATTTGCATGCCAGTTTTGTTTTGAGAGAGAGGGAGAGAGAGAGAGAGAGAGAGAGAGAGAGAGAGAGAGAGAGAGAGAGAGGCAGACAGACAGAGATGGACGCACGCACACACACGCATGCACGCACGCACGCACGCACGCACGCACGCACGCACGCGCACACACACACACACACACACACACACACACACATGCGCGCTGAAGAATGTAAAGTAGTTTATTGTGAAATTAAAAATTTTAAATATGAAATCTGAAGCAATTGTAAACACATTTACAAAATCTAAATGAATTAACAAACTAATTTTTGTGCCTTCTATAAAGTTATGCTAATGAAAAACATCCAAACAAAATGTATAATATTCGCATGTTCTTTATTTATCTACGTGTGTTTATTCATACAATGAATATCTATAAATAAAATAAAATAACAAATATACTTACAAATATTAAAAAATTTCAAGGAATGTACACAGGTCCATGAAAAAAGAGACACACACACACACACACACACACACACACACACACACACACACACTCATGCACAAATGCATTCCATCACAAAGGCATACTGATGCAATAATAACCATAATATATCACATATAGCAAAATCTATGTAATAATAAGTTTATCAATAAAAGACAAAAACATTTGAACGAACGAACAATTATTTATACAGGGTAATGAGATAGGCTGACATCCATTGTATTATGAATCAAGACAACGATCACATAGTTTTACAGGCTGCCAATATCTGAGCACATGCGCACGCACAGGCGTGCATACATGCACATACACACACACACACACACACACACACAGCCTTTATGCCACTAACCCTGTATTCATTAACACAGAATTATATTGCAGGGCTATGAGCACCGATTATATTTTCTGAGTAGCTAGTTGAGGACATTCTTTCTGTATATCTTTTCAACTAACACAAGTTTTTCTTCTTTAAAATATGCTTGTGGATACATGTATACAAAAGAAGAAAATCCAAGATAAACGCAGCAGATGTAAACGATACAAAAAAAGAGATTATAACATAGCATGTGGTCCCATTTTGAATGTCGCAACACTCTTGTGGCAGCACTTTCTTCATAAGGCAGTAAGTGGTGTTTTTTTTAGTTCAGATAACTGCTACTACAAATATGTGGCCCAGCACCATGAAAGGGACATTAAGTCGCTGGGCTTGTTTCTCATAACAGGCTTGCAAACACAAAAATATCATTTTTTATCAATTTTGATTTATGGATATTTCCGTGCTCTCTAACATCTCGTCTTTCATATTCCATTAATATTATGGTCTCTAAATACTCAAAAAAGTGCTTTGAAATGAGTAGGTTGATGCATTTGACATTAGCAGGTTGATGCATTTGACATTAGCAGGTTGATGCATTTGACATTAGCAGGTTGATGCATTTAATTACTTGATGCATTTGACATTGCAGGTTGATGCATTTCAAAATGGCATTAGCAGGTTGTCACCCATTTACATTAGCAGGTTGACTTTGAATGCTCATAACTCTAAAACTCAAAATGGCAGACATTACCAAAAAATGGTTAAAACTTATATCATTTGAAAGAAAATTCTCTGAAGTTTGTAACTGGACCATTTTCTCAGAATGGTCATTTTGACACTTAATGTCCCTTTTTAAGCATAAAACTGACCATTCTGAGGAAATTGTACAGTTACAATTCTCAGACAATTCTCTTTCTAATAATATAAGAATAACTTTTGTGTCTCTTTCCGTTCCAGAGTTATGAGTATTTAAAGTTAGAAGGGTGAGTGTCGGATACTTTGAGAAAACACACTCTAAAGTCTAGCCTAGTTGAAGAAAATGTATTGACCTACTCATCTTAAAGCACTTATAAGACAATTTTAGAGACCATATTAAAGCTTGTCCTTTATAAACATGAAAGATAGGATGTTAGAGAACACAAAAATACCCATAACTCAAAATCGATAACAAATGAGATTTTTGACTTTTCAAGTCTATTGTGAAAAACTAGTCACTTAATGTTCCTTTTGTGGTGATGCAGACACAAAAAGCCCAAACATAAACAAAACAAAAGTAATAAAAATAAACAAAAAAATGATATTTAAAACATTTATCTTATGCCAAAATCTTTATTTGCATAGTGAAAGATCTAAACAGGAGTCCCCATATTAAAAAAAACAAAAACAAAAATCAATTACGAGGACATAAATATTAAGGCTATATAGTATAAGGTCTTGTAACATATTTGCATGAATAAAAAGCGTAGACTTAATGACGTGAACAAGGCAACACAAGCCTCCATCATGAGGGATAACTAAAGCTAATACTAGTCTACTATGGCACACAGCAGTATTTACTATAAAAGATATATAAATAATTCAAATTTGGAACTCTTAATTTGAATAAGAAAAATAAACACATCCAAATGAAGCTATGCCTTAATCAGCAGTTTGGAATTTGAAGGGACGTTTATTATGTTTTGCCTTTGCTCTATTTCATGCAGTGGGACATGTCCTTGGTTTTCTCACACCCTTTCCACGCCAGTCACTTTTCAACCAAAAAGTTCTGTCAAACTCTCCACCTACAATACTGTAAAATCAAACAAGGTTCCACATCTGCAATACTGTGAACCCCCCTATGACATGTATCAAATAAGGCCTTTCCTTATCTCCCAAAATTAAAAACAAAAGGTCATTGGATATCAGATCCCGTACAAAAGGTCGCCTTTTAGTGACATGGGTTTTAAAATCAGTGTGGTGCCAAAATGCGACAAAAGGGTTAAGAATGATTTGTCAAAATGAGCATGCCTGACACAAACCAAAAAGCAATACAAATCATCTACTGAAGCAATTCTACCTAACGAGAATGAATAACTCGGCTCTGTCAGATCAGTTGCGCTCAGATCAGGACAGGAATTCCTTGAACATGCAGCACATTTTCCCCTCGATGCCAAACCCACACCGCTGACACAGCACAGCGGCGACCGGCCCCGTGGCTCTATGGACCCCTTTAGTGTTCATCATCACGTGATCGCACACGCAGCACTTGGAGACGTGGGGACCCATGCCGCTGCGCATGGCGTGAAAGGCGCACATGCGCGCGGTGGGGCGGTTGGTGATGGAGGGGAACACCATGGCGAAACAAACGTAGCAGACGTCTTTGTTGAGGTGGGTGATGCCGGGGTTGAAGCCCCTTGTTCGGTGAGAGCACCCCATGCACATCATTACCTCCCTTGTTCCCGGCATGGTGTCGCAGGGGCTACGGCAGCGGTACACCTAATAGCACAAAACAACAAAACCCAAAATGTTTTTTGAAGAGTAGTCTTTTTTAAAGCAGAGAATTCTTGGTTATTTTATTTTCATGGTGTAATTGCAACTTTGGCCGTCAGCTTAACTCATACTGCCCTCGTGCGCGCGCGCGTGCGTGCATGTGTGTGTTGGTTTGTGCACGTGTGCGCATGCTTGTGTGTGCATGCGTCGGAGGGTAAATCAATTAAAAAAATAATTATTTTACATGGAGTATTTTAATTTCATCATTAAAGCATCTGATGAAAGTCTTTTAACACAAGAAAATTGGGTAGTAAACTTTCTTTTAACAGCACTGGCGCACCCTCCAAATTTAACACCAAATTCAGATTTTGTTACTTTATTTCCTTACTGTATTATCAGTCACATTATAAGGCGCACCCTCCAAATTTAACACCACATTCAGATTTTGTTACTTTATTTTCTTACTATATTATCAGTCACATTATAAGGCGCACCCTCCAAATTTAACACCACATTCAGATTCTGTTACTTTATTTCCTTACTGTATTATCAGTCACATTATAAGGCGCACCCTCCAAATTTAACACCACATTCAGATTCTGTTACTTTATTTCCTTACTGTATTATCAGTCACATTATAAGGCGCACCCTCCAAATTTAACACCACATTCAGATTCTGTTACTTTATTTCCTTACTGTATTATCAGTCACATTATAAGGCGCACCCTCCAAATTTAACACCACATTCAGATTCTGTTACTTTATTTCCTTACTGTATTATCAGTCACATTATAAGGCGCACCCTCCAAATTTAACACCACATTCAGATTCTGTTACTTTATTTCCTTACTGTATTATCAGTCACATTATAAGGCGCACCCTCCAAATTTAACACCACATTCAGATTCTGTTACTTTATTTCCTTACTGTATTATCAGTCACATTATAAGGCGCACCCCCCAAATTAAACACAAAATTCAGATTTTGTTACTTTATTTCCTTACTGTATTATCAGTCACATTATAAGGCGCACCCTCCAAATTTAACACCACATTCAGATTCTGTTACTTTATTTCCTTACTGTATTATCAGTCACATTATAAGGCGCACCCTCCAAATTTAACACCACATTCAGATTCTGTTACTTTATTTCCTTACTGTATTATCAGTCACATTATAAGGCGCACCCTCCAAATTTAACACCACATTCAGATTCTGTTACTTTATTTCCTTGCTGTATTATCAGTCACATTATAAGGCGCACCCTCCAAATTTAACACCACATTCAGATTCTGTTACTTTATTTCCTTACTGTATTATCAGTCACATTATAAGGCGCACCCTCCAAATTTAACACCAGAACATTCAGATTTTGTTACTTTATTTCCTTACTGTATTATCAGTCACATTATAAGGCGCACCCTCCAAATTTAACACCACATTCAGATTCTGTTACTTTATTTCCTTGCTGTATTATCAGTCACATTATAAGGCGCACCCTCCAAATTTAACACAACATTCAGATTTCTGTTACTTTATTTCCTTACTGTATTATCAGTCACATTATAAGGCGCACCCTCCAAATTTAACACAAAATTCAGATTCTGTTACTTTATTTCCTTGCTGTATTATCAGTCACATTATAAGGCGCACCCTCCAAATTTAACACAACATTCAGATTTTGTTACTTTATTTTCTTACTGTATTATCAGTCACATTATAAGGCGCAGGGATCTCAGTCTAGGAAAAAAAGTATCGCCTTATAGTCCGCTTTGGGGATGATAATAAAGGAACAATTAATTTACATGGAGTATTTTAATTTCATCATTAAAGCATCTGATGAAAGTCTTTTAACACAAGAAAATTGGGTAGTAAACTTTCTTTTAACAGCACTGGGATTTTTGTGTTCAAAGAATAGTATATAGACAATATGGGGTGTTTTTTTCAGTAAGAATATACAAACTTTACAGGGCTCCCAGGGACCCCCATTTGGGGGTCTATGAAGCACTAAAATTCTACAGAACCCTCTAAAAGAATGTGCAGGGAGTCCCAGGGATGCATTAGAAAAAATATTTTTAGCATTTGCAATGCCACTGGGACCCTCTATCCCGCCTCTAGGACCCTTTATACTGTAAGTGAAGGAGTCCCTGGGACTCCTTGTGTTGCGGGACGATTGGGAGCACTGCTTTAATACAAAGCAGTGGAAAGGTAAAACGAACTAAATTAAATAGACGTCACAGAAAGCAAGAACAACTTAAGAGTATTTTGCATAAGCCAGTAATTGCTTTGCTTCAGATTTTGTTGTTAACCAAACGCTTCACAATGGACAAAGCTAACAGCATTATGGCTATATGGTAGCAGCGTGCCACTACTGCACGTTTCTTCAACCATTCTTCTAAGACAATAATTATTACTGTTGTGAACTTACGCTGAGCAGTCTACTCCTCTGAAAGCCAGGAATATCAGCGGCATGCGGATCATGCCTCATGAAGTCGATCAGCCTGGGAACAAACAAACGTAGTATAAATACAAACGTATGGACAACGCAGTTTTAGTTTTTGCGCCCCCACTGTCTGGAACTCCTTGCCTGTTCACCTCCGTCACAATTCAGCACTTCCCGCTTTCAAAACCCAAATGAAAACTCACTTGTTTCAAAGAGCTTTCTCTCTCTAACTTTTCACATTAATTAGATGATGATCAAATGAATGTGTATGTTAGCCCGATTGAGTTTAAATCAGTGAATGTGAGCGCCTTGAATTTAATTCTAAAGAAAGGCGCTATATAAATACTATGTATTATTATTATTATTATTAAAAGAATAACACAAAAAGGGTTAGGGTTTTTTTGTGGAGGGGTTTTGCTATCCCTCCCATCTTCTGGGCCGTACAGTGGCATTGCTCCCACGCCGCTCATTCCGAGTCCCAATTCGCAGCCACACCTCCACACATCCAGATCGCAGAATCCGAGACCAGCACGATCAGGTCGCAGAATCTGAGACTGTCAGGAGGCAACCAACTGAGGAGACACTGCACTGCTGCTGAGTCACTTCGGTGGAGTTCAGTAGAGCCTGTTCAGGACACCACCTACTAAGCCCCCTACTGACGACACTATTCTCTCAGTCATGGAGCCAGCGTGAGTGAGGTCCTCCTCCGAGGGCGCCACCACGACCGTCCACCGACAGCTCCCCAGAACACACTGATCCCCATGACTTTGACCCGAAAGCACCAAGGCATAGACTGGATCGGAAACCGAAACTGAGGTCACCATGAGAGCAGGGCAAGAACACAAAAAGTTTGCCAGGAACCAGCATGTTTACAACAATTACGGAAAAGTTAACTAGTGAAGGAAACAACCACCAGGGTCGGATCGAATGATTCGTAAAGGGGGGGGGGGGTGTTCCGTCGGGGGTCCAGGGAGCTACATAGGTTCTGGGTTACGGGGCAGTGCCCTTTCGGGAACCCATGGGGCAAAGACCCCAGGACATTTTGCAATTTCGTTTGTTTGTTGTTGTCTTACCCTGGCTTAAAGACTCCAGGGATCATCCCAACAGCCGGAGCACTTGAACACTCTGGTACAAATGCACCAGCCTGATTGAGGATGCAAGTTAGTGATTTTTAAGGTAAAAATCGAGTCATTTTTTTACTTTTCACCCTTGTATAAGATACATATAGGGGTAGAGGGAGGGTTTCCAGAAACCCAGGACCCCGCCCCCCTCTCCTCCCCCAGATCTGCCCCTGAACCAATACATGCCATGCCAGTTTGGGTGAAGATAACAGGAAAGAGATTAGAGGAAGTTCTAGCACAGAACTTCCAGAAGGTGGGGGAACTACCCCAAATACAGCCAGCCTCCCCCCCCCCCTCTCCAAATGCTTTCTCTGAAGTCGTTATCACTCTATACTGCCCAAAATGCTTTCCCTGAATTAATTTTCACTCCATGCTGCCCAAAATGCTTTCCCTGAAGTCATTTTCACTCCATACTGCCCAAAATGCTTTCCCTGAAGTTGTTTTCACTCCATACTGCCCAAAATGCTTTCCCTGAAGTCGTTTTCACTCCATACTGCCCAAAATGCTTTCCCTGAAGTCGTTTTCACTCCATACTGCCCAAAATGCTTTCCCTGAAGTCATTTTCACTCCATACTGCCCAAAATGCTTTCACTGAAGTCCCATACTGCCCAAAATGCTTTCCCTGAAGTCGTTTTCACTCCATACTGCCCAAAATGCTTTCACTGAAGTCCCATACTGCCCATAAATGCTTTCCCTGAAGTCGTTTTCACTCCATACTGCCCAAAATGCTTTCACTGAAGTCCCATACTGCCCAAAATGCTTTCCCTGAAGTCATTTTCACTCCATACTGCCCAAAATGCTTTCCCTGATGTCGTTTTCACTCCATACTGCCCAAAATGCTTTCCCTGAAGTCGTTTTCACTCCATACTGCCCAAAATGCTTTCCCTGAAGTCGTTTTCACTCCATACTGCCCAAAATGCTTTCCCTGAAGTTTTCACTCCATACTGCCCAAAATGCTTTCCCTGATGTCATTTTCACTCCATACTGCCCAAAATGCTTTCCCTGAAGTCGTTTTCACTCCATACTGCCCAAAATGCTTTCGTTTTCACCCCATACTGCCCAAAATGCTTTCCCTGATGTCATTTTCACTCCATACTGCCCAAAATGCTTTCCCTGATGTCATTTTCACTCCATACTGCCCAACACACTTTCCATGACGTCGCTTTATTTTCACTCCATACTTTTCCCATACCCCCCCCCCTCCGTCCAGTTCATTTCTTACCGCACAGGCAGGGCGGCATAGTGGAGATGCAGGGGGAGGTAGTTGACGCGCAGGGCCAGGTTGTCGCAGCAGTACTGGTAAAAGTCTGCCAGGCGTTTGTGCCACACCTTGGTGTCTTCCCCTCCTGCCTTCATGCACTGCTGAACCGCCTGCAAGGCAAAGAGAAACACTTCCTCTGCATTCCCAGGCCATATGGCCATAATGGGTAAGGTACATATGTGTCTGGTTTTCAGTCTGTGTCTGGCTCTATGTAGTACTGCAGCCAAAAGGGATGGGTTGGTCTTTGGGGATTTCCCCACAACACCAGCTGTCCTGAAATCCCTTTGGCTGAGAGAGTGGGGATGCACCCTGGGCAAGCCATCTCCACTATAAACAAAATTGCAGTCATTGTCGGAAAAGTTTGACTTGGCTCATTCATGCGCACAGGCACAGGCATAAACACACACACACACACACACACACACACACACACATGCACAAGCACACACACACACAAGTTTGGGTCAGCATAACCAAAATTGTCATGTAAGAGCTAAGCAATGGCCGTAGTCCTTTTGGTCAAAGACCCATACAACCATATTATATTCTTCATCCTCTCCGTGGGGATACCAGGGGGGTGGGTCCTTTGTACAAATAGTTCCCCCACCTTCTGGAAGTTCTGTGCTTGTAACTTCCCCTAATATGTCACTCTCTTTGACGCTGCCTTTTCCCTTTGCTTTCTGTCATCTACTATCTTTCTGACTTATTGGCCCATTCTCCTGCCTTTTTTCAACAAAAAAATCTTCCAAATATTTTCTCCTTTGAGCTCCTCCGAAATCGGAATGTGTTGGCTGTACGCAGCGGGGAGACCAGTGAAAACTGAAAACCGGACACATACGTACCTTACCCATTATGGCCATATGGCCTGGGAACACAGAAGAAGAAGAAAAAATAGTCTTGATCATCACCACTCATGGTATGCAGTGAAGGACATTTTCAAACGCTACTAGTGCAAACCTCCAAAGCAAACGCCAGCAGGCAAAACAGCAAGTCTGATGGATATAAAGCAGTTGTTCTTGTTGTCGTTCCCTGGCTTAAAGACTCCAGGGTTCATCCCAGCAGCCGAAGCACTTGAACACTATGGTACAAATACACCAACTAGGGATGAGAACATTACGAGTGTTACCGTTTTTGATCACCCCGCCACGTGGGCAGCCACATTCTGACTTTGGAGGATTTTGGACTGATGATGTTGTGCTAGGAGCTTGCCACGGCTAAAGACAATCCCTGCATAACTATGCAGAACATAACATTTTTATGGAGCTTTAGGCCGTATACACACATAAGTGGATATTCCATGCGGAAACCTGTGCGCAATTCATGAATAAATGAAACAAAGAAGGGAAAAGATTTGTGCACGTGTCCGAATTTCCCCTATATGCGTAAACTTTTATCCTTCTTTCTTTCACTTATTTAGGGTTTTCCGTACGGAACTTACGCGTCTAATGTGAACCCGGCATAAGGCTTAACTCTATTGGCCACTGAAACAACCACCTTTTACTAGAGTGAATGCCCTTGGTAGATGCTTGAGTACTGACCAAACAAGGGCATGGCTCGCCAATAACCCTATTTGAGGCCACTAAATGGCTGCCTTTTGCAAGAGTGAATTCCCTTTTGGATACTGACCAACAGGGGCTTCACTCTCACTGTCAAGGGCGTTAATAACCCTAGTTGCAGAGGCCAATAAGCTCTAAAAAGATTTTCTGTCTGAAGCGGAAAAAAAGCCATTGGTCTCAGCTTCAGATTGTTTTTTTCAGACTTCATGGGTCATTATGACCCCTGACTGCAGAAAATGAGGGTCATGTTTTTTTTTACCTGATGGGCCACTAATGTTGTTACTAAAACGTTAAGCCTAAATTTCAAAACAGTGTATTATGCATGTGGGCGTATTTTATTTATTTATTTATTAAGACAACTTTCATAGCGCCTAATCTTTAAGCTCTAAGCGCTTTACAGAAATCACTAAAATAAACACAATGAACAAAAAGTATACATCAAACATTGACCAACACCCCCCTTCCCTGATCCCTCAGTCAATTTCTCAATCACGCCCAAATAATGAATGACATAATCTACAGTACACTTTCGCAACCAACTTGAAACACTCACACTGATGGACGCTTAAAGACGCCCAGGCCATACTATTAACAAATCACACTCACACTCACGTATGTGTGTGTGTGTGTGTGTGTGTGTGTGTGTGTGTGTGTGCGTGTGAACGCACGCATGGGAGTGTGTGGCATCTAATCGGAATTATTTTCTACCTTTCTTTAATTTTGAAACTGAAGAGCACAAAATCAGTGGTTCTTCTTCTTCTTCTTCTTCGGCGTTCCCAGGCCATATGGCCATAATGGGTAAGGGCTATAATGGGCCATATTAGATATATGTCCGGTTTTCAGTTTTTATTGGTCTCCCCGCTGCATACAGCCGACACATTCCGATTTCAGAGGAGCTCAAGGGAGAAACATTTGGAAGATTTTTTTGACAAAAGGCAGGAGAATGGGCCAATAAGTCAGAAAGATAGTAGATGACAGAAAGCAAAGGAAAAGGGCAGAGTCAAAAGATCAGTGGTTACAATTACCCCCGATTTGAATTGGAGCCTTCCAGCAAAATACGCTCTCTTTGAATAAAGCGCGGAATCGCACTACTGTTAGTGTATAACGTCAACCTGCTAACAATGATAACAATTACTGTATGTCAGGGCAGATGAAGTCAAAGAAGAAGAAGTAGAACGCAGAGAAGAAATCACACCAACCTTCTTTACATATCCAGTGTCGTCCTCGCCAAGCAGGCGACCAATCACCGTGGCCAGAAAGGCGTCCATGGCGTCCGGCAGGGCCCGTAACTTGTCGTCCATCATGCGGAAATCCCCAAAGACCCGCAACTCCTCGCACATGAGCGTCATCCATAGGGGGTTGTCTACCCTGGTCAGCTCCACTAGTTGCTGTAGCTGCGTTCGCTCCAGTTTCTGTGTGGAGTAAAATTCGCCATGAAAACAAGACACCGCATTTTACGGACCTACTTTTTTCTCTTGCCTGAGACCCTTGTGGCCCCCCCACCCCCTCCCTCCATGGGGATACCGGGGGCTCTTTCATACAAATAGTTCCCCCACCATCTGGAAGTTCTGTGCTTGTAACTTCCTCAAATCTGTCACTCTCTTTGACTCTGCCTTTTCCCTTTGCTTACTGTCATCTGCTATCTTTCTATCTCACTGGTCCATTCTCCTGGCTTTTTTCTACAAGTTCTTACAAAGATTTCTTCAGCCGAAGTCGGACATGCTGGGCCTAACTATTTCTTAGTTAGGCGCATAACGACAGCATGACACATCTACGCTCATGTGACAGGAAACTGTCTGAGCGAACAAAGAAGAAGACCCTTGTGCCTAATAATAATCATGGCTAATAGTACTGTTAATTAACATCGGCAGACGACGCTGACGAAGGGAGCGTGGCCCCCCCCTCCCCTACCCCCGAAAGCTCTGAGGTGAGCCTAAGCTTTTGTGCTTAAGTGAAGTTGTTTAAAACTCTTCTTATCATGTTGAGCAACAATTTTTAACTTTTAAATAAAATATTCATTCCACAAAAAGCTGGAGGCAAAACGAAACCTTAGCAATGAAAAGGTTAAGGCCGGGTTCACATTAGACGCGTAAGTTCGGTACGGAAAACCCTAAATAAGTGGAAGAAAGAAGGATCAAAGTTTACGAAAATAGGGGAAATTCGGACATGTGTGCAAATCTTTTACCTTCTTTGTTTCACTTATGGATTGCGCACGGGTTTCCGCATGGAATATCCGCTTATGAGTGTCCTTTGCGGATACGTCATTCATATTTGAACCTTCCATTTTCAGCTTCAATTCTGACGTACGGTACATATGTGCATCTCTGATCATCAAAGCCGCCATCCTGGGTCTGAAATCCAGTGCGTCACTAAACATAGCAACATTTCACCAGATACACAGTATATACCGTATTTTTCGGATCATTAGGCGCTGCTGTGTATAAGGCGAACAGTGCACAGATGTCACAACCCTTCATTGGATGCAAAAAGCATCGTTGTAGAGCTTAAAATGCCATAATTCTACCAGTTTTCGCGAAGAAAAGTCCAAACACAACAACCGGAAGTCGCGAAAATGGAAGTTCGATTATTTGAAAGTCGAGCCAACTCTCGTTTATGACAGCAGCAATGGCGGTCGGTAAGCGTTTACTGGACGTGTACAGGCTTCAAACTTCGACTTTCTTTCGTGTGGTGCCTTACTATAATTTTTTCAGATTTTTCTTAAAAATTGCCCTATTCGCCTTATACACAGCAGCGCCTAATGATCCGAAAAATACGGTAATAGACTTTTTTTTAAAATTATTATTATTATTACTATTATTGTTATTATTATTAACATATCCCCCCCCCCCCCCCCCTCACCTTTCCGTACTGGTCAAAGAAGCGATCTGCCAGCCGACACAAGGCGGGGGAATCCAGGGCCCCGACAGACAGGCGGTAGGCAGGGTGTTCGTAGAGGCGCGCCGTGGTCGGCAAGTGGGAGACGTTGGAGCTGACCACGCACCCGACACCAGGGGGCAGTGCTGGGGGCAGCCATGACAGGTGGTACACGCTGTCGCTATTGTCCAGCTGCGTAAAAGAGTGAGAATTGAACTGAATAATTTTCTTTAATGAGGAGAGCAGATTAAGCAAAAACAAACAATAAAAATTAAAAAAAATTAGCTCACTCTCACTCCCTAAATCCCCCGAAGTCGGAGTGGATCATCCCAACAGCCGAAGAACTTGAACACTATGGTACAAACGCACCAGCTAGGGATGAGAACATTACGTGTGTGACCGTTTTTGATTACCCCGCCACGTGAGCAGCAACACTCCGACTTCGGGGGATTTAGGGAGTGAGAGTGAGCTACTTTGTTTTAAAAAGTAAAAAAAAAAAGATTTTAAGTAATAGATTCTATCATAATCATAAGAATGATCGATGACGTTACAATAACCATCATCTTTTTTTTATTTTACAAAACAACCCACAAATACATTACTACTTATACCAAAGATATTCTAAAAGGGTAAGATGGATTACTTAAAAGCTCGGCGAACCGGGCTGATAGAGTTATCGTTAGTGCGGATGTGTACACTATTCACAGTGGAGGCTATCCAAAAACTCGGACTGGAACTTGAACGGAGAATTCAACTGGCCTATCGATGTGTAAAGTGTGTCACATTTCAAAGGGACATAACCAGTGTTTCTGTCCTCACTACTCATATAGGGAAAAGAGACCGGATGTTTATCTTCCCCTGTACAGTCTTTGCTTATACTACCATATTTTTCGGACTATGAGGCGATACTTTTTCCCCAGACTGAGACCCCTGCGCCTTATAATATGACTACTAAAATAGTAACAAAATGTAATAACAGAATCTGAATTTGTGTCAAATTTGGGGGGTGTGCCTTATAGTCAGAAAAAGACGGTACTATTTTTACATTCACGCAAAATGTGGACTATAAGCCGCTACTTTTTTCCTCAACGAAGGAAGGAAGGAAAAATGGTGCTTTACGTCCTCTCGATCTGGAACAGACACATATGGGACATTTGTAGATACAAAGATGGTGGGAACAATACTGGAGGCAATGCCCGGAGGCAGTGCAACACCAGTAAAGTCCCGAGTTTTTAACAATACAGATAGGTGTAGCGGTAACCACGCCTCGGTTAAACCTCATCGGCTATGGTACCGCCACGTTACTAATTACTCTCGATTTTTTCCTCAACTTTGGCCCACGCGGCTTATATTCTGATGCGGTTTAGCTATGGATTTTTGTTCAATTCTATATTTATCAGTATGATTAAATCTGTTTCCAGCCATATTCTCCAGTCTATTTTGAGCTTCTTTCGAGCTCTACAAAATTGGTTTTGACAATTAATTGATTCAAATCCCATGTTTAAAGTGTTTAAGAGTATCACAATTCACATACTCATGTTGTAATAGAAGAATGTGCACATTGTGTTCATTATCCGTAATAAGTATCACATACTCATGTTGTAATAGAAGAATGTGCACATGTGTTCATTATCCGTAATAAGTATCACATATTCATGTTGTAATAGAAGAATGTGCACATTGTGTTCATTATCCGTAATAAGCATCACATACTCATGTTGTAATAGAAGAATGTACACATTGTGTTCATATTCTGTGATATGGCAGGCAAAATCTACTGCTTGTTGCTTTAACTTTGACACCTTTTTGCGAATATCATTTTCTCTGCGGCTTCTATGTGAATAAAAACCTGATATTCTGTCAATTTAAGGAATGCGGCTTATATACAGGTGCGTCTTATAGTCCAGTTTTTACAGTAAAGTGATAGTTTTGCATCATCATCTGAACTTGATTGGCATCACCACTGACCTCATTAACGCCGTCAATGACGATCAGCATCTGTTGCTTAGTTTCTCTCCATGCCGCCAGCAGTTCGCGAAGATGACTTTTCTTCGCATTGGTGTCGGCCTCCACGTCCAAGGCGGGATCTGGTTGGAGGATAAAAATAGACACAATGCAAGAAAAACTCCAGCATTATGCATCACATGATAAAGAACAATTGTGTTTGATGAGAACTTTTTTTTTCTTCTCTTTTTTTTGGCCGGGGATCAGAACTGTGTTTCCATTAGTGTGGGAAACTCAGTTGTGGGAATCTTGTTTTCTACTTTTCACTCAGTTTTAACTTGTTTTTAACCCTCCCAGCATGGACTTCTTGTTGATGTTCCCTGGCTAAAAGACTCCTGGGATCATCCCAACATCCCTGTACATAGACCTGAACATACATTAGCTCTCTCTCTCTCTCTCTCTCTCTCTCTCTCTCTCTCTCTCTCTCTCTCTCTCTCTCTCTCTCCTGGCAAGTCAGCCGGCGGTAATTCACCCTTCGCTGCTCTTTGTGGTTTGATGGTTTCCTTTCTGTAGTTTGACGAGAACTTAATCCAAACTTTAACAAACTATTTTCATCATGGGTGTTCCTGGGAAATTTCAAACATCCTGCAAGGCAGGGGTCCAGGGGCCGCCTAGCTTAACAACTTGACTTAAAAAATCCTAAAAATATAAAGTTTGTATTAAAGTGAAGAGAAGGTGAGATTAGCGTCCAATCAAAAAACCGTAAAAAAAGCCAACTGATTTAAGTAATACATTCTATAAAAAAAATAGAAAGTTCCTGGTAAAGGCATGTAAATATTTATCTGTATTCATTTTCTTTTATATTCTATACATGCGAGAAACCGACAAAACGTTTATAAATGGGAAATTCGTCGCTTCTCAAATTCTCAAACTCCTGCATGTCAGGACATCCTGAAAGCAGGAGCAGCCATGTATTTCTAGCATTACACACAATCTGTAAACAAAATGTTATCAAAATCAGTCCATGCTGGTTCCCCCGAAGACGGAGTGTGGCTGCCCACATGGCGGGGTAATCAAAAACGGTTACACACTAATGTTCTCATCCCTAGCTGATGCATGTGTACCACAGTGTTCAAGTGCTTTGGCTGTTGGGATGATCCCAGGAGTCTTTTAACCAGGGAACGTCAACAAGAAGTCCATGCTGGGAGGGTTAAAAACAACTGCAACAAGTGTGTCATATCCTGCCTACACTTTGTACTAAACTCACTCAGAACGAATGAGCCGGCTCCGGCTCATTGGAGTTTTCATGACATTTCGATTTCTGGCGTGTAGCCAGCTTTCAAGCGCCACGTCGTAATCTACTTTCAGTTTGCTTTGACCTTGCCTCTCTTGAAATCAACCAATCATTGCAGACTTTACTTTCAGGTTTGGCTGTAGAAGGGATAGGAGTCAAAGATCGGAATGTGAAATTTTCCTTCTTTCTATGTGTTAGCTGTTTTCGTCAATAGGAGACAAACGACGAAGGCATGGAAGCTGATATTTACCGATCCGCTGTGGTTTCTCTCCATAAAATGCAAACTTAGTGGACTCTTTTTTTGTTTGTGGCAATCAATGAGATAAAATTTAAATTTGAAGGTTATTAGCTAAAAATGTTCCTAAAATACAGCTTTATGTATGGTAAGAAAGGCAAAAACGGAAAAATAGAATTAACCGAGAAATGCAGGGGGGGTGGCACATCTTTACCTTTACCGAAGGATTTACTGACCGCTTTTATCTGTGGCTAAAGACCAGAGCAGTCTGTGCAGAAGTGTGTCATGACTACCGCTCGTTGCCGTGCTGCCCACAAAATGGTAGAACACCTGCATACCTTCCTGTTAGCACACAGAAAAATAACACTGTTATTAATATTATCATCATCAGTATAACTGCCATCAATATAATCACCATCGCTATCATCATCATTTGAACAATCATCATCATCATCCAATGTGTTTCAACAGTGTTGCTCAAATTTTTTGCCCAACTCTGGTTACTGAACAATCATATTTAACCCTTTCGCCACCAGCCATTTTTTTTCTCAGCAAAAAGCTTCTGTCAAACTTACCTGGGAAAATTACAGTTGCTATCTGCAATACTGTGAATCCCTCTATGACATGTATCAAATAAGGCCTTTCCTTATCTCCCAAAGTTAACAACGTAAGGTCATTGGATAACAGATCCTAATTTCATGCCTTTTCGTGACATGGGTGTTACTAAATCAGTGTGGTGCAGAAATGCAACATCGGCGGGGAAACGTAAAAGTACCGTGTTTTTTTGGTACTATAATCAAAGATATTCTAAAAGGGTAGGATGGATTACTTAAAAGCTCGGCGAACTGGACTGATAGAGTTATCGTTAGTGCGGACGTGTACACTATTCACAGTGGAGGCTATCCAAAAACTCGGACTGGAACTTGAACGGAGAATTCAACTGGCCTATCGATGTGTAAAATGTGTCACATTTCAAAGGGACATAACCAGTGTTTCTGTCCTCACTACTCATATAGGGAAAAGAGACCGGATGTTTATCTTCCCCTGTACAGTCTTTGCTATAATGCACACACCCCAAATTTGACACAAAATTCAGATTTTGCTCTCATATTTTCTAACTATATTATTTTTCATATTATAAGGTCTCAGTCTGGGAAAAAAGTATCGCCTTATAATCGCACAGAAATGCAACATCAAAGGGGGAACATAAAAGTACCGTGGTTTTTTTTTTTACTATAATGGGAAAAAAGTATTGTCTTATGATTCGTAAAATACGCTTTGTGTAGAGTGGCACAGAGGTAAGGCGTTCGCCTTGTATACAATAAACCCGAGTTTGAACCTGGGCACAGGGGACTTTTCCTCTCACTCTGCACTAGACCTTACGGTCTGAACGTGGAGTCTTTCGGATAAGATGATAAAGCGAGGTCCCATGTGCCCATGCACTTAGTACACGTTAAACCCAGTGGCAACGAAAACGTTGTCATTTGGTCAAAATGTACCCACCCACCCTTTCCTTCCTCATCAGTCACACAAAAATCGCCTGGAAATTTAAAAAAAAAAAGGGTGCCCAGGGCAACCCAAATTTTACAGAGACGCCTCTGTGACTATAAAGTACCTAACACCAGATAGTAGTTCTACCTGTTTGGCCTGATTGACTAAACCAGCCAACAGAGCGGTCTTTCCCCATCCTCCTTGAGCCGTCACCACACACAGACGATTGTCCCCTTCCTCTATGTCCCAGTCCTCTGCCTTGCCTGCAGCATCATAATGCACATAATAACACACGTTAAGTCATTCATATACACATGCACGCTACACCAGCCAACAGAGCGGTCTTTCCCCATCCTCCCTGAGCCGTCACCACACACAGACGATTGTCCCCTTCCTCTATGTCCCAGTCCTCTGCCTTGCCTGCAGCATCATAATGCACATAACAACACACGTTAAGTCATTCATATACACATGCACGCTACACCAGCCAACAGAGCAGTCTTTCCTCATCCTCCCTGAGCCGTCAACATTCGCAGGTTTTTTCCGTCCTGGACCGACTCCTACCCAGAGTGAGTGGCTGTGGGCTCAATGGGAAGACTGGATGCTATTCTGAGAGTGTTGCTCTAATTTCAAGACCAACACTGCAGGTGTCTGTAGTTCTCGGGCCTGGTTAACGCCAGGATATTATTATGAAAGGAAGCGTAGAATACAGCCCTGTCATGCAGTCTCAGACCGATACGAACTCCATAGCATCATCATCATCATCATAGTCATCCACCTAATTTCCATCAATCCCAATCCCCTGCTTTTGCCTATACAGTGTACCACAAACACATATACATTACAACAACACCACACACACACACACACACATATATATATATATATATAAAGAGAGAGAGAGAGAGAGAGAGAGAGAGAGAGAGAGAGAGAGAGAGAGAGAGAGAGAGAGAGAGAGAGAGAGAGAGTGTGAGAGAAGAGAGAGAGAGAGAGAGAGAGAGAGAGAGAGAGAGAGAGAGAGAGAGAGAGAGAGAGAGAGAGAGATAGAGAGGTAAGATATCAGTACACCTGAACACTTGTTCAACAATAAACTTAATTAAAAACAGTTTAGCCACAGTAAAAAGAAATTAACAGGTTGCATATCCTACCACCAATTTACATGTCTAGCATAGTATATTCAAACTTTTTCTTCTAAATGTCAAAAAGTAATGCTTCAAGTAAAAATAAAAGAGGAAGACCGTATTTTTCAAATTCCCTCTTACCATCGGAAACAACACGGCTCCAGAGCATTTTCTGTTTCAGCTGCTACACTCTGGAACTCACTCCCTTCCAGCCTCCGTCATGCCAAATGCTTTGTAACGTTTAAGACTGCTCTGAAAACCCACTACTTCAAACTGCAGCTGCAGAGTACATCTAAAACTTAGAAATATTACCAGCCACTCTATTTGTCCATCTTGTTATGTGTATGTGTGTCATCACGTATTCTGTGTGTGTGTGTGTGTGTGTGAGCGCGTGTGTGTGTGTGTGTATGTGTGCGTGCGTGCCCGCACGTGTGTGTGTGGTGTATGTGTGCGTGCGCATGTTTGTGTTGTGTGTGTGTGTATGAGTGTATGTATGCATGGTGTGTGTGTGTATGTGTGTGTGCGTGCGCGCATGCGTGTGTGTGTGTATGTGTGTGTGTGTGCTGGTTGTGTGTGTGCTGCTTTCGTGTGTATGTTGTTGTGAATATTATGCTGTTATTTCATGCCTGTGAATTGTGTGACAATGCACATGTGTATTAGGCCTATTATAAGTAGTAGTAGTAGTAGTGGTAGTAGTAGTAGTAGTAGTAGTAGTAGTAGTAGTAGTAGTAGTAGTAGTAGTAGTAGTAGTCACAGCAGTTGTTGCTGATTGATATGTGCATTTTTACCGGCCAAACGAAGTCTGACCGGTATTGTTTTGTCTGCTCATGTTATTGGATTTTTGTTTCATGTTTTTATTCCATTTCAGTTTTGTGTAAAGCGCCCTGTAGCCTACGTAGTAGGATGGGCGCTATATAAGTTTTCCTCATCATTATTATTAAGATACTTACGTATTGTTGATTCTTTTCCATCTGAAACACACAAGGAAAGCATGCACATGAAAAAAGGACAGCTGTGTTTATAAAAAAAAAAAAAAAAAATCCCATTCGTTTATGTCATCTTCAATGCAAATTACAATATTCACATAACAGGTTTTTTTTAAATGCATACTCAGCCATAAACAAAATACTAAGGAATAATTGGACACAGATACAAACACAATCAAACACAGAAACATACAGACACACAAAAAGAAACATCTGCAATAAAAAGAATGCACGTACATTATAGCTTGCAAATGAAATTATTATTATTATTATTATTAGAACATTTAGCACGCCTAATCAATTTAATGCCCTAGGCGTTTACAATATAAAGATATAATATACACATATAACACCACATATAATAATATTTAACATGTAGCATAAAGAATGGAAAATAAAAATTACACAAACACCCAAAGACGGTCAGACAAACAGACACAGAACTACATACACCACCCACCCACACACGCGCACGCAACACCCACACAAATAATTATATGCGCTCACCAAGCGCAGACGTTCACTCTCAGACATGCACACACCTATTAAGTCATGAAGGAAGGGATTAGTAGTTATTTAGGAAACAGATGAGTTTTGAAATGCACTGACAAAATTCGACACACGGAAACAGACTCAAACATGTCGCGCCATGGGCACACACACACACACACTCTCTCTCTCTCTCTCTCTCTCTCTCTCTCTCTCTCTCTCACACACACACACACACACGCACACACACACGCACACACACACACACACACACACCTATCTTTGGCAGGCCATCATCAGGCGCTCCACGCACGTAACTCATCAGTAATTGAAGCTGATCATCTCGTCCGATGAGAGAGTCCGCTTTGTCCTTGATAAACAACCACTGGAGTTCTTGCTCTACGCACAAAACAAGAAAAACAGAAGTTTGTCAGTCTGAAATGTGCTCATGCGGAACAGATAGCAAGAATGTGGAACATATATGGTTCAAAGAATTATGCAGCGCGCGAAAAATGAAAATGAAAATAAACCTAGACAGACAAGAGTGCGTGCACGACCGAGCACCCCTGACAAGCTCACAAACATAGAAAATGTATCACCAAGTTATACCTGCTCTTTCTAAACCAGCTGAATTACTGGTACACTGAACAAGATCAAAGAACAAAACATCAGAATCAAGATTTGGGAAACTTTCGTGAAGCGTGGATATTACGTACAAATTCTTGTGTTAAACTTTTCAAGTTACTAAAAAAACCACCTTGGTAATTAATCCGGCAATCACAAATTAGTACCAATAACTATCATAAGCTCCGCGTAAGCCCCTCGACAAAAAATAATAATCTCTTACAGTTTTATTTTTGGAATACAGCTACAGAAAAAGGCAACATATATAACACACAAACAAACTTTGAAAGACAGCATTTGCTCGATGTTGTTGTCATTGCTCTAAAAATTAAAAAAAAGAGAAAATGTAAACCCAAACTGTCTGTTAATATCCAGGGTCGAGATTCTCTAGACAACGGTCGCCGCGCGAATAACGCTTACGCCAAACGGGGCCTAAGAAACACTTTAGAAAACGTTTGCGGAAGAATATTACAAGCTCTTGTCTGATTGGTCAATTTTTTTAAATTATTTTAACCAAACTTTAATGGACCAATCAACAACAAGAAATGTATTCACCCCATGCTAGTCACGTGATAGTTCGCCGAGAGATACCGTGGGAGTAGTCACAAAACGTTTTTGGCAAACGGCGGCGAAAGAGGTGTTTCTTAGTACCGTCTTTGCCCATTTGCTCTCACGCTACGTAACGTTAGCCCTGTGAAATGGCCCCCGGAACACAGGTATCCTTTACCCTCTTCTCTTCCATAATTGCGTATCATAACCACTATCATGCTTCATTGAAATAATTATTTTATTCAATAATTTTGTCACCCTTTTCCTCAGCGCTCATCTCTTCCCCGCTATCTTCCAGGGGGTAGGCCTTGTCAATGGCTGTCTTGAAGAACTCCTTTACCTGGTCTGCAAACTGATCCAGGTTTGTTAGGTTCACCTGAAAGTTCAAACAAAATTTTACAAAATATGCCACCATTTTTGTTGTTGAATTGAACGACCATGAAACTAAAGAAAAAATATTGTGTGGGAAAAAAAGCGCATCAAAAGAGACCACTCAGATCAGATTGACAGTTTGGTTAAATGGAAATCACTGGGGTCTCAAATGTTTCAGCTTTTACTTTTGAAAATGTAGTAAAAAACATTTTTAAAATTTCTTCTTCTTCTTCTTCGATCACCCAGACAGTTATCTGTCAATTATGAGTGCAGATGTGGCAACATGCTCTCTGGGGGGAGAGCAGCCCGAATTTCACAGAGATAAGTCTATGTGACTAGTATATACCAAATATCAAATGAAGCAAGTTACCAGCTCTCTCCCCGTGGTGTGGCTCAGTAGCCCGAATTTCACAGAGATAAGTCTATGTGACTAGTATATACCAAATATCAAATGAAGCAAGTTACCAGCTCTCTCCCCATGGTGTGGCTCAGTAGCCCGAATTTCACAGAGATAAGTCTATGTGACTAGTATATACCAAATATCAAATGAAGCAAGTTACCAGCTCTCTCCCCGTGGTGTGGCTCAGTCCTCCATACTGGACCTGGTAAGTGAACAGCTGGTGAGGATACCGCTCTTTGAGGTAGGACTTCAGCACCTGAAAGCATGCAGCATCGCAACGATTTTGAATTATTAAAAAAACTCACAAATCACTCCAGCCATACACGCAAACAAAACATACATAAGCAAAAGGAGAAATGAAAGAAGATTACCGGTTTTTACTTCAGGTTTAGACATGGGGAAGTGGTAGATCAGACTTTTTTTATATACAGAAAAACTCTCTACACTGATGGGTTTCCCCACAACAAACCACTACAAAAGCAAAGTCAGAGGTAAAATTGTGGTCTAAGGGAGCGAAGTGAGTTTAGAAGTGACCAAAGTATGGTGTGCACACATATTTACTTCCC
Source organism: Phymorhynchus buccinoides (assembly GCA_017654935.2). Classification (NCBI taxonomy): domain Eukaryota; kingdom Metazoa; phylum Mollusca; class Gastropoda; order Neogastropoda; family Raphitomidae; genus Phymorhynchus; species Phymorhynchus buccinoides. Next base: position 52,113,699 of record CM065694.1, read on the forward strand.
TTGAAGCAAATGCATCAAATTGACAGCTATCTATTCATTCCGGACATATATGTCCGAAACGACTTGAATGAGTTAAAGCATGTAGCATCTTTTAGTGCGACATACTTTTAAGAATGGAAAGATGCAATGGCAGGTGTTGTCTTAAAAAAAATTACGTCAGGGATTTTTTCCTTTAACCCTAATTTGCCGCCAGCCATTTTTCAGCCAAAAAATACCATTAAACTTATCTGGGTAGAGAAAAACATGGCTGCAATATTGCAAATTCCTCTGTGACATGCATAGCATTAGGCCTATCCTTACCTCCCAAAATTAAGAAAATAGGGTCTTTGGATAACAGGCCCTGATTTGATGCTTTTCATTGACATGGGTGTTAAACCATTGTGGTGCAACAATGCGACATTGACAGTGAAAGGGTTAAGAATGTAAAGATGCAATGGCAGGTGGTTTTTTTTAAATTTCTTCAGGAATTTTTTCCTTTAAACTGATTTTTTTTAGTTCGAAAGAAACAGACCAAAAAAAAGACAACAAAGTCTTTTCTCCACCCAAATTTCTCTCTCTCTCTCTCTCTCTCACTCACTTATTCTCTTTCCAAATCTTTCTCTGTCTCTCTCTCTCTCTTATTCTCCCTCCAATAAGAACAGTAGTTATGCTTATGCATTGGACATATTTCATATGTATGTGTGTATGTATGTGCGAAAACCCTTCGTTGCAAATGATGCTGTATTATATTTTTTCCATGCCTGTTACTATAATGTAATTTGACATCTTTTTTTTCTTCACTCCCTACTTGAATAAGAACAGTATTTTTTATGCTTATGCATTTGACATGTTGACAAATATGTAATGTGTGTATGTATGTGCGATTCTCCCTCCAAATCTGTGTGTGTGTGTGTGTGTGTGTGTGTGTGATGTGTGTATTGTGTGTGTTTTTGTCCATGCCTGTTACTATAATGTAATTTGACATCTTTTTTTTCTTCACTCCACATACTTGAATGTTTATGCTAACGACACGTTATTTTTATATTTTTTTCCCACCGAAATGCTGCATTTGACCTCATGTTGACAAAGCATGTAAGCTGAAGACATTAAAGGTTATTTCCATTGCCATTCTTCCTCCAAATCTGTGTGTGTGTGTGTGTGTGTGTGTGTGTGTGTGTGTGTGTGTGTGTGTGTGTGAGTGTGAGTGTGTGAGTGTGTGTGTGTGTGTGAGTGTGTGTGTGTGTGTGTGTGTGCATGTCTGTCTGTCCCCCCCCCCCCCCCCCCCCCCCCCCCCCCCCCATTGGATCCCCATCAGATCAGATGAAGCATACCTTCATGTGTTGTTTGGCCAGGGCTGATTCTCCCTCAAAGCGAGCTCTGTGGGGGTCTGGGAGCTGGACAATGAACTCAGGATCACGCAGGAAGAATGCAGCGTTGGGGTTAGAGATTCTGAGAAAAAAAGAAAAAGAAACCTCATACTAGATTCTTGTTTCTCAAAGTAAACACACAAACACCATTTTTTCAAGCTTTCAAAACCCAACGGGTTTTTTCTTCAGGAATGAGTGAAAGGAAATGACATTACACAAAACTTTTACAGGTACAGGTGAACATTGATCGGAAAAAAAGGAAAATAGTGAGTGAGTGAGAAACACAATATGCACGAACTAAGGTAGCTGAACAGAAGTCATTAACTTAAAATAGAGGGAGAACATTGCACACACAAACTCATATCTGAACGTTCACACACACACACACACACACACACACACACACAGATACACACACACACACGCATGCACGCACATATGCATATGCACGCACACTAGATTCTTTCAGTCGTTTTCTGTTGAGGCTGGTTTTGCATTATAAAATAAACAATGACATTTTAGATTTAAAATAAATATAACATATAAACGGTACCACAGCTGATGAGGTTTAACCGACGTGGTTACCGCACACCTATCTATTGATTCTTTACTGGCGTTGCACTGCCTCCGGGCATTGCAGCCAGTATTGTTCCCACCATCTTTGTATTTTGTCCCATATGTGTCTATGACCGAGAGGACGTAAAACATCATTTTCATCATCATGGATTTAAAATATAAAAATCAGGTAAGTTCCCATAATATAAGGCAATAAGTAAACAACAGTGGGATCCATTATTAATCCATGAAGTAACCCCTTCAAAGTCAGGGGAAAATTGAGAGATTTTTCTTATTTCAATTAAGAAATTTAAAATGAGGCTTGTTAGACTAAATTTGACACAATGGTCTAGGAGATCTATCTTTCCTGACTGTTCTAGAGCAAACCCCAGCATACAGGAGTTGTGACACCAAAGATATAACATAATTAATGACATCGTATTGCCCGTGTTTGACACAGGGCAGGCAGGAAAGGGGTTAAAAGGTTTCTTCTTTGCATTGCATCCCAAACGTCAATAAGAAATCGTCAAATCAAAACAACACCTTCAGGACAGTCTGCTCATTTAATTAATCCTTTCATCGCCACTGTCGCCTCTTGGCACCACAATGATTTAACACCCACGTCACTAAAAGGCATCAAATGAGGGCCTGCTGACCTTATGTTCTTAATTTTGGGAGGTAAGGACAGGCCCTATTTTATGCATGTCATAGAGGAATCCCCAATATAGCAGACAAAATCTTTTCTCTACCCAGGTAAGTTTAACCCTTTCGCCGCCAGCCATTTTTCAGCAACAAAATTCCATTAGTGTTACCTGGGTAGAGAAAAAATGATGTCTGTAATATTGGGGATTCCTCTGTGACATATTTAAAGTAAGGCCTATCCTTACCCCCAAAAATTAATAGAATAGGGTCTTTGGATAACAGACCCTGACTTGATGCCTTTTAGTGACATGGGTGTTAAATCAATGTGGTGCAAAAATGCGACATTGGCTGTGAAAGGGTTAATGGTAAATTTTGGCTGAGGAATGGCTGGCGTTGAAAGGGTTTTAACAGAAAAGGCCACAAAATAGCATCTGAAAGAAAATCAATCAATCCCAAATACCTCAAAACTCCATGCAGGATTTCCATGAAAGTCATAGAAGCATCGTCCACCCACGTGTATTTGCTGTGAATCTCCGCCGGCACTTCTTCTTTGCTGGGGATCCAACCGTACCTGGTAAAACACAATGCTGTAAATGCAGTCTGTGAGCAAGGACCGTGAAGTTTTCAGATGTCAAATGCATGAACTAAAGTCATGTAATCTTAGAGGTCGCAGGTTTGGATGAATAGAAATCACTGGGGTCTCAAATGTTTCAGATTTTACATTTGAAAATGTGGTAAAAAAAAATCAAAAAAATCTTCTTCTTCTTTGATCGTTCAGACATTTGCCTGTAAATTATGAGTGCAGATGTGTCATACTGCCGTTATGTGCCTAACTAAGAAATAATTAGGCCCAGCAAGTCCGACTTCAGCTGGAGGAAATCTCTTTGAAAGTGTTTCTTTTTTTTAAAAAGGCAGGAGAATGGACCCCGGTAAGGCAGAAAGATAGTAGATGACAGTGAGCAAAGGGAAAAGGCTGTGTAAAAGAGAGTGACAGATTAGAGGAAGTTACAAGCACAGAACTTCCAGAAGGTGGAGGAACTATTGTTGGTAACATTTAGACAGTTGCTATGAAGAAACCCACAGCCTTCTCCAGGCCGTGGCAGCGGCCCCAGAGGAGCATATGTGGCTCCACTCCTTCTTATTAGAGTGACTTTTGACTTAGCCCTTTCACCGCCAACGTCGCATTCATGCACCACAGTGATTTAACACCCATGTCACCAAAAAGCATCAAATCAGGGGCTGTAATCCGAAGACCCTATTCTCTTAATTTGGGGAGGTAAGGATAGGCCTTACTTTAAATAAGTCACAGAGGAATCCTCAATATTACAGACATATTATTTTCTCTACTCAAGTAAGTTTAATGGACATTTTGTGCTGGAAAATGGCTGGCGGCGAAATGGTTAAATTCTTAAATCTCTATTTGATTGTGACTCAGCAACAAAGTTACTATGGTTTTTTTGGGGGGGTTTCTCCTCAACGGGGGTGTTTTATTGCTGGCTAGAACAAGTGAGATGAACAGAAATGCATGTGCACTGTTGTTGTTTAACCCTTTCACCGCCAGCCATATTTCAGCCCAAAATGTCCATTAAAATTACCTGGGTAGAGAACAAAATCCATCTACAGTATTTGGGGATTGTTCTGTGACACATATAAAATAAGGTCTATCCTTACTTCCCAAAACTAAGACAATAGGGTCTTTGGATACTAGACCCCAATTTGATGCCTTTTAGTGACATAGGTGTCAAATCACTGTGGTGCTAAAATGCGACTTTGGCGGTGAAAGGGTTAATGAGAAGAGCAACAGTAAACCAAAATAATTATTAAAAAAACCTGTGATTAAAGAGAGAGAGAGACAATGACAATGTTCTATTCCCAAAAAGGCATCACCCCATTTGGAAGGGTGTCTGACAATATATAAAAGTACACAAAAACAATCTTCCAAATACAAAGTAACAGAACAATGCTCACAACAGTACGATATCTTGAAGTTTAAAAGCCTTGTACAAAAATATAGACAACTTTTGAATTGTGTTTTCATTTCTACTGGACATAAGGAGACTAAGTTTAAATAAACTAGGATTCCGGTAAAACTTCATTCTTTCCTGAGGTCGTTGAAAAAGAGAGAGAGAGAGGAGGGAGAGAGAGAGAGAGAGAGAGAGAGAGAGGAGAGAGAGAGAGAGAGAGAGAGAGAGAGAGAGAGAGAGAGAGAGAGAGAGAGAGAGAGAGAGAGAGAGAGAGAGAACTCAAACTCGAATATTTTTAATTGCACAAACATCCTTACAATATATCCGAAGACAAAGAGAAGAGAGAGAGAGAGAGAGAGATCAGAGAGAGAGAGAGAGAGAGAGAGAGAGAGAGAGAGAGAGAGAGAGAGAGAGAGGGGAGGGGGGACACAACAACATTATCGAGTACAGGTAAGTAGAGAGAGAGAGAGAGAGAGAGAGAGAGAGAGAGAGAGAGAGAGAGAGAGAGAGAGAGAGAGAGAGAGAGAGAGAGAGAGAGAGAGGGGGGGGGACAACAACATTATCAGTACAGGTAAAAAAGTGAGAAAGGTCATAGATCTGCGTCCATCAGAAAACAAAAGATCAACATCTATATTTGTTTTTAAAATGGCAGACCAGTTAAGCTAAAACAAACACACAATATTCAAGTAAAAAGCAACAACCCTAGACTGTATACCAGGGCTTCCAGGGACCCCCATTTGGGGGTCTATGAAGTACTAACATTCTAAAGGACCCTCTAAAAGAATGTGCAGGGGGTCCAAGGGATGCACTAGAAAAATTCTTTTTAGCATTCACATTGCCACTGGGACCCTCTATCCCGTCTCTGGGACCCTCTATCCCGTCTCTAGGACCCTCTATACTGAAGTGAAGGAGTCCCTGGGACCCCTTGTTTTGTGGGATGATTGGGAGCCCTGAGTATACCTTTCGCCCAGCATGTTGAGAAAGAAGGGGTGGTCGTTGTCTTCGTAGCAGCGGTCGATTTCCTCCAGGCAGGTGAGCAGAGCCTGGGTGGATGTGGCGTCCTTGGGTACCCCCCACCTCAGGTCACACTCCACTAACTTCAGCCGTCTGTCGTGACACCATTCTCGTAGTTCTGGAAACACCTGCAGGTACAGTAGAATCCGTTTAATTGGCCATCAGATAATCGGCCAAAGCCGCTTAATCGGCCAATTTCCTCTGGAACGGAATTTTTTCTTATTAAGCATATGTTATTTTGTTCGTTTTTATGGCTAAAGCTGAAATCTTCAATTTCGCTTTATTGGCCACTTTTTCTCTCTAATTTTTCCTCTTTACCCCTTTCTGAGAGGGAGAACAACAGAGGCAGACAAACTGACAACACGCTTTTGACGTTTACATGGTTGAGTGTGAAGTTGGAAGATGAGCTGTTGTCAATTGAAAGACCCTGCATGGCGTTAAAATCACTCAAGAAAACAAAATCATTGTCCTTTACTCGTGCTTCTGTCAAGTTGTAGGATTAATAAACACACACACACACACACACACACACACACATCACAAAAAGGGAAATAATTTGAATTTGAACTGCAACATTTAATTTTGACGTCATTGCTTTTGACTTGCATAATTGCGTCATACAGTATCTCGATGTTCGTTTTATCGGCCGATTCGCTTTATCGGCCATATTTTTCCTGGTCCCAAAAGTGGCCGATTAAGCGGATTCCACTGTAGTATCGTTGCCATGATTACAGTTAATCATCATCTTCATTGGTTTTCTTGTTGTTGTTGGGGGTTTTCCCTGTCCATCTTCTGGCCATATAGTGGCATTGCTCCCATGCCACTCATTCCAAATCCCAACTCGCAGCCACACTCTGGCTCATCAGATCGCAGAATCGGAGATCAGCAATCCAAGGGGAGCGGATATCTGTTAGACTGTCAGGAGGCAACCAACCAAGGAGACACTGCATTTGAGTTCAGTGGAGCCTGGTAACATACGCAGGACGCCACCTACTAAGCCCCCTACTGACAACAATAATGTCTTAGTCGCGGAGCCAGAGTGAGTGAGGTCCTCCCCCAAGGGCGCCACCACAACCAGCCACTGACAGCTCCTTGGAACATACTGATCCCCATGACTTTGACCCGAACGCACCAAGGTATTAAAGACTGAATTGGAAATCGAAACTGAGGTCACCATGAGAGCAGGGCATGCAAAGCCACAGAATTTGAGACATTTTTTCTGTTTTGATGATTGATGGAAATGAGGCGGATGCCTATTATGATGATGATGATGATGATGATGTCATATGGAGTTCCGTATCAGTCTGAGACTACGTGACAGGGTTGTACTCTACGCCTCCTTTCAAAATGATATCCCAGCATTAACCAGGCCCGAGAACAACAGACACCTACAATGTTGGCCATCAAATTAGAGCAACACTCTCAGAATCGCATCCGTTAAGCGGATGAAGCTCGACTGCGTGGTTTCAGTCTTCTCATTGAGCCCATTGCCACTCACAGTGGGTAAGAGTAGGTCCAGGACCGATAAATAACCTCGCCTCTGATGGGATTAGAACCCATGACCTCCCAACCAGTAGTCCACTGTGCCAAGGTGTCTGGCATCATCTTCATTGTTGTCTACGGCAACAAAGGAACTTTATTTTTGCTAAACCCCCATGGCCGATCGCATTCCATAAACTTCAGCTATGAAAATGTCACACCACTCGAAGAATTCTCGAAAAGCGTGAGTATGAAACAATGACTTCTTTATTACACAAACACTACAGTTCTCCAGTACTCAAGGACAGATTGTAAGAATAGGCATCCCCTAAAATCTTTATCATTGTCAGCAATCCAAGTGCATGAAACGCTAAGTCAAGTGTGTCAGGCTATGTAAATGTGTGCGTGTGTGTGTGTATGGTGCGTGTGCGTGCGTGTGTGTGTGTGTGTGTGTGTGTGTGAGTGCAGAACATTCATTTAAGTTCTGTGTACATCCGCACACTTCGTGCGCTCGCACCCATGTGTGTGTCTTTTTGTGTTAGCGGAGGAATGAGTGTGAGTGTGCGCGTGCGTGTGTGTGTGTGTGTGTGTGTGTGTGTGTGTGTGCGTGTGCGTGTGCGTGTGCGTGCGTGTGTGTGCGTACGTGTGTCTGTGAGTGCGTGAGTGTGTGTCTCTGTGTGTGTTTGTGTGCATGTGTTGTCATTGTTGTTGCAATGTCCCGTTCATGCAAGATATATCATTTTTGTGAAGCGCCTAGAGCCCCCACGGGAGATTAGGCGCCATAGAAATGATCATTATTATTATTAAATAAAGTTTTCCAGTGTCCAGTACTCACCTTCTTCACAAGCACTTCTCGTTCGCTGAAAAAGTCATTGAAGGTGGAGGACACAAAGACGCGCACTGTCTGCCACGCTCCAGAGAGCTTCAGTTTCGTCGCCTGCTTCGATTCACTGGCTTGCTGAAGACGCTGACCACTGGAGTCACTCTGGCTGCAGACGGCGGTTATTCTTTCCCATACTTCACTCACTTGCCGTTCAATCTCTGGGTCTGATTCTGACTCACTCTGCTTCTCCACTTGTGCGGCTGCATTCTGTATCTGAGGGTCCTGTGAAAGAAAGCGCGCACATTGATGCATGGATGCACTCATGCACCCATGCGCACACACACACATCTCAACATATTTATTCAGGGAAACAAGACGAGCATGATAAACACCACACAATTCATCTCATGAAGACTAAGAATAAATATCAAACTACATGTATGCAAAATCAGCATAGATAGGCTTAGCTTAAAATAGTGACAGGCAAAAATTAGTGACAATGTAAACAAACAACAAACAGGAGTGGCCCAATGCTCACAAATATACTCTCTCTCTCTCTCTCTCTCTCTCTCTCTCTCTCTCTCTCTCTCTCACACACACACACACACACACATACACTCTCTCTCTCTCTCTCTCTCTCTCTCTAACTCTCTCTCTCTAATCATATATTTTTTGTTCCATCACACACATACACACACACACACGCACACGCACACGCACTCACACCTTACACAGTTTCTAACACAGTCTAAGGATTTTCTTTGTCTTGATTATTGCTGTTGCTATGTGTTGGTCCAATTTGACTCAGGTCCAATTTGACTCAGGTCCAATTTGACTCAGGTCCAATTTGACTCAGGTCCAAGATGACCCCAAGATCCTTCTTCTCTCCCGTGTCTGTTTCTAAAGTGTGTATTTAACTACCTTGCAAAACAATGATACTCATCATGTGGATTGTTCAGACATATAAAATTATAAGTGCCATCCTTTTAGTTTTACAGGGCAGACAAAGGAAAGAAGAAGGAAAGAAACTACATGTATTTTTTTAATATTTTCAAACGTAATAACTTAAATAAGTAAGCAATAAATGTAGAGTGTGATTTGATTTATTCTTTATGCAATATCTAAAAGATACATTGCATGCATTTAGAGTATGTTCAATAGATAGAGAATACAAAATACCTTGGACTCATTCTTTTGATCTCCACTTTTGAAGCGCCGATACATCGTAAGACCTAGGCTAGAGAGGGAAAAGGGTAAAAAAACAAACACACAGTTAAGCAGTATTGTACCTTGGTATATTCGATTTTTTTTTAAAAATTACTGCATGAATCACTGAATGAACAAACGAACAAATGTTATTGATAGAGGGCAAGACAACAAGCAATTGAGCTCTCTGAAAAAGTGAAAAGTAAACCAAAAAAAGAACTGAAAAACAGACAAAGCAATACAGAGCAAGCAAAACACAACCATTTTAACACATAGAACACAAAATAAAATATCAAAATAGAACCTACAATTCTACGACTGCAGAAAGAACATTTCAGAAGCAAACAAATATCTTTATTTATTCTTCTTCTTTCGTTAAACAACCTCCATCACCTTTTTTATGGTTCTGCTGTTATACATGTATGCGTCTAAACAGAGGCCGTTCGTCAGAGATCAGATAGACCCACAGAACCCATCTTTTTTTTTTTACATATATATATATATATAGTTTGCTTTAATAAAACTTTTCTGTGTCCAATGTCTTTATTTGTGAACCTCAGAAACAAAACCAGTTGACGTTAACTTTGAGTAATGTTCGTGTTCAAAAAAAAAAAAAAAAAAAAAAAAGTTATATAAATTGTGCTGATTTACTTTTTCTCCCAATGGGGGAGGGACAGTGCCTTATGCAAAGACAGCTGTTTCGATCTTGAGAAAATCTCATCAGTTTGCATGATTGGCTGCAAATTGACTGTCCAGTGAATGCCAACCTGAGCAACAAAGACATTCTACAAGAGAATGGTGTCCTCTTTGCATCAAATCAAAAATCCACAATAAAAGCAAACCAGCACAAAGTTAAACCAGAAATAGTAAAAATCTTATGAAAAATGAACAAAATATGCTTTCTACTTGATCCGGTAGATCATTAATGAAAATTGTGAACAGAATGGGGCCTAGGATGCTAACTTGTGGAATGCCACTCAACACTGCTGCTTCAGAATAATATTTACCGTTTATTTGTACCTTTTGTGTTCTGCCCGTAATAAAATTTCCTATCCATTTTGATATGTTCCCAGCAATACCATAAGACTGAAGCTTTAATAGCAATCGTTGCTCATCCACAATATTCAATAATAATAGACAGTGCAGAGAGAGAGAGAGAGAGAGAGAGAGAGAGAGAGAGAGAGAGAGAGAGAGAGAGAGAGAGAGAGAGAGAGAGAAACATTTGAAACATTTGTTTATTGAGGGAAAAGAATAAGCACACAGTGGGCTTGTTTACATCTTGCCCTCGAAAACAAAAGAAGAAAAGCATGATTAAACTTCAATTAATGAACAAAAGCAACAACTTACAAGGGGAACCCCCCCAAAAAAAATAAAAAATAAAAAAAAACCCCAAAAACCCCCACCAACAACTACACATTCATACACCCATCCACCCTCCCCCCACCCACCACCAACCTCGCACACAGCACAGTAATCATATGAACTAATATAAATTGAATTCACAAGAATCAGGAAATACATTGTGGAGGAAGGGGAAAAAAAAAAACAAACAAAAACAAAAAAAAACAATCTAAACAAATGTATTATGAGTATGACATCATCAAAACACAAGGAATTACTGTCTTCCTCCCTCCCCCCCCCCCCCCCCCCTTAAAGTGAACAAAAAACAAACAACAAAAACCTCATGTTTAGAAACAAGATTTATGTACAAATTAACCATGTCATGAATAAACGTTTAAAACAGAAGCTAGAGAGAGAGAGAGAGAGAGAGAGAGAGAGAGAGAGAGAGAGAGAGAGAGAGAGAGAGAGAGAGAGAGAGAGAGAGAGAGAGAGAGAGAACGTAAGCAGGTTAAAAAAAGGTTAAGAAGAATTTCTAAACATATTAGTTTATTACACATTTTGTCAGTGGCTTACAATGTGGACAAGCATCTGTGCCTTTGCTAGACTTTCCTAGTTTGTTTACATGGGGGCACTTCCTTGAAACGAAATGTCTTATCTAAACACCGGATGCAAACGTAAAAACATAAATTTGTATTTCTCAATCACAATTGTGTATGGGTGATATGATAAGACAATCACCTTATGAGGATGCTGCAAATACTGAAGCTTTTTCTTAAAACAAATAACCCCAGTTCTGTAATACTACCAGAAAGCTTATATATAAACATATACGCCATCTCAAAACTCATCTGTTTCCTAAATAACTACTAATCCCTTCCTTCATGACTGGGTGTGTGCATGTCTGAGAGTGAACGTCTGCGCTTGGTGAGCGCATATGATTATCTGTGTGGGTGGGTGTCCGCCGCGCGCGCGTGTGTGTGTGTAATTCTGTGTCTGTTTGTTTGTCTGACCGTCTTGGGGGGGGGGGGGGGGGGGTAATTTTTATTTCCTATTCTTTATGCTATGTGTTAAATATTATTATATGTGGTGTTATATGTGTATATTATATTGTTATATTGCTAACGCCTAGGGCATTACATTGATTAGGCGTGCTAAATGTTCTAATAATAATCATAACAATAATACTATGAAAATATGTGTTGTGGAGTGTTGTGGTAGAAAGCGTTTGCTTACAATTTCCGGTTCCGACATGGCGAACCCACGTGCAAGGTTTCACTAATTCGATCAAACGTAAATTTGATTGAGGATTATACTTGTGTTGAAAGAGTTACAGGATAAGAATTCAAGATGGGAAGGTCTCACAAAGAGACCAACACATATCGGGTAAGTCTCAAGAGAAAGAGATTTAATTAAACTCAAATTGAGTCAAAACCCAGGATTAAAACAAAAGTGGACCCTGACGGATGAGTTTTTGCACTGGAGGAACACGTTGAGATTGTCGTATGAAAAAAAGTAGCATCGTGTAAATTCTTCGCTCGCTACTATGAGACTTAGCATTTGCGACATTGAGCGAAGTTTTTTAAATTTCACTTTTTTCCGTAATGTCATGAAATATGAACGATTTGACTCTTTTTGAGTACGGAAAAGTGTTTCAAATACGAAAAAAGTGAAATTTGTCGTTCATCCTTAATGTCGCAAATGCTAACTCATAGTAGCGAGCGAAAAATTTACACGATGCTACCTTTTTACATACGACAGATCACCAGAAAGACAGCCTTCTCAAAGATCGGAGCACTCGCTTTACTCTGGTTTCCTAGAAACCAAACCGTCGAAACGGTGATTCCTCCTTGGCGGATAGAGAAGCCATTTTGGATGGGGTGGGTGGGGGCCAAACCCATTGTGGTTTAATACTTTAGCTAAGCGTTTTCTTTTTTGTAGTGCAGTAAAACATTTTTTTTTAAATTGAAGCTATTTCCTTTTGTTGTGAGCGAAACTCTTAGTCTTAGTTTAGATAAACTGCATAAAAATTTTAAAAAAGATAAATAAAAAGGCTTGTATTGCGAAAAAAATTGTGCACACAATTTGGTCGCCATTACAAAAGAGAGGGCACACGCCTTCTCTTCCAGTGAAAGAATTTGACTTCCAAGTTCCAGCACCTCCACCAAGGATAAATCGCCGATTTGACGGTTTTATTTCTACTAATTCTAGGAAACCAGAGCAAAGTGAGTGTTGCGATCTCTGTAAATGGTGTTTTCATGGTGATCTCGATGTGTTTCTTGCAAAAACTCATCCGTCAGGGTCCACCTTTAAACGCAATAAACACTAAAACAGGCATTTTATTTTGACGTGTACTGGTACACAGATACATGCGGTTAAATGTAGTTCTAAGACCAACTCTCTGTTGACCTACTTCAACTTTTACTTGTAAAGTTAAGCTGCCGATCTTTGAGTCAGTTATTAGTGTTCCTGTTTTTGTTTGTAATAATAATTTGGTATGCATACATGTACTTGAAGAGGGTGGGGGTTAATCACATATTTACACGATTGCCTAATTCTGGGGCTGTTTGTTATGTGGGTCAGCCTAGTTTTGGAAGCGGTCGGCTCATGCTTGCAGAATTATAGGCAATCATGTAAATTTGTGCTTAACTCCTATCTACCCCCACACCCTTCAACATATCGAAATTGTTAATAGAAACAAAAACAGGAAACTCAAAGATCGGCAGCCTAACTTTACATGTTAGTTCAACAGAGAGTTGGTCTTCTACATGTAACCGTATGTTACACAGACACTGAGACAGTCCGGCACGACAGAAAACGGGACTAAATTTTAACATGTCCAGAAAGAGTGCAAGCAACCCTTCAGGCGTGCAGAGGTGGATTTCCTTAACAGCGTCATCAGCAAAGGACTTGATCAACCAAGGCGTCAACGTCTTCATCTGACCATGCTCTACAGAGTGGTTCTTCTTTCACTCAGCATTTGCTGTCATCATTTTGATGATTTTGATGCTATTCATGTGCTTTATGGGGGTGTTGTCGAACAGATCATGCAAAATGTTTGCTGCCTAGATGATCAGCAATTGGGTAGGGGAGGGTTGGAGGGCCAAGACAGAGGGAGTTGAGGCAGTGATGTACGAGGATAAAAAAGTGATAGGACAAACTGTCCTGAGACAAGATAAATCAATAGGACAATGTCCTGGCTCTTGCAGAATTATAACACAAAGCATGCCAGCATTAGAAAAAATGGTCAGACATTTGTCCTGACAGGGGAGAACATAATATAGGACATTTTCAATTTTATTAGGTCAATGGCCTATGGTCGGGGCCTCAGGACATCACTGGTTGAGGTAGAAGGGGAGGGGAAGTGGATAGGGAGGGGGGGGGGGGGGGGGGGGGGGCAGGGGCTGAGGCTTATATCCGGGATTTGAAGTCCTCCACTGAGGCAGATAAAATGGCCTCAGGTGGAAGACTGTTCCACTCACTCACAGCCCTTGGGAAGAATGAGCACTTCCTGTGATTGATTGTGGTTGAGGGGTTAGTACTGGCCTTACCCCCTGAATATTTCATCACTTATCACAAATCGAGCAGACTGATAAGATCCGGACTTTCTTACTCGTCAAACCCAATCAGATCTTCAGTGCGAAATAGTTCACCGATCTTCAGTGCTAAACAACAACAAAACTATAAAAGTTCCCTCCTCAAACAGCGACCAGTTCAAAAACTCTTTCTTTGTTAGAACACCAACAGAGTGGAAGCATCTGAATAACTGCACCATCCAGGCCTTCAAAAGACTGCTAACAATCAACCAACATCAATCAGTTAGCTACCTCTGTGCAATCTCTCTCTCAGTTATGCCAGATTATTTGTATTTGCGACATATTTGTCCCTTCTCCCCCGAAGTCGGAGTGTGGCTGCCCACATGGCGAGGTAATCAAAAACGGTCACACACATAATGTTCTCATCCCTAGCTGGTGCATTTGTACCATAGTGTTCAAGTGCTTTGGCTGTTGGGATAATAATATAATAATATTGGCTGTATAATTTTGATGGTGGATGGAAGTTCAGTTTAACGTCGCGTATCGGCTTTCGCCATGTACGACGGGCTGAACAAACCAACCACGGTATAAAAAAAATTTATGTTCCTGAATCACTGTCTTAGCCAAAAGGCAGAGAAGTCCTTAATAATTTTGATAGAAAATTCTGTGCTTTTATATTATTAAATATTAGTAATTTATATAAATTATAAAAATATAATGATGACAGTGTTAAGAAGAAAATAAGAATCTGAAAGAAAGTTACATGCCTTTTTGAGTTATAGGACAGAATGTCTTTTTTAGTTTAGGTAAGTTATAATTTATATGCTTATGCCATGGTGAACTTATCATGAGTTTTCTCTTTGTTCCAGTTTCAAAACTTCACGGAGCGGATGAAATTGATGCACATTGATGTTGTGCATCAGATCCGCAAAAATGTCGAGGAGGAGGATGGGGTGAGTTATTCTGAATCTTTTTTATATAAATATTTGGTCACCTATCTTTGCAGTGTGTGTGTGCATGTGTTTCAAGTGTGTATGTGTGTGAATGTGTTTGTTTATGTGTGTGTGCATGCCCGCATATATACGCATCTGTGTCACTGTGTCAGTGTGTGTCTGTTTCATTGTTTGTCTGTGTGTGTGTTTGTGTGTGCGCATGCG
Organism: Phymorhynchus buccinoides; assembly: GCA_017654935.2. Taxonomy (NCBI): domain Eukaryota; kingdom Metazoa; phylum Mollusca; class Gastropoda; order Neogastropoda; family Raphitomidae; genus Phymorhynchus; species Phymorhynchus buccinoides. The sequence continues at coordinate 52,128,759 of CM065694.1, forward strand.
CGCATCTTTGTCAGTGTATGAGTGAGTGTGTATTTGTTTATGTGTGTGTGTGCGCATGTGCATGTATTTGTGTCAGTGTATGCGTGTGTGCATGTGTGTGCGCATCTGTATCAGTGTGTGTGTGTCACTGTGTGTGCACTCATGTGCGTGTGTGCGTCTCTGTGCGTGTGATTATTATTTTGGCATTGGTATTAATTGAGCATATTTCTTCGTTTACTTCCAGGAGCAGGCCAGTTATTTTGGGAATGCATTGTCCAAGTGGGTGGACCTGAACTGTACCCAGCACTTTGGTAAGTTTTTCTGTTTTTTTTTAATCATTTATGATGCTCCAAATGTGGTTACCAGCCGTGAACGAAGTAGCATGAGCTCAAATCGGCAAAAACGTCTAAGAAAGACCCTTCGTTTGCCGATATTTTGCGTAGCGTTTTGTTCTCTCTCGTGCCCTAGCACTCCGCAAACTGTTAGTTCTCGCGAGAACGTAACTTTTTGTTTACAAATGGAAAACAAAGTTTAGAAAGTGGATACAGAGAAATGTTCTTCACTCTACTTACTGTACAGCGAAAATATATGGGATGATTTTAGCAAAGTAAACAAATACAAGTATTTTTTAGTGCTCTTTCTTAATTTTTCATCATGTTAGATGGCATAATGTAGTGCAAACTTAATTTTCTGCAGACAAATAGACTGACAATGAAATCAAGATATTTGTACAACCTATCAGTGAGGTATGATTCATCTCCATTTTGATAGCAACTCTTTTCACTCTCTGAAAGTGAAGAGTAAGCTATTAGAGTTATCTTTACTTAGCTAACGTTATTTGCGGTTAGTGGTGTTTCTTAGACCCCTTTTGGCGTAACAGTTATGCACGGGGTGACCGTTGTCTAGAGAAACTCGACTCTGTTCTGCCTAATTTTATTGTTGGTATTAATTTTCCTAATACTATGCAGTAAAAATCGCTTAAGTCCAAATTGAAGGGACTGAAATTTTATTTTGAGATAGCCAATATTTTGAGTAAAAAAAAATTTCAACATAGAGATTATTATACTGGGACCCAAAAATTATTGTGAGTTGTTCAGTGTTTTTGAGTGTTATCCTTTGTTGAGTTAAATCAGTTCTCCACTGTATATTTACCTTCATATCTGTTTTCTTCTTCTTCTTCTTCTTCTTCTTCTTCTTCTTCTTCTTCTTCTCCTTCTTCTTCCTCTCCTTCTTCTTCTGCTTCTTCTTCTTCGTCTTCTTCTTCTTCTTCGTCTTCGTCTTCTTCTTCTTCTTCTTCTTCTTCTTTTTCTTCGTCTTCGTCTTCTTCTTCTTCTTAGTATAATATAGTATAGTGTGGGACTGGCTCAAGCCTAAGCCTCGCGGCTTATAAACGTCCCTTCATTGATCACTGTTTTGTTTGCTTGAAGCATGCCTTTAAAATTATGATTGTAATTCAATCATCGTATTCGAAAAGTAGTTAGCTAAAGTTTTCATCCTTGTCAAGGAGATTTTTGAAGGTGTTTAGTGTTGGTGCTCTTTTTAGGTTAGATGTTAGTAAATTCCAGGTTAGCAACTCGATTACTACAACAATGTTTACGTTTGTTAGTATTACAACGCTGTATATGTAATTTTCCCTCTTGATTTCTAGTGCTGTTATAAATGGACAGTGTAAAAAGAGAATCAATGCTAATATCATCTAAGCTGTTAAAAATGCTTCTTCTTATTTGAAATGCTCTGAAAGTCTGATACTTTAGTGATAGATCAAAGCAGTAGGTAAATATTGGTATTGCAAACTATATATGTAAAAGACAGGTTTTGATATTGTGGATTATAAATTTTTAACATGGATACTTTGGTCACCGATGATAAAGCAACGCCTTGTAAAAGTGCGTACGTCACACGTTTGACAAAATGTGATGGTGCATGGGAAACCTACATAAGTCGCTCAGAATGTTTTTAGCAAAAGCAAAAAATTGTCAACAACCCCCAAAATATTAATGTTCTATTTAGGGTATATTTATGTCTATTTTTATGTGTCCTACCAGTATCCACAACATGAAAGACAATTTTGAATGATTTCTTTGTTTATTGGATTGTTTTCTAAATCAAGTCAATAGAAACAAAGAGGCAAATTGGGCATATTTTCTGTGCCCAGTTTCTGCAAATGATCTATTTCGAATGCCAAACTTCAAATAATTATAAAATGAAAACTAGACAAGATAACTCAATTTGGTTTTCTGTGTATTAACAAGGAATCTTTGCTCCACCATGAAAAATTTAAATCTCATTTTATGCCAACATTCCATTATGTCTGTTTTTCCCATGCACTGTCACAAATTATTGATTGATTTTTTTTTTTCCACAGAGGATTTCAAGGAGGACATGCAACAGTATCCCTGCACCACCTACGTTCAGCTTGTGCATCACGCCGTGAGTTGGCCTCTCTTTTTTTCCTTCTTCTTCGATCGCTCAGACAGTTTCCTGTCAATTATGAGCACAGATGCGTCATGCTGCCTAAGAAATAGTTAACGCCAGCAAGTCCAAATTCGTCTTGAGTTTTTGAAAGCGTTTCTTGGGAAAAAAGGCAGGAGAATGGACCGGTAAGGCGGAAAGGTAGTAGATGACAGTAAGCAAAGGGAAAAGGTGGAGTCAAAGAGAGTGACAGATTAGAGGAAGTTACAAGCACAGAACTTCCAGAAGGTGGGGGAACTATTTGTACAAAAGAACCCCGCAGTATCCCCACTGGAGGAGAATTGCATTGTAATTGTGCACATTATTTATATTGCAGGAATCCATTCTGGTGATTGTGAAGAAACATCTTCTGGTGCCCAACACCCTGTCTCTAGAGCCTCTGTTGGAGTAAGTGTGTGTGTGTGATTGTGTGTGTGTATTTGAGTGTGCGTGTGCGTGTGTATTTGTGTGTGTGTGTGTGTGTGTGTGTGTGTGTGTCCATGTGTGTGTGTATTTCACTATTTGTGTGTGTGTAATTGTGTGTGTGTGTGTGTGTGTTTCTCTTTCCACCCCTCCCCCTTCTTTCTCTCCCTCACCCCCGTCTGTCCCCATTCTTTGTTATCTTTAGCGTAATTAGAGTGTCCAAAATGCATTGACCAGTTTTATACTTTTTTTCTCATTTCCCCCCCCCCCCAGCCCATACATGTTTGCAAACGGTTTGAATTATCCGACCTTAGTTATCAAAGCCAGTAAATAAATAGATAGAAATCCTGGAGGCTGAACAAAGGCAATTGCCATCAATGGAAACAGTCAATATATTAATTTGGAGACTAAATTAAATAAGCATACAGTTGATCGATCTTACAAATGGGTTGCATTGAAAAGGCTTTGTTTTAGGCAAGCGATGTCTCTAATTTCTGTTTAGCAGTCTTTTTTTCATATTCAACATTCTCTGTGAGATTGGTAACTAATAGAGATATTTCAGTACGGTAGCAGTCTCGTAGTTTAGATTTCTTCAAGTGTCCGACCAAATTTGAGTTTGCTTTTCGCGTCTGACTCTCCTTGCTATCTTCAGGAAGAAACGTTTCAGGTTCAGATGGGGCACGACCTGAGTGGTGACGTTAAGTTTTTACCATCATTTTGGTGAAGTGTTGGGGGTGTTAGGAATGCATTTAAGCCCTTGACTGCCACCAACGTATAAAGTACCCACCTGATGACATCACTGATGATGTCATCAGATGAAGAGGAATAACCCTGATATGCTGGCTTTTGCTCTAACATAATCAAGAGAGTAATATCCCTAGACCATTTTCTCAGATTGGCTCTATCAGTTGTCTTTTTCATGTCTTGATTTCCCAATCATTTTTTCTTTAATTTTCTCTGGCAGTCAAGGGGTTAATGTTCTTTTGCTTTCATTTTCTTGGTTCGCTTGTTTCATGCACTGTTACTTTTTTTTGGTTCTGGTTCGGTACGTCACAAATGAATCGTGGCGGAACTAGGAGGGTGCATGTGCCTAATAGCAAACATAGAAGGAGAAAGACCTACTGTTTACCCCAGTGGGTTAAGACCATTAAGCTCCCCCAGTTCAGCCATGAAGGCCCAGGCCCCACTTCCAGAAACAAGCCAACCCCCCCCCCCCCCCCCCCCCTAAAAAAAACACCTGTCGGACGGTCGTGGTGGCGCCCTCGGAGGAGGACCTCACTCATGCTGGCTCCGCGACTAAGAGAATAGTGTCGTCAGTAGGGGGCTTAGTAGGTGGTGTCCTGAACAGGCTCCATTGAAATCCACCGAAGTGACTCAGCAGAAGTGCAGTGTCTCCTCGGTTGGTTGCCTCCTGACGGCCTAACATAGATTCTCTCCCCTTGGACTGCTGGTCTCGGTTTCTGCGACTTGAACAAACCCGGGTGTAGCTGCGAATTGGGATTCGGAATGAGCAGCGTGGGAGCAACGCCACTGTACAGCCCAGAAGATGGGACAGCAACAACAACAACAACAAAAAACCCAACCCAAACAACCCTACTAAGTGGTCAGTGGTCGCAGACTTAGATGGTGATCTGGTCAGCGCTGATGAAAATGCGCTGACGGAGCCTGCAGTGACAGTGGCCTCACTCAGTTGGTTCCATTCCATGGCAGTCTGGATGTCATTTTCAGCCTGCTGTTTTAGATGGGGCGTAACCTGGGAGGTGACTTTCACCGTGATGTGTCTGGGGTGCTGGACATTCAGTTCTTGTTCTTTTGCTTTCATTTTTATTTTCCTTGTTCGCTTTCGATGAATAGTTGTTCTTTTCCGGCCATTTTCAGCCTCCTGTGTGCAGATAATAATAATACTGAACATTTAATATATAGCGCTTTACTCCCGATAGGGAGCGATCTAAGCTCAGACTTTTACATTCATTATTCGTATGGTATTTTTGTTGTTGTATTTTTGTGGTTTGCCCTTTTGCTTTCATTTTCTTCGTTCAGTTTCATTGTCCCTCTTTCTTTCTTTTGTTGTCATTTTTAACCTGTTGGTTCAGATAGAGCGTGACGCGAGCAATGACATGGCCTTTGTTGTCGACGGGGCTGTAATTTTAATCTTAACCCTTTCAACGCTAGCCATTCCTCAGCCAAACTTTACCATTAAACTTGCCCAGGTAGAGAAAAGATTTCGTCTGGAATATTGGGGATTCCTCTCTCACATGCATATGATAGGGCCTGTCCTTACCTCCCAAGATTAAGAACATAAGGTCACTGGATACCAGACCCTCATTTTTTGATGCCTTTTAGTGACATGGGTGTTAAATCATTGTGGTGCCAAGAGGCGACAGTGGTGATGAAAGGGTTAATCTTAATCCGAGCGATGACTTTTACCGTCATTTTGGCAAGATGTTTTCAGGTGCTGTTCTTTGTTCTTTTGCTTTCATTTTTATCGTTTTGATTTTTTTTTCTGCCCCGTTTTTTTCCAGCCTGCTGGTTCAGATGGGGCGCGACATGGGCCCGGACTTTTATCAGCATTTCGGCGAGGTGTTTGCGGTTCTGGTGAAGGTGATGGAGGGCAGTCCCCAGGACCCCGACGCCCTGGAGAAGGTGTTCACCACCATGGCCCACCTGTACAAGACCCTGTGGAGATACCTCACCAGGGACATCTACACTGTGTATGGGTAAGGAACCGATGATGATGATGATGATGTTGAGGATGATGGTGACGATGATGATGATGAAGGTGTTCACCTCCATGGCTCACCTGTACAAGACCCTGTGGAGATACCTCACCAGGGACATCTACACCGTGTATGGGTAAGGAACCGATGATGATGATGATGATGACGATGATGATGATGATGATGATGATGAAGATGATGATGAAGGTGTTCACCTCCATGGCCCACCTGTACAAGACCCTGTGGAGATACCTCACCAGGGACATCTACACCGTGTATGGGTAAGGAAGCGATGATGATGATGATGATGACGATGATGATGATGAAGGTGTTCACCACCATGGCTCACCTGTACAAGACCCTGTGGAGATACCTCACCAGGGACATCTACACCGTGTATGGGTAAGGAACCGATGATGATGATGATGATGACGATGATGATGATGATGATGATGATGATGACGATGATGATGATGATGATGATGATGACGACGATGATGATGACGATGATGGTGATGATGATGAAGGTGTTCACCTCCATGGCTCACCTGTACAAGACCCTGTGGAGATACCTCACCAGGGACATCTACGCCGTGTATGGGTAAGGACCGATGATGATGATGATGATGATGATGATGATGATGATGATGATGATGATGATGATGATGATGATGATGATGATGATGATGATGATGATGATGATGATGATGATGACGACGATGGATGATGATGATGATGATGATGATGATGATGATGATGATGATGAATGATGATGATGATGATGATGATGATGATGATGATGATGATGATGATGATGATGATGATGATGATGATGAAGGTGTTCACCACCATGGCTCACCTGTACAAGACCCTGTGGAGATACCTCACCAGGGACATCTACACCGTGTATGGGTAAGGAAGCGATGATGATGATGATGAATGAAGGTGTTCACCACCATGGCTCACCTGTACAAGACCCTGTGGAGATACCTCACCAGGGACATCTACACTGTGTATGGGTAAGGAACCGATGATGATGGTGATGATGATGATGATGATGATGAAGGTGTTCACCACCTTGGCTCACCTGTACAAGACCCTGTGGAGATACCTCACCAGGGACATCTACACCGTGTATGGGTAAGGAACCGATGATGATGATGACGGTGATGATGCGGTGATGATGTGTGATGATGATGATGATGATGATGAAGGTGTTCACCTCCATGGCCCACCTGTACAAGACCCTGTGGAGATACCTCACCAGGGACATCTACACTGTGTATGGGTAAGGAACCGATGATGATGATGATGATGATGATGATGATGATGAAGGTGTTCACCTCCATGGCTCACCTGTACAAGACCCTGTGGAGATACCTCACCAGGGACATCTACACTGTGTATGGGTAAAGGAACCGATGATGATGATGATGCTGTGATGATGATGATGATGATGATGATGAAGGTGTTCACCTCCATGGCCCACCTGTACAAGACCCTGTGGAGATACCTCACCAGGGACATCTACACTGTGTATGGGTAAGGAAGCGATGATGACAATGAAGATGCTAATGAAGATAAAGGTGTTCACCTCCATGGCCTTCCTGTGGAGATGCCCGACGAAAGGCCTTTGCACCATCAATGGATAAGGGAATAATAACTGTGTTACTTTTTTTTTTCCTGTCCCATCTTTTGGGCCGTACAGTGGCGTTGCTCCCACGCCGCTCATTCTGAGTCCCAACTTGCAGCCATACCTCCGCGCGTTCAGGTCGCAGAATCCGAGACCAGCAGTCCAAGGGGAGCTAATCTATGCTGGGCCGTCAGGAGGCAACCTACCGAGGAGACACTGCACTACTGCTGAGTCACTTCGGTGGAGTTCAGCAGAGTCTGTTCAGGACACCACCTACTAAGCCCCCTTCTGACGACACTAATCTTTTAAACAGTGTTACTCTTTATGTTTGAAGCTGTTTCTGGATCTGGTTTGAAACGTACAGGCTATGCTTTCAACGGAACGCCGAACAGGGAGAGCGCATTTAGAGTTATTATAATCTGAAGATGTTCCAAACTGTCTTGCTGTAACTGACAGCCTTATTCCTTTAACCCCTTGACTGCCAGAGAAAATTAACTCATTCCATGCTGGCCAGTTGCTTCCCTTTGCAAGCGTTCTGTACTGGCCGATTTGCATAGGTTGCCAAAAAATTATTTTCTAAATAATGGTAACAGATACAAACGTGACATTTAGGCAATATGTACACAATATACAGTACTAACACCTGCAACAGTTTCAAAGCATCCACTTGATTAGTTTTGATTTGTGATATTTTAAAATAAATGCATGTTTTGTCAAGCCAGGCACACTCATAATAGCGAAAAATATAATTTTAAGGTCCCAAAATAACCGGCTGCCAGCCAATCAGTGTTAGAGGCATGAATGAAACGTGGTAGTAGCCCTCTGAGCCACTTTGAAGCACGCATGACTGCTAACCTATGAACTATGAATTTTTAAAGTTCACATGCGATATCCCGTTACCTTAGTAACGAGGCGTTGTGCGCATGCCCTGCGACGAGAGCGCAGGTTAGTATAGAAAGAGTTAAAGAAAAAATAATTGTACAAATCATGCCATGAATAAGACAACTGATAGAGCCAAACTGGCAAAATGGTCTGGGGATATAACTCTCTTGACTGTGTTAGAACAAAAGCCAGCATATCATAGTTATTCCTCTTCATCTGATGATGTTATCAGTGATGTCATCAAGTCAGTACGTGATACGTTATTCGGCAGTCAAGGGGTTAAAAACAAAACAAAAAACAAAACAACAATGATGTTCTAAGATGTGCGCTCAAGCAATCAGTCCTGTTATTGTGATACTGATTACTACAAAGAATGACACATTATATATTCATGCTATATATGTCGTATTATCACAATGCGTATGAATATCAGTTTGTGGTATGTTTTTGTTGTGCAGCAATATCTCGTCCCTGCTGTGTCATAGCAAGAAATACATCCAGAGGTTCGCTGCGGAAAGCTTTGCATTTTTGATGAGAAAGGTGAGCCATAGCTTTTTGTTTTAAGCAGAAAGGTGAGCCATAGCTTTTTTGGAAGCAGAAAGCTTTCCGTTTTTGATGAGAAAGGTGAGCTATAGCTTTTTGGGAAGCAGAAAGCTTTGCGTTTTTGATGAGAAAGGTGAGCCATAGCTTTTTTGGAAGCAGAAAGCTTTGTGTTTTTGATGAGAAAGGTGAGCCATAGCTTTTTTGGAAGCAGAATGGTTTGCGTTTTTGATGAGAAAGGTGAGCCATAGCTTTTTTTGAAGCAGAAAGGTTTGCGTTTTTGATGAGAAAGGTGAGCCATAGTATTTTTTGGAAGCAGAAAACTTTGCGTTTTTGATGAGAAATGTGAGCCATAGCTTTTTTTGAAAGCAGAAAGGTTTGCGTTTTTGGTGAGAAAGGTGAGCCATAGCTTTTTTGGAAGCAGAAAGGTTTGCGTTTTTGATGAGAAAGGTAAGCCATAGCTTTTTTGGAAGCAGAAAGGTTTGCGTTTTTGATGAGAAAGGTGAGCCATAGCTTTTTGGGAAGCAGAAAGGTTTGTGTTTTTGATGAGAAAGGTGAGCAATAGCTTTTTTGGAAGCAGAAAGGTTTGTGTTTTTGATGAGAAAGGTGAGCCATAGCTTTTTTGGAAGCAGAAAGGTTTGCGTTTTTGATGAGAAAGGTGAGCCATAGCTTTTTTGGAAGCAGAAAGGTTTGTGTTTTTGATGAGAAAGGTGAGCAATAGCTTTTTTGGAAGCAGAAAGGTTTGTGTTTTTGATGAGAAAGGTGAGCAATAGCTTTTTTGGAAGCAGAAAGGTTTGCGTTTTTGATGAGAAAGGTGAGCAATAGCTTTTTTGGAAGCAGAAAGGTTTGCGTTTTTGATGAGAAAGGTGAGCAATAGCTTTTTTGGAAGCAGAAAGGTTTGTGTTTTTGATGAGAAAGGTGAGCCATAGCTTTTTTGGAAGCAGAAAGGTTTGTGTTTTTGATGAGAAAGGTGAGCCATAGCTTTTTGGGAAGCAGAATGGTTTGTGTTTGTGTGGAGAAAAGTTAGCCATAACTTTACACATCAGAAGACAGAAAAGCATCTCCAATTTCTAAAACTGTTTAGCGATAGCTTTTTTGGAAGCAAAAAGCTTTGCGGTTTTGATGAGAAAGGTGAGTCATAGCTTTTTTGGAAGCAGAAAGGTTTGTGTTTGTGAGGAGAAAAGTTAGCCATAACTTTACACAGAAGACAGAAAAGCATCTCAAGTTCTAAAGCTGTTTAGCGGTCCGGTGGTATGAGAGAGTTTATAGATAAAGAAACAAAAACATGTAAAACAAAACAACAACAAAAACTTATCAACCAGGGCCTGTATTCACGTTGAGATAGCATGAGACTTAGCATCATGCTAACTTAGAAGCTCTTCCAAAAGTCCTATTAAATCCTATAGGACATTGGAAGAGCTTCTAAGTTAGCATCATGCTAAGTCTCATGCTATCTCAATGTGAATACAGGCCCAGAACACAAGAGATAAAACCGAGACAGAGAAACAGGCACCATCAACAAATGATACAAAACAAAAAAACAGAAACCACCAATGAATATGAACTTTGGTAAACACCAATACTTACATTTGTGTTTACCAAAGTAAACACCAATGTAAGTATTCTACTCCATTATAGATTGCCTATTTTTCATTTCAGTTCACTGTTTTGGTTTGACGCTATGTACCACAACCTTCTGGCTTGACTTATTTTTGTCTTGCAATTTTCCATTTTTCTATGACAGTTTATCTCTCTCTCTCTTTCTCTCTCTCTCTCTCTCTCTCTCTCTCTCTCTCTCTCTCTCTCTCTCTCTCTCTCTCTCTCTCTCTCTCTCTCTCTCTCTCTCTCTCTCTCTCTCTCTCACACGCACACACACACGCACGCACGCACGCACGCACGCACGCACGCACGCACGCACGCACTTTTTTGTTTTGCCACATTTATCAAAAGCCATTTGTCAGTAACATCGACAATGCATCTCGTTAGAAGCTGAAAGTTGTAGGTAAGAACATGCATGCAAATAAATTGCGATGTCAAATGCCATAGTTTTCAGTTGAATGTTTATAATTGTTTGCTCTACATCTCTGTTGAAGCTGAAAACTGGTCTGCAAATGTTTGTTTCGACATAATTTGCTTCTTTCATTGTTGCAGGTCAAAGACCAGGACGCTCTCATTGATTTCATCTTCAGGGATTTGAGTGACGAGAACCCAGAAGTGAGTTGATTTTTTGGGTTTTTTTTGTTTTCCGTACAAAATGTGACGATGCATTTAAAAACTTGATGTCTTGTTCAATTTGTTGTTGTTTTGATTTTAACCAGCTTAGATTTTGGTGCCATAAGTCATGACATTGTCACAAGGAGTCCTCCGAAGTCAGAATGTGGCTGCCCACGTGGTGAGGTAATAAAAAACGGTCACACACGTAATATTCTCAACCCTAGCTGGTGCATTTGTACCATAGTGTTCAAGTGCTTCGGCTGTTGGGATGATCCTTGGAGTCTTTTAGCCAGGGTACGACAACAACAACAACAACAACATGACAAGGATTGATCACAGAGAGAGGATGCAGAAAACGGAATATGGGTATCTTTCTTACTATCTTAGCTTTGATTTTCACAGTCTTTTGAAGATTGACTTTCATGATCTTATCATTCTGCAGAGGGATTGTGAATACAGTGGAACCTCCTGTATAAGACCTTAAGAAATCATCTAAAATGAGGTCTTATAAGGGAGGGGTCTTATGAGGGAGGTAATTTTAATACTAACAAATAACGGCGATGTCTCAGAGAAGTAGGTCTTATAAGGGAGGTTCTACTAAACCTATTTGAATTTAGTGTTACCATTTTCATTGCAGCTTAATAGCCCTTTGTTCTTCAGCACTGTCTTTTCATAAAGTAAAAAACCACAATAACCTGTTTTTAATTTCTTGCATTGTTTTTGTCTCTTTGTAATTTGAAATAATAGTTGGGTTTTTTTTTATGAATCGGTCAGACGATTTTTTAATTAAGCACATTTAGCTCTCTCATTTTCAGTCTGTCTGTGTCTGTTTATCTGTCTACAAGTCCCTCTTTCTCTCTCTGTCTATCTGTCTACAAGTCCCTCTTTCTCTGTCTGTCTATCTGTCTACAAGTCCCTCTGTCTGTCTGTCTGTCTACAAGTCCCTCTTTCTCTCTCTGTTTGTCTATCTGTCTACAAGTCTCTTTCTCTCTCTGAGAAATTATTGTTATTATTGGCCTATGCAAAAGCAATCATCATAGGGGTATTTTGTATAAATAGTTCCCCCACCTTCTGGAAGTTCTGTGCTTGTAACATCCTCTAATCTGTCACTCTCTTTGACTCTGCCTTTTCCCTTTGCTTACTGTCATCTACTGTCTTTCTGCCTTTACCGGTCCATTCTCTTCCTGCCTTTTAAAAAAAAAAACTTTAAAAAAGATTTCCTCTTGCCAAAGTCGGACTTGCTGGGCCTAACTATTTCTTAGGCGCATAACAGCAGCATGACACATCTGCGCTCATAATTGACAAGGAAACTGTCTGAGAGATCGAAGAAGAAGAGGAAGAAGAATCATCTTATTTTGTTTTAACTCATTCGCATTGCAACAATTTTGAATTATTAAAAAAACCTTACAAATCACTCCAGCCATACAAAGCATACATAAACTAAAGGAGAAATGAAAGAAGATTACAGGTTTTTACTTCAGCTTTTGACATAGAGAACTGGTAGATCAAATATTTTTATATATAGACTTTATATAGAAAAACTCTCTACACCGATAGGTTTCCCCCACAACAAACCACTACAAAAGCAAAATCAGCAGCAAAATTGTGGTCTAAGAGAGCAAAGCGAGTTTAGAAGTGACCAAGGTATGATGTGCATACAGATTTACTTTCCTTGAAGCAAATGCATCAAATTGACAGCTATCTATTAACCCTTTCACCGCCAGCCATATTTCAGCCCAAAATGTCCATTAAATTTACCTTGGTAGAGAACAAAATCCATTTGCAGTATTGGGGATTCTTCTGTGACATATATAAAATAAGGTCTATCCTTATTTCCCAAAGCTGAGACAATAGGGTCTTATGGATAGTATACTCCAATTTGATGCCTTTTAGTAATGTAGGTGTTAAATCAATGTGGTGTTGAAATGCGACTGGCGGTGAAAGGGTTAATTCCGGACATATATGGCCGGAACGACTTGAATGAGTTAACAGTGTGTGTTTGCCCCCCTACAGTACCATGAGGGTGTGGGTCAGCTGCTGTTTGAAATGCTGAAGGGAGTAAAGGGGCATTTCCACACCATCAGCCAACAGGTCAGAGTGTGTGTGAGAGTGAGTGTGTGTGTGTGTGCACATGTGTGAGCATGTGTGTGTGTGTGTGAGAGAGTGTGTGTGTGTGTGTGTGAGAGTGTGTGTGTGAGAGAGAGTGTGTGAGAGTGAATGTGTGTGTTTGCGTGTGTGTGGTGTGTGTGTGTGCATGCACATGTGTGTATATGTGCGTGCGTGCACATGTGTGTGTGTGCGTGTGCGTGCACATGTGTGTGTGTGTGTGCACATGTGTGAGCATGTGTGTGTGTGTGAGAGAGTGTCTGTGTGTGTGTGTGTGTGTGTGTGTGTGAGAGAGAGTGTGTGTGTGTGTGTGAGAGTGAATGTGTGTGTGTGTGTGTGTGTGTGTGGTGTGTGCGTGTGCGTGCGTGCGTGCACATGTGTGTATATGCGTGCACATGTGTGTGTGTGTGTGCACATGTGTGTGTGAGCATGTGTATTTCTGTGTGTGTGTGGGTGTGCGCAATGCAGGTTCGTGCGTGTGGGGACGCTCATGCGTGTTACTTCAGCCATGCTAAAAAGCTACGTACATTTTTGCAGGTGTTTCGCTGCATTCTGGCCAAGCTGGGTCCCCGGCCAGGTGAAGAGAGCGACAACATGCTCCACCTGAACTACGACGCAGTGGAAAGCACCGTTGGTCACATGATGAGGGCGTGCGCGGAACACACCAATCAGCAGCAAGCCGCCGACATGTGGAACGCACTGCTGGTGAGCCGTCTTTGTGTGGAATCTGAATCTGAATTTGACTCGCAGACCTGTTTACTCTACTCTTTTCGAGTAGTATTCTACTCAATTTGGACCTCTACTACTCTTCAAAATTGAATATAATGCTCTAATTACTAATTTTCAGTTAACATTGTTTAATGAATAAAACTACACATTTTGCATAAAAACTACACATTTTGCATAAAAACTACTCATTTCAGCTATCCAGACTACTCAAGACTTGTGTAGGGGGTAAACAGGTCTGGACTCGTAACGCTGAGCTATCCAACTGGATAATTATACTTCAAGTATTTCGATAAGTTCATGTCACACCGTCTCAGTAGACATTACAGTGTGGTTGTGGACCAGCAGGAAGAAAAATAAAACAAAATGAAAGAAGCAACTGAAAAGAAATGAACTAAAAAATATAGAGATCTCCCCAACGTTTCATGGCTCCAGTCAGGCCAGTCCGGCTACCGTAGCGGCCCCCTGGGACAGACCCCGACCGGCACAGCCCCAACCTTAACCACTTTTTGCTGGGGAGGGAGTGATAGGTATTCATTGATGTACCATCGGGGCAGTGGGTGGATGCCTCGTGCCTCCATACGGGGAACTGGGCAACCCCGCCCCTCTCCACAAATCTCTCTCCCTGTGGGGATACCGGGGGGGTCTTTCTTAAAATAGTTCCTCCACCTTCTTGAAGTTCTGTGCTTGTGGCTTCCTCTAATCTGCCACTCTCTTTGACTCTGCCTTTTCCCTTCGCTTTCTGTCATCTACTATCTTTCTGACTTATTGGCCCATTCTCCTACCTTTAAAAAAAAAAAAAAATCTTCCAAATAATTTTTCTCCTTTGAGCTCCTCCGAAAACAGAATGTGTCGGCTGTATGCAGCGGGGAGACCAGTGAAAGCTGGAAAACGGACACATGTGTACCTTACCCATTATGGCCATATGACCTGGGAACGCAGAAGAAGAAGATGTACCATATTTTTCGGACTATAAGGCGATACGTTTTTTTTTTATTAGACTGAGACCCCTGCGACTTATAATGTGACTAGTATTATAGTGAGAAACTATTATAGCAAAATCTGAAATGTGTGCAAAATTTGGGGTGTGCACCTTATAATCGGGTGTGCCTTGTAAGTCTGAAAGATATGGTATATTTCTGCAAATGACGCATAGTGTTAGTGCTGTTTGCAGACCTGTTCACCCATATGATTTCACCATATTTTGTACGCATATTTGAAAGAAAAACGGAAAAAAACAGAAAAGGAAAAAGAGGAAGGGAAGGAAAAAAGAAAAGAAAGGGTTAAAAATGAAGGCGGAAGTGGTGGTGGGTTGCATGATGAGTGAGCAAGATAGCGAAGAGCGGATGAATGATTGGGCGTGGTGTGAGAGTTACATATTTGTTTTAATGTAGATTTATGTTTCATATTTTTATTTAATGTTTTTATTTTGATATATCTCATCTTATTTTATATGGGTGAAGACAAGTTTCCATGTACGTTGTACAATGCCAATGGACAATAAAGAAACTTATGACTTATGACACATCCTGTATGTACACAGATACACACACACATTGGACATTATTTTCAATGCGATCTCCACTTCAGGATTGGGAAATTCAGAGAGCATTGAAACGTGTCATTTCACGATTGAGAACATGTTTTACTTTCACCCATGAGATGATTAAAAGAGGTAATATATCTCATTGTGGCTGGCGATGCTTTTAAGACAAAAAACTCGATAGCATGAACAACGGAATCTGCTCACAGGATGTGACGGGGGAGGTCCACCAATGGTGCTCGGAGAACGAGCCAAAGGAGAAAGGCGCGGAGGGGGGAGGTGCGAAAAGCCTCATCGCCTTTCACCAGCAGCACCTGTGTCGGCTGCTGAGGCTGACCGACGTCTGGCTGACTCACCAAAAGGGCAGCATAGTGTCCGAGCCGCCGGATGTAGCCAAGGTCAGTTGTTGTCAGAGCTCCCAGGGACCCCCATTTGGGGGTCTATGAAGCACTAACATTCTAAAGGACCCTCTAAAAGAATGTACAGGGAGTCCCAGGGATGCACTAGACACATTCTTTTTAGCATTCACATTGCCTCTGGGACCCTCTGTCCCGCCTCTAGGACCCTCTATGCTGTAAGTGAAGGAGTCCCTGGGACCCCTTGTTTTGCGGGACGATTGGGAGCCCTGGTTGTCCTGTGTTGTTTGTTCACAGCTGTTCCGTTGCACACAAAGATGAGATGTTTAGTTAGAAGTCTGAATCTAGAAATCTTGGATGAAAACTACACTAAGCATTTCTTCTTTAAAATATTTTTGTCTATATGTTTTTCGTAGTATTTTTAATATATTTGTTCTATCAGATTTATGGTAAAAAACGTTTTTGTTGAACAGTGTCATGCAACTTATTTAGTTGAAAATGTTCTTAAATAATACACTTATATTCGCAAGTATAAATAAAATTGCTCGGGAGTGAAAATCTATCAATGTCCCCTGAATATATAATTTCCTTACATACTACAACATATTCTTGACACACTACATTTTCGTAGGGCATTTTTTGTTATTTTTGTTTCTCAGGAACTACTTAAGATATCTTAATGAAATTGTGCACACTTGTAGGGTACATCACTCTGACCATTCATGCCATATTTGAACACTGTGTGAAGGCACTATGAAAATAAGTCAGAAAGATAGTAGATGATAGAAAGCAAAGGGAAAAGGCAAGAGTCAAAGAGAGTGGCAGATTAGAGGAAGTTACAAGCACAGAACGTCAAGATGGTGGGGGAACCATTTTTACGAAAGACCCCCGCCCCCTGGTATCCCCACGGGGAGAGACTCGCGGAGCGGGCGGGGTCGTATGGAGGCACGAGGCATCCACCCAATGCCAAGCCACTGATGTCATTGTCCTATCTGCTCCCTTGTGGCAGGTTCTGGTGACGATGCTGAAAGAGTCTGGAGCGACCTTGACCTTGGAGGGAGCGACCTTGGCCCCTGACCTTTTGACCTGCATGTCCAGTTTGCTTCTGCACAGCGGTGAGCGGCTGTCGGTGGAGACCACTGCGCGCCTTGTGTCCCTGGTGAGTGACTCTTTGACGAGCGAAGTCTCATCTATGTACTGATGATTTGGTGTGTGTGTGTGTGTGTGGTCACCATCTCATTCAAAACTTTTAACTCATTCAAGTCGTTCCGGCCATATATGTCCGGAATTAATAGATAGCTGTCAATTTGATGCATTTGCTTCAAGGGAAGTACATCTGTGTGCACACCATACCTTGGTCACTTCTAAACTCGCTTCGCTCTCTTAGACCACAATTTTGCCTCTGATTTTGCTTTTGTAGTGGTTTGTTGTGGGGTAACCAATCGGTGTTACCGTGTAGATAGTTTTTCTATTTAATGTATGTATAAAAAAAGTCTGATCTACCACTTCCCTATGTCTAAACCTGAAATAAAAACACGTAATCTTCTTTCATTTCTCCTTTTGTTTATGTATGTTTTGCTTTTGTGTGTATGGCTGGAGTGACTTTTGACTCTAGAACTTATATGAGTTTTTTTACATAAATCTGTCCTGAGGGAAAAATAGGCCTGTTGCGCATGCGTTCTATTCCAATGAGCTATAATTAACAAAGCGTGGTTTATTAATTAACACTTTACACCACAACTAGCTTTTGGTTCGAAACTGTTCACACAATGCTGTTCACCACACACTTATGTATGCTCACACCAAAATGTTTGGCAAATCGAAAGTCTGTTTAGAAGCAGTGGACGAAAACATACGGAGCACAAATTCCACTCTGTTTTCCCACTTGTTTCTGGCGCTTCCAAGAGGTTGAGTCATTCGCATTTCCCGCCTCTGGAAGCCTAGCGGCAGCAACTAAAGAGTCTGCAAATGCCAGTTTTGTAAAGCCGTGATGTTTTGTTTGTGTGTATGGCTGGAGTGATTTGCGAGTTTTTTTAATAATCCAAAATTGTTGCGATGCGAATGAGTTAACATAGCAATTTTCTCAGAAACTGCAGATGATAGTACAACCAATTTTTTGCACGATGGTAATAATCACATTATGTCTGCAGTGACTGCTTTTTATTTCAAAGTCATTAGAACAAGTTGGTTGGAAATCAGTTATTCTTTTTGCTGTC
The DNA here is from genome assembly GCA_017654935.2 of Phymorhynchus buccinoides. Lineage (NCBI taxonomy): Eukaryota > Metazoa > Mollusca > Gastropoda > Neogastropoda > Raphitomidae > Phymorhynchus > Phymorhynchus buccinoides. The sequence goes on from CM065694.1 coordinate 52,146,545, forward strand.
AGGGATTTGTTTAAAATTCCTCAGTACAAAAGGTTATGCTCTTTCGAATTCTTCTATGTAAGCCTACGACAGGTCATGGTCATGACGTCATAACAGCCCTCTACGATTGCATATTTGACTCAATCGCCAATGGCTAGTAAACCAAAACTTTTAGTCGCCAGCACGTATTTTGGGAACAAACATTTAAATTTTTGTTTCTTCTTCGTCGCGTTGATCTTGTTTGTTAAAACCAACAGCAGCTGTTGACGCTTCCTCGTCAGTGTTGGCACCAAGCACACTATCACGACACACGTATCATCTGCTTTTTGAGTGTGCAGTCTTGAGAGTTACACATCCGGAAACAAAGTCTGTGTTACCAGCGCTGCTGTGAGCCTTAGCTTTGCAATGTTTGCACGTTGTTACAGTTATCTCTGCATCATACAGCAGCCACTCAAAATCTTTTAGCCATTTGTTGGAATTTTCGTGTTGGCTGCATTTTGCCTTGCAAAGCTTCTGCACACGATGGGGTGTGAGTTTTTTTGTTAGAGGTAGATGCCTGTTCAGAATCTGATGAAACCCTACTGGATCATTTTGCTTATCATCGTGTTTGTCTGACTAATTACTGGTAGTTCTGCCTTGTTGGTTTATTGTAACAGCGAAAAAAACGCAGATTTCTGTTGGTTTCTCTTTTGACTCGCCATTTTCCAAGAAAGTCACGGCTGCAGCAGTTAATAAAGCGTCTGCTACCATTGTCCGCGAAAGAGAAGCATTCTGATTGGCTACAAATAAGTGTGGGTCCGAGCCTTGCACGCTGAGATTAGTTGAGACAGCGTTAGCGATGCCTTTGCAGCCAAATGCCCGCCACATGCGTTGCCGACTCAGCTAGACCTACCTGTCTGCGGGGAATTCCCCGAAGAGCCTGGCGAGCGGCAGTCAGATTTTTTACTGGCCATTGGCGATTGATTTACATTTATTCAGTCGCCAGGACGAAATTTAAGTTGCCAATGTGAGTGATTTACTCGCATTGTTATTGTAGAGGGCTGCATAAAGAAAGGAAAAGGATCTGGTCTTAGATCATTTTCTTTCACAGGAAATGTTGTTACTGCAGGCTGGTTCCTTTGTTGCTTGCAGGTCTTCTCCGCCGATGTTGTCCTGGAGCATGCCAAAGAGTTCTCTATGTCTCTCTTTGACTCACCGCTCTTTGAGAAGGTTAGTGTATGTGTGTGTGTCTGTCTGTGTATTGGCCACTGCAACGACCACCTTTTGCAAGAGTGAATGCCCTTGGTGGGTGGGGGAAGATGCTTGAGTACTGACCAAACAAGGGAATAACTCTCGCCAATAACCCTATTTGAGGCCACTGAATGGCTGCCTTTTGCAAGAGTGAATGCCCTTTTGGATGCTGACCAACAAGGGCTTAACTCTTGCCGTCAAGGGCGTTAATAACCCTAGTTGCAGTGGCCAATATGTGTGTGTGTGTGTGTGTGCGAACGCATGCATGTGTTTGTTCTTTTCTGTCTTCTTTTTGATCTTCTAATGTGTGTGTTTCCATGTGCACTTATCCCATCTGCTTTTGGTTTTTTTACTTATTTGCTGATAAGCGCATGAGGTTTCCACGTGCAGTGTGCCTTATGCAATACGCGTTTCACAGCTGTTTCAGGAGGAACATTTGGTTCATTATTACAAGTCGCTGAACGGTTTCCCCATCATATCTCTCTGATCTTCTAAGATTTATGCTCCCACTAGACTGCTGTAGCTCCTCCTCTGACACACGTTATGCAGATCCCCCGTTTCCGTGCCAGAACTCTTGGCGAACGTTCTTTTTCTTTCCAAGCTCCCTCCTCCTGGAACGGCCTCCCTTCTGCACTCCGAACCTCAAACAACCTCTCTTCTTTCAAGTCCTCCCTCAAAACAACTCTCTTCAAAACATAATCTTTCTCCTCCTCCTCCTGCAAAGGTTATCCATTGAGTCATGTGTGCGCGAATGTGTGTGTAGTTATGTGTGTACATGTGTGTTTTGATTCAAGTTCGTGTGAGTGTTTTGTGTGTTGTCTAGCTTTTCATTTTGTTAGTATTGTTTTTATCATGATTGTAAGCGCTTAGGGCTTTTGTTAAGATTAAGCGCCCTAAATATTCATTATTATTATTATTATTATATTATTGAACTGATCACGAAAACTAATAACTTGTAACAATAAATGTCACTAAAGAAATATAAAAAGCAAAAGCCCCTTTTTATATTTCTGCAGTCATTGTTTGATACACGTTATTAGTTTTTGTAGTAAATCCAATAATACGTCAATGGACTATCTAAAGATAGTCCGTTTTGGTTCCAAGCCATGGCTATATTTTCAGAAGTTTTTTCAAGCCAACTTTAGTTTATCATCAGTAACTTTTCATAAATACAGTCAAGATGTTGTAGTATGTTTATTAGTTTTATTCAGGTGAAATTGCTAGATTTTTTACTCATGGGCAATTTTATTTATGTTTGCGATACTAAGTGAATTATTTAAGATCATTTTCTACTAAATATGTTTCATGATACTGCTCAACAAAAAATAGTTTTTACAATTGATCTGATGAAAGAAATATATTTGAAATACTATGTAGAACATACAGCCACAATATTTAAAGGACGTATTTGGTGGTTTTATTTTAATTTAAGATTTCTAGATTCAGTCTTTTAACTACCGTATTTTTCGGATCATTAGGCGCTGCTGTGCATAAGGCGAATAGGGCAATTTTCAAGAAAAATTCTGAAAATATTAAAGTAAAAGGCGCCCTCGTTTATAAGGCGATACACACCTCGCAAAAGAAAGTCGAAGTTTGAAGCCCGTACATGTCCTGTAAACGCTTACCGACCGCCATTACTGCTGTCATAAACGAGAGTTGGCTCCCTTCTCAAATAATCAAATTTCAGTTTTTTTGCGACTTCCGGTTGTTGTGTTTGGACTTTTCTTCACAAAAACTGATAGAATTATGGCATTTTAAGGTCTACAACGATGCTTTTTACATCCAATGAAGGGTTATGGCATCTGTTGGACGGTATCTCTGACGATAATAGGGATTTTGAAGCATTTTAACGTGAGTATTCGTTGTATCGGCGACTCGTTACCACTTTCGATGTTGTGACTCACAGTAGACTGTACTGAATACGGCAATCGTTGCCTCTCTTCTCACGATTTTGTTCACTAATAGGGTGCCCTCGTTTATTAGGCGCATAGAACATGCAGTGGTGTGGAGTGGCACAGTGGTAGCGCGTTCGCTTCGTGTCTAGTAAACCCGAGTTCGAACCTGGGTACAGGGGATTTTTCCTCTCACTTTGCACTAGGCCTTACGGTCTGAACGTAGAGTCTTTCAGATGAGACGATAAGCTGAGGTTCCGTGTGTCCATGCACTTAGCATACGCTAAACCCAGTGGCAACGAAAAAGTTGTCATTTGGTCCAAAAATTTACCCCCCCCCCCCCCCCCCCCCCTTCCTTCCTCATCAGTCACTCATAAATCGCATGCAATAAAAAATAAAATAAACATTGGGTGGCGCGCCTCTGGCTGCGACGCGCTCTCCAGGTGGGAGCAACCCGAATTTCACAGACACGCCTCTGTGACTATAAAGTACGTAATACCTAATAGGTTGAAATTGGAGGAAAATATATTGCCTTATGGCTTGTACCCACGTGTCGTCATATCCGGCCACAAGGAGCGCTCCATAGTATGGGAGACCGCCATCTTAGTCAGTAACTTTGTTTGAAAAATGCCCGATCGATGCTGTTTACACGTTTAAATTCTGATCGCTTCTCTGCCTTTTGGCTAAGACAGTGATTCAGGAACATAAATTGTTGTTTATACCCTGGTTGGTTTGTTCAGCCCGTCGTACATGGCGAAAGCCGATACGCGACGTTAAACTGAACTTCCATCCTGTTTACACACAAATCTGACTAAGATGGCGACACTTTCGTTGGAAGGGTCGAGATGTGCACGCAGGTGGGCAGGAGCCATAGTCCGAAAATTACGGTAAATAGCTCGACTTCATGTGCGACGGAACAGCTGTGGTTTATGATGTGTACAATGTCTCAGGACGTGTTGCCAGGCCTGTTGGGCTACCTGGTGCGTCGTTTCGATGCGTCGTCTCCCTGTGATCGGCGCGACATGCTGGCTCTGTTGGCTGACGTTGTCCTGCGGAAATGTGCGGCCCCGGAGGTGGGCTCTGCCTTAAACACGTTGCAGACCTACGCCTTGGACTTTGGCAGAGTGCAGAAAGGGTGGGTGTGTTGTTGTCTCTGTCTGTCTGTCTGCAGTTCTCTGTCTGTCTTTCTCTCTCTCTCTCTATTTCTCTTTCTCTCCCTCTCTCTCTCTCTCTCCCTCTCTCTCTCCCTCCCCCTGTCTCTCTCTCTCTCTCTCTCTCTCTCTCTCTCTCTCTCTTATACACACACAGAGGCTTATGCAAACTCACACATACACAAACCTCCCATTGCATTGGGGCCATAGGCCTCTTCAATCCAATCCTTTAGACTCTGACTCTGGGGACACACACTCACACTCACACACTCACTCACTCACTGTCTTTCTGTTTGTCTATATCTCTTTATTTCTACTGTTGTCTCTCTCTCTCTCTCTCTGACTGCCCCCCTCTCTCTCTCCCTCTCTCTCTCCCTCTCTCTCTCCCTCTCCCCTTCTCTGTCTCTCTCTTTGGTAGTACAAGTGAGTTTGCTTTTTTATGATTCTGAAGCATCCATTGCCATTGTCAGGTTGATATTTGCAATGCTGTATCTGTAATAATTTATTTGCACATCAATTTTGTCTCCCCAATGCTGTGTCTGTAATAGATCTATTTATTTTATTCGTTTATTGATCAATGTTGTCTGCAGGTCGAAGAGCTCTCTAGTGAAGCATGTGATGCGTGTTGCGGAGGAACAAGGGGCGGATAAGTCAGGGGAGACAACGACGGACGTTGAGAAGCTGAGTGAGCTGTTGTCTGCCCTTGTGTGTCTAGCTCACATCAGGTACAGTATAGTGTAATTTTTCTTTTTTCTTTGGAAGTGTTTGCTTTTATTTATTTATTTACTTACAGTGGAAATCCGCATAACGGGCACCTCAGTATCGCGGATACCTCTGTTCTTCTTCTTCGATCGCACAGACAGCTTCCTGTCAATTACGAGCGCAGATGCGTCATGCTGCTGTTATGCGCCCAAGTAAGAAATAATTAGGCCCAGCGAGTACGACTTCGGCTGGAGGAAATCTTTTTGAAAGTGTTTCTTGAAGAAAGGCAGGAGAATGGACCGGTAAGGCAGAAAGATAGTAGATGACAGCAAGCAAAGGGAGATAACTCTGTTAATTCAGACAGTTCTACTCAGTCTCTTCCCTTCTTATTCATCACTAAAAGAGTCTCCAGTACAGTGACCACCTCGCAGTTACATGGACAGTTTGGGTCAGTCTGTGTGGTCGCAATACTGAGGTTTGACTGTATTTATGATTCTCGTCTCCTTTCCATTCCCTCCATCCGTCTGTAAATCTGCTGGCCAACGTTATTTTTTCTTGTCAAGCACCATCTCTGTGGAATTCTCTGCCTTCTCCTCTCCGACAGTCCAACTCATTTCTCCTCATTCAAAACCTCTCTTAAAACCCATCTTTTTCCTGCTGCTCCCTAAATATTTGATCAGTTGTCTATCGTTGTGTGCACGTGAGGGAAGATTGATTTAAGAGGTTTGTGGAGACAACGTGTGGTGCGTTGAGTGTGTGTGTGAGCTGTTGTGTGCCCTTGTGTGTGTAGCTCACATCAGGTGTGTGTATAGTGTAATTTGAATGTGTTCTTTGTGTGTATTTTGGTTTTATGGGTTGTATGTGCACGCATGTGTGTGTGTGTGTTTGTGTGCGTGTCTGTGTGTTTGTCTGCGTGCGTACGTTGTGTCTTGTGTTGGTGTATGTGGTCAGCTTGCGGCTCAGTTGCTGTGGCTTACCGAATGGGGTATGAATGAGTTGGCGTCAATAATTGTGTGTTTGTGTGTGCGTGCGTGTGCGTGTTCGGCTGGCGAAATCGTGTGTGTGTGCGTGTTCTGTGTGTGTGTGTGCAGGTGCGTGCGTGTGTGCGCAGTGTGTAGTATGATGACAGAGAGAGAGAGAGTTGCTTTGCATATGCTCTGTTGGTGGTTGGTGTCACTCTTGAATCTTCCCTTTTTTGTTATCTGTTGATGAATAATTGATTGTAAAGCGCTTTGGGCTCAGTCTGGGTAAAGTCGCTATATAATACTGAGGTTATTATTGTATTTATGTATTGCTTATGTGTATGTACTTGTTTATGTGTTCATTTATTTGTTTTATTTTTATTTGAAAAAAATCTTTTTAAAATGTTTATTTATGAGAATCGCATGTCTGAAAAATACAGTCCAATTTAATACAATTTGAGAATTTGTTAGTTTGTTTGTTTTGTTTCTTTCTTTGATCAATTTATTCATTTAATAACAGTTCTTTCGTTCCTTTTCTTGTTCATAGTTAGGTGCTTATAGTGTTTTATTTGCAGGCTTTATAACCCCTTTTTTTTTTAACTCCCCCCACCCCTTGGCATGGGTGTTAAATCATTGTGGTGCAAGGGTTACGAAAGGGTTAAAGAAATTTATGAAATGTCAATTTTTAACAATTAACACAATTAGAGCAACAAGCAGCTCAAATCCCTGCCCTGAAAAGTAAAATTGTAACGGGGGTTCATGATGACAGCAAGGACACTAATTCTGTACTTGTGAGACTCTTCTTCTTCTTCTTCTTCTGCGTTCCCAGGCCAAAAGGCCATAATGGGTAAAGTATGTATGTGTCCGTTTCACTGCACTCCCCGCTGCGTACAGCCGACACACTCCGATTTCGGAGGAGCTCGAAAGAGAAAAGTTATTTGGAAGATTTTTTTGGGGGAAAAAGGCAAGACAATGGGCCAATAAGACAGGAGAGTGGCGGATTAGGCTAAGTTACGAGCACAGAAGTTGCAGAAGAAAGACCCCCCGGTATTCCCACAGGGAGAGACTTGTGGAGGGGGAGGGGTCAAAGAGAGTGGCAGATTACAGGAAGTTACAAGCACAGAACTTGCAGAAGGTGGGGGACCCCCCGGTATTCCCACAGGGAGAGACTTGTGGATGGGGCGGGGTCAAAGAGAGTGGCAGATTAGAGGAAGTTACAAGCACAGAACTTGCAGAAGGTGGGGGAACTATTTTTACAAAAGACCCCCCGGTATTCCCACAGGGAGAGACTTGGGAGGGGAGGGGTCAAAGAGAGTGGCAGATTACAGGAAGTTACAAGCACAGAACTTGCAGAAGGTGGGGGAACTATTTTTATGAAAGACCCCCTGGTATTCCCACAGGGAGAGACTTGTGGATGGGGCGGGGTCAAAGAGAGTGGCAGATTAGAGGAAGTTACAAGCACAGAACTTGCAGAAGGTGGGGGAACTATTTTTTACAAAAGACCCCCTGGTATTCCCACAGGGAGAGACTTGTGGAGGGGGAGGGGGTCAAAGAGAGTGGCAGATTAGAGGAAGTTACAAGCACAGAACTTGCAGAAGGTGGGGGAACTATTTTTACAAAAGACCCCCCGGTATTCCCCACAGGGAGAGACTTGTGGAGGGAGAGGGGTCAAAGAGAGAGGCAGATTAGAGGAAGTTACAAGCACAGAACTTGCAGAAGGTGGGGGAACTATTTTTATGAAAGACCCCCTGGTATTCCCACAGGGAGAGACTTGTGGATGGGGCGGGGTCAAAGAGAGTGGCAGATTAGAGGAAGTTACAAGCACAGAACTTGCAGAAGGTGGGGGAACTATTTTTACAAAAGACCCCCTGGTATTCCCACAGGGAGAGACTTGTGGAGGGGGAGGGGGTCAAAGAGAGTGGCAGATTAGAGGAAGTTGCAAGCACAGAACTTGCAGAAGGTGGGGGAACTATTTTTACAAAAGACAGCGTGCCCCCCCCCCCCCCCACGCCCAATATTCCCATGGGGAGTGTGAGACTCTAACCTGTTTATTGTTTCATTTTGTTTTGTTTTGGTTCTTTGTTCCATGTGAGAAGTGTGTTGGATGTGAACGCGCGTGCCAAAGCCCTAGCGTCAGCCTGGCAAAGGTTGAAACAGAGGCTGACCGACATCTCGACTGACCAGCAAGGTTGGTGCCAGTTTGGTTTTTGTCTTTCTAGTTTTCTGCCTGATGCCAAGTTGTCGGACCAGAGCTTCAGATTCGTGCACGCACGCCCGCACGCACGCACGCACGCACACACACACACACACACACACACACACACACACACACACACACACACACACATACACACACACACACACACACTATACGTTACTTGAGTATTGCATGGGTGCAACTTTTCCTGGTATACAGGGATTTCCTGTTTTTGAATTTTACCACAAAAGGAATTTCCTTTTTTTTAAATTTGTCAAACAAGATCTTTGTGTGTCTACTGTATTTTTCAAACACTTTAAAATAAGCATTTGAATAAATTGTGGAAAAAGCCAACTAAAATACCTTCATAAATCAATTTTTTCTTCAGCTGCAGGGGTACATTACCCCTGGACCCCGGCCTTTCAGGTGTTTTTCATTTTGTGTAGTTGCACCCTTGGTATTAGTAGCCTTGCCAAAAGAACAGGCAGTGGAGAGGCATTAGATAATTTTCTTCAGACTTTTTATTTTTATCTTTTTTTTTTAAGAGGCTAAAAAGACGCAATCAAACATCCACTTAATCAATCATTATTAATCTACAAAGACGTAAATTGAAACGCGCATTGAGCAAAGGAAACAAAAGCCACATTCAATAATCAACAATGAGCTAATATGGTGTAATTTATATACTGGTAGCTTCACGTTTTGAGACGCTGTGTTGTATGTGATGCACCGCGCAATGATCTCTCTGCTGGTGCTGAGGTCAGAGGTCAAAGTTCACAACCTTGCTTTATGTTTCAGACGCTGTGCTGTATGTGATGCATCGCGCAATGATCTCTCTGCTGGTGCTGAGGTCAGAAGTCAAAGTTCATGACCTGCTTCCTGCCCAAGACGTGCTGGATCTGTTGAAGTGAGTTGTTTTTTTCAGGCTTTAGAATCATTTTGGTATTTGGTACTATATAGTCACAGAGGCGTCTCTGTGAAATTCGGGTTGCTCCCACCTGGAGAGCGCGCCACCCTGTTTGTTTTTTTGGCATGCGATTTTTGTGTGACTGATGAGGAAGGAAGAGGGGTGGGGGTGGGTAAATTTTGACCAAATGACAACTTTTTAGTCGCCACTGGGTTTAACGTGTGCTAAGTGCATGGGCACACGGGACCTTGGTTTATCATCTCATCCGAAAGACTCCACATTCAGACCTGATGATTTTCTCTGTTCAGATGTTACAGCTTCTTTTTCTTTTTTTCAAAATAAAAATGCTGGAGAACATGTTTGTATTTGGTCTTTTGATATTTTGGTCCATTTTAGTCGCAGAGACTTGTCTTTGTCAAATTCGGGTTGCTTTCACTATACCCGGAGAGTGTGTCACCATGAGTGCAGCGCCATCCATTGTGTTTGTGTCAAGCATCTTGTCTTATTTCTTGTTGTTGTTGACTCTTTTACCTTTGATTGTGTGTGTCAGTGAGTGAATGTGTGTGTGTGTAGGGATGTGTGGGTGGCTCCATGAATGGAGCAAAGTCCCCTGAAGTCGGAGTATGGCCGCCCATGTGGCGGGGGCCTCTAAGAGCAGCCATACACGTAACCTTCCCACCCAAGGCCATGCGAAATGTTCACATGGCACTGGGTGTGCCCCCAGAGCGTTTAAGCTGGGGAACGAAAACAACAAGCAACTTGCTCAGCTATTGTGTAAGAGTGCCTGGTGGTTTTGGTGTTGCAGAAGTCACGCAGACAGCTACTATGTGGTTCATGCCACGGACCTCTACTTGACCTTGATGTCTGACCTTGACATGGATGACCTCCTGACCCCTGACCTTCTGCTGGAACTTTACCCTCTGCTGGAGCCAAACCTGGTATCCTGGTCCCGCAAGGTGAGCTGGGATAGGGGGAAGGGGACGTTTGTTCTTTATTTTTTGGGCGTTTGTTTCCCCCTTTTCTTCATTGGCTCACTCGTGTTAGCAAAGTTAACACAAAGTGAGTCTAGAGTATGATAGTTGTTCGGTTGTGTGTGTGTGTGTGTGTATGTGTGTGTTGCATCCGTGGTCTAATCTCCAAACTTTAATGTTGGTGAATAATTAAATACTTAAAACAACACTGTAAACAGATGACAAACAGATAACATTTTAGATTAGTGGGTTAGAGAGTATTCAACAGGCAACATGAGTTAAACTCATCAACACTGAAAGCTTCGATAGCTCATTGGTAAAGTCTCTGTCTTGATTTTTTTTGTCTTTTGATTTTGCCCTTTTTTTGATTTTTTTTTAGTTGTATCCATTAACGATAGTTTCATTTGTACTTTAAAATGTTATTGGCAATCTTGTACTTTAAGCACCCCCTTCAATCTTTGTTGGTTGTTGTCCCACATGTTCCTGTTCGAGTGAGCCTTGAAGGCTTTGCCTCTTGTTTTGTTTTTAGTTGTGTTTACCTTCTTTTTTTTTCCCCTCTTCTCTTTTGCGCCGTTTTACTCTGATTTAACTATGAAAGATTCAAGGGCTTTGTACGCAAAATACAATACATCAGTCACGTCAAAGGTTTAGTAATCGGTGAGTAAAGCTATTGAATCAAGAAGATAAATAATATTGGTTAATCCATGACTCGTTTTTTATTTTTTTTATTTTCTTTACCATTTTGCTGTTTTTATATTGAGTTTTTGTTGTTGTTGGTTCCTTGTTTTGTTTTTATTTTGCTTTACAAATCATCTAGAACAACAACCACATAATATAGAACATTGCATTAGAATGAAGTAATGACAATTCGTCAAACATTTGAAAAATTAAAAAAAGAAAAGAATTTAGAAAATGTCCTGGGTTGTTGTATGTTCATTTTGATATGGTTGTGATTTCCAGGTCCGGGTGTCCACCCTGCATCTGCTCACTGTGTTCCCTGTCAGTGTGCCTGTGAATGCCGATCACCAGGTCAGTGTGTGTGTGTGTGTGTGTGTGTTTCCACCTTACATCTGTTCACTGTGTTCCCTGTCAGTGTGCCTGTGAATGCCGATCACCAGGTCAGTGTGTGTGTGTGAGTGTGTCTCTCTCTCTCCAACCTGCATCTGCTATATCTGTGAGCGCCAGTCAGCTAGTTTATGTGTGTGAGGTGGTTGTGGTGGTGGTGGAAATGTGTGTTTGTGTGTGTGTCTCTCTCTCTCCAACCTGCATCTGCTATATCTGTGAGCGCCAGTCAGCTAGTTTATGTGTGTGAGGTGGTTGTGGTGGTGGTGGAAATGTGTGTTTGTGTGTGTGTGTCTCTCTCCAGCCTGCATCTGCTATATCTGTGAGCGCCAGTCAGCTAGTCAGTGTGTATGTGGTGGTGGTGGTGGGGGGGGGAGTGTGTGTTTGGGCGCATGTGTGTGTGTGGGGTGGAGTTGGGGGGCTGTGTGTGTCTATGTCGATGTATCTCCTTATACTGTTCGTCCAAGGCTATGCCTATGAGCGCCAATCAACTAGTCAGTTTGTGCTGTGCGTATGCGTGTGTCATTTCACAATCAATCAATCACAATCACAATCACAATATTTATTTGTCCAATAAAATGGAAATCTGTGTGTGGTGGCACGTCAAAAGTTAAGCAGTATGTAATAAAAGATCACAGTTCCAATATTAAAATATCAGATTCACGCAAAATTCAAGCACACGCAGACAGCAAGCACCCCCGCTACACTCCCCACCCCCTTCCCCCCTAATACACATAGAGACAAACAGACAAAGACTGAGGGAGAATGGGAGAGAGAGAGGGTGGGGGGAAAGAGAGAGAGTGAGAGACAGAATTAAAAAGAGAGAGAGGAAGAGAGAGAGAGTATATATATATTGTCGGTTTGGTTATTTCTTGTTTGTTTTTGAGGGAAAGAAGACAATTGTTTATTGTTCTTCTTCTGCTTCAGGGTAAAGAAGAAGCGGAGGAGCAGACCGTGTTCACGGTGGCGCTGGCCGCAGAGCAGGTGCCGCTGACGGTGAGGGACTATCGGCGCAGGTTAATGCACCTACGGCGGCTGGACCACGGCCTGGTGCACACCCTCATGCCCCAAGGACCCTTCTCCAAGGTGACGCTGCACTGGGATGGAAAGGAGGGGGGGGGGAGTTACCACGCGTTTCGGACTGGAGGGGTGGATGGGGAGTGGGAGTTACCGCACTTTTCAGACTGGAGGGGTGGATGGGGAGTGGGAGTTACCGCACTTTTCAGACTGGAGGGGTGGATGGGGAGTGGGAGTTACCGCACTTTTCGGACTGGAGGGGTGGATGGGGAGTAGAGGTTACCGCACTTTTCGGACTGGGGGGGGATAGGGATGAGGAGTTACCGTACTTTTCGGACTGGGGGGGGGGGGGGGGGGGGGGAGTAGAGGTTACCGCACTTTTCGGACTGGGGGGGATAGGGATGAGGAGTTACTGTACTTTTCGGACCGGGGGGGGGGGATGTTACCGCACTTTTCGGACTGGGGGGGATAGGGATGAGGAGTTACTGTACTTTTCGGAATTGGGGGGGGTGGGGAGTAGAGGTTACTGCACTTTTCGGACTGGGGGGGATAGGGAAGAGGAGTTACTGTACTTTTCGGAATTGGGGGGGTGGGGGGGGATGGGGAGTAGAGGTTACCGCACTTTTCGGACTGGGGGGGGATAGGGAAGAGGAGTTACCATACTTTTCGGACGTGGGGGGGGGGGGGAGTGGATGTTACCGCACTTTTCGGACTATGGGGATGGGGAGAGTTACCGCACTTTTCGGACAGAGGGGGATGGGGAGTGGAAGTTACCGCACTTTTCGGACTGGGGGGGGGGGGATGGGGGGTTACCATACTTTTCGGACTGGGGGGGGGGGAGGGGGAGTTACCGTACTTTTCGGACTACAAGTTTTCTTAATTTAGTGTATTGCATTGTACCTAAATGCAGATATTGTCATAACTGTGTTGGTTAACATTGAATATGTTGTGTATGTGTAAGTAAAAAAAAAAGGAAAAAAACCTAAAAAAAAGTGTAATAACCAAATCTAAATTTTGTGTGAAATTTGGGGGTGTGGTGTGGTGGTGGTGGTGGGGGTGTGCCTTGTCATAAGGTGCGCCTTATTGTCCGAAAGTATGCAGTGCTGTTGCAACTAGTTTTGTTTTGTTTCTGGTACCAAGATGCCCATGCTGTACCTGACGGGGACGTTGTTGTGTCCCCTGACGTTGCTATGGGAACCCGTGTCGGAGCTGATCGCCACACACGCCCGAGCACTGGAGAGAGACACGTTTTGGTCGGCCTTTTCTCACTGGTTGGTCCTGGCCACTGAAAAAGCAGGTAATTGTGTCGCTCTGTGTGTGTATGTGTGTGTGTCAAGTCGGGAAAAAACTAGGGGAAAGCACTTCATGAAAATTAAAGTTGTTTACCTCCATTACTCGGTCAAATACCATGGCAACAATGGCATCGAAGCTTGAAACCGTAGGATGCGAGTCAGCGACTTGCAAACATTTTTTTTTTTTAAATTAGGGGTGACCAGTTGCCACAAACTGATAAAACTTGCAAAATGTGATGTAAAAATATAAATGACATCAATTTTTAGAATGACGCACGGTGTTCTAAGTGCTGTGTGTCTGCTCAAACACACGAGTCGATAGGCTACGAGAGCTGATGGTAGAGTGACTTCCCCTGTTTGACCAATTGAATTAGGCGAGATAACTCCCACACACCATGAAAATACTCCCCTTAATTATTTCCGAACAATTCCTACTGACTTGTGTGTTTGTGTGTGTGTGTTTGTATGTGTGTGTGTTTACAAGTATGCGTGTTAAAGACACACTGACCCACCACGATTAAGTCCCTTGGGTTTTTTCTGGGTAGCTCACTAGCTGTGACCCACATTCAAATTCCCCCTACTTCAAATTGAGGCTGCTCTTTAAATGATGTTTCGTTTTTAATTTGGGGGCATTGGTATGGGAATCAAACCTGGTGAAAACAAGATTTCTTACCAGCTATAGGAGGGAAAACACGGAAACCTGTGATTTTGACACGTGATCTGGTGGGTCTTTAAATTGGTTACATTTTAACAAGGGAAACTACTAATTATGTTCAAATTCTGATCGCTTCTCGACCTTTTGGCTAAGACAGTGATTCAGGAACATAAATTTTTGTTTATATCCTGGTTGGTTTGTTCAGCCCGTCGTACATGGCGAAAGCCGATACGCGACGTTAAACTGAACTTCCAAGGGAAACTACTAAGCACAACCACAATAGACTTAGCACACACACCAGAAAATAATCACAATTGGCTGTCATTTCTGCTCAGTGGAGACCCAACCCGCAGACGAACCTGTCGCCGACGGCTCCGACCTTGACATGACGTTGCTGGGACAGCGGCTGACCTTGGAAAGGTCGTGGGAGCGTCGTCCGGACTATCACTGTTTCCGCGACCTGCTGTGGAAGACCATGGCGCTTTTCCCGGAGAAGTGTGAGCCCAAGTCACGAGAGCTGGTGCCGCTCTTTCTGCAGTTTCTGCAGTGAGTTGCTTGTGCTTTGGGGTGGGGATGTTAGGTATTTGGTACTTTATAGTCACAGAGGCGTCTCTGTGAAATTCGGGTTGCTCCCACCTGGAGAGCGCGTCGCAGCCAGAGTCGCGCCACCCAATATTTTTTTTTTTTTTTTTCCATGTGATTTGTGTGTGGGTGTTGAGTGTGTGTGTGTGTGCATGTGTGGAGAAGGTGTAGGGGTGTAACCGTATGTGTGTGTGTGTGTGTGCGCGTGCACATGTGTGTGGAGGAGGCGTAGGGGGGTATAATCGTGTGAGAGAGAGAGAGAGTGTGTGTGTGTTTGTGGAGAGGACATAGGGATGTGTAACCGTGTGCATGTTTGTGTGTATGGAGGGGGTGTAGCGGAGTGTATGGGTACGTACACATACATGCGGAGATTCCGTGCGGAAACCCGTGCACAATCTGTAAATAAGTAAAAGAAAGAAGGGAAGAGATTTGCGCATGTGTCCGTATTTCCCCAAATCCGTAAATTTTGACCCGTCTTTGTTTTACTTATTTACGGATTGTGCATGGGGTTTCCGCATGAACTGTGTACGAGGCCTTAGCTGTATGTGTGTGCGTGTGCGTGTGCGTGTGTGTGTGTGTGTGTGTGTGTGTGTGTGTCTGCTTTCAAAGCTAACCTCAAAACCCACCTGTTCCCCCGTCATTAAAGCTCTGCTCTCTTTCTCTTCTCTCTCTTGCCATTAGGTCTGTTTCTGCTATATTCCATGTTATTCATGTGTGTTCGCTTTGTATTGCGTTTTTGTTTGAATGCCCTTTGAATGCTAACGTGTGTGTGCGCTTTGATTTGATTTCTATCAAGATTCAGCGCCGTATAAATACTGTATGTTGTTGTGTGTGTTTTGATTGAGTTTTATGTTTGTGTTATACTATTTTTGTATCCTCCATGCTCCAAAAGGGGTCAAAGGATTAAAAGTCTTGAATCTTGTGTGTGTGTGTGTGATAATGTGTAGGTGTGTGTCACTGTGTGTGTTCGCACGTGCATGCGGCTCAGTCTGAATAGTTGTGAGAACAAAGAAAGAATGTTGATTTATTTATATATTTGTGTTTTTTTTGCTTGTTTCTCAGGAAGGAGTACTATCAAACTGATCTCTCCGTGGCGCCAACCCAAGACATCAGGAAAGAGGACCACGATGACGATGATGATGATGATGACGACAACGTCAATGAGTCCCACAACACCAGTCAAGATGACACCGTGGCCGATGATGATAACAACAATGACGACGACCACGACCACGACGAAGATGATAATGAAGCTGAAAAGTCGACCCCTAAAGTCAAGGGAAATAAAAAAGGACAAAGGACAGGGAAAGGGCAGAGAAAACCAGCTGTACAGTAAGTCGGGGTTTTTTTCTGTGTGTATGTGTGTGTGTGTTTCTGTACATGTATTTGTTTGTGTGTATGTCTGTGTGTGTGTGTTTCTGTATTTGTTTGTGTGTGTGTCTGTGCCTCAACCCACTTGTCCCCCCCCCCCCCCCCCCCCCCCCCCCCCTTGTCATTGAGGCTCCACTCTCTCTCGCCCTTTAGGTCTGTTTCTGCTGTATCCGTTTATGTCATACATGTGTGTGTCGTATTGCATTTTTGTTTGAATGCGTTATGAATGTTTAACGTGTGTGTGCGCTTTGATTTGATTTCTATCAAGATTCAGCGCCGTATAAATACTGTATGTTGTTGTTGTGCGTGTGTGTGTGAGTGCGAGGCTGTCTCTCTGTGTGTATGTATGTGTGGTTGCATATTTGCAGTTGTAAGAAAGGTTTCTTCTGTGACATTAATCGTTCTGCTAAGTTAGGCCATGCTTGACACTTTACTCCATTTTATGTCATTTTTAACCAATAGTGCCTCACAAATAATCTACTATTGGGTGTATAAAGCCTATTGTGCGGAAGTAGTTCCCGAAGCTCCAGAACGTTTCCTTCTTCTTCGTTCGCTCGGACAGTTTCATGTTATATGAGCGTAGATGCGTCATGCTGCCGTTATGCGCCTAACTAAGAATTAGTTAGGCCCAGCATGTCCAACTTCCGCTGAAGAAATGTTTGTAAGAATTTATCGAAGAAGAAAAAAGGCAGGAGAATGGACCGGTAAGATAGAAAGATAGCAGATGACGGTAAGCAAAGGGAAAAAGCAGTCAGAGAGAGCGACAGATTAGAGGAAGTTGCTAGCACAGAACTTCCAGAAGGTGGGGGAACTATTTGTACGAAAGACTCCCCGGTAACCCCACGGGGTGGAGGGTGGAAGGGAGAAGGAAACTGAAAGCATACAGAATGTGAAGAATTTTTGTTGTGTGTAAAATGCCACTTCTGAAGTTGATCTTGGATACAGAATTCACACATTGATTCTCTTACTGTCTTAGGGAAAGGGTGCGTGGTTGGGGTGGAGGTGGGGGGTGGGGGAGATGTTCGGGGGTGGGGGGATGGAGACTGTCGATTTTGTTGTCCTGCAGCTTTGATTTCATCAAGGCATGGAGCGATCCAGCAAGATGTTATTGTGTGTGTGATCCCAGGTCTTTGCTGGCTCACCTGGAGCTGTGGGCCAAAATGCAGAACCCCCGATCCCTGTACAAAGAGAGACAACTCCACGACATCTACCTCCAGGTCAGACATCAATAATTATCTCCCCCTTTGTTAAAAACAACACACAATGGTATGCAGTTGTGCCCCCATGTAGTCGTGAGGTGCGAGTGAAGCGATTCTTCTGTCTGCTTGGCTTTTTACCACCTTGAGTGGGTGCATGGATACTCCTTCTTTCAGGATGTCCTGAATTGCAGGATTTGAAGTTGCCGGATTATGAGAATTTGAGAAGCAATGATTTTCTTACACACACACACTTTTGTACAATGAAAAGGGCCTATATAGGCATTTGCTCATATTAGGCCTTACACATCTGTAGTAAACATTCGGGACTTTCCTGGTGTTGCACTGCCTCCGGGCATTGCCATATGTGTCTGTTCCAGAATGGAGGACGTTAAACAGATTTTCATTCCCCCATTTGCTGTATTCAAAGGAATGTAGCACTTGTACTAGTCTAGAGGGGTGAAAAAAGAGCAGTAAATGTGTGTTGCTCCTGCACTCTGCCGGGGCCGCCCCCTTGCAGGATTTTTCAAATTTCCCAGGAGCACCCATATGGGTGTACTTTCAAAGTACATATGACCTGGCAGTTATGAATAACTAACCACCCACAGACAGTATTATAACTGTTTCATGTGTCAAATCATCATTGAGTTCTTCTGAGTTCTTCTCATTGAGTATTTTCAGCCTGACAAGTTTCCTGACAGTGGAAGGAAATAGTGCATTGCATGTTCTTGAAACTCTTACTCATTTTTTTTTTAAAGCAAAATATTTATCCGGAAAAATAAAAGTTAGTTTGCGGGAGAGAGGAGGGGGTTGGAAATAATTGGGATAATAATAATAATGACAATTTTTATAGCGCTTATTCTCCTTACAAAGAAGTTAAAAATCTGAGCAAAAATTTAAAAAAGCAACACACTTAACATAAGGAACAACCTGAAACGAAATCACAATAACTACATTTACGTCCCATCCCCCATTCACAGTCTACTAGAATCCAAACCATTACAAATAGCGTTTTCCATGCAAAAGGCATTTTCTCACACTACCCTCCACCCGCCCCCACATTCACCATCCCCCTTCATAGACCTCAAGCTGATAGATCAGTTTGTGTTTGTCTGGGCGCGCATGAGCGAATTTGCTTTGCTCTTTGCTGTTGTGCCTGTTGCGAGACTGAACGACCCTTGCTTATTGAGTGTGAAGATCAAAGGGGATGTGTTTTTCTCTCTGACAGTTTTTGGAGCACAGAAACTCGCGAGTGCAGAAAGTGGCCTTCCGGTGTATCATGACCTACAAATACAAGTTCCTCACCGACTACAGGTATGACCAAAGACTCTAAAAGGGTAAGATGGACTACTTAAGAGTTATGGCGAGCCGGGCTGATAACTCTGTCAGGTTTGAAAAAAAGAGTTAATGTAACCTAAATGTGTCACGTTTAGAAGGGACATAACCAGTGTTTCTGTCCTCACTACTCGTGGAAAAGGGACCGGATGTTAGTCTTTCTTTTCAGTGTCTTTGGTTTAACTTACCCCTCTGCTGTCGGAGCCATCAATACTCGGTGGGCTCACTCCCCTAGCGGAATTCTTTATCCTATTTTGCTCAGTTAAACGTGGTGTCAATCGGTGTGCCTGCATGCTCGCGGTCTTGTGTGTGTGTGGGAGGGGGTGGGGAGGAGCGTGTGTTGGTATAAATGTGTATGCACACGTGTATGTGTGTGTGTTGATTGCTAAATTACCAATTGAAACAGGACGACGATTTGGACTTGAACGACAGGACCATTTGTGTGACAAATGTGACATGGGTGTTATTGGTGATGAATATCATTTTGTAATTGAATGTCCATATTTTGAAGAACATCGAGATATTTTGCCGAAGTATTATATAAATAAGAAATCAGTTTTTTTTACTTTTGTCAGTTTATGTCCAAGACAAAATTCCAATTGAAAATTGCAAAATGTATAAGATCAGGAAAAGTTGTTTGACAATAGACTGGAGCTTAGTTTGTTTGATGAGTGTTTATTTTTTGCTTGTTGCCACTTGTTTTATATTCTGTATATCCTCCATGCCCCCAAGAGGGGTCAAAGGATTACTATTAAATTGAAATTGAATTGATGTATGTGTAGGTGTGTGTCTGAGAGTAAGAGAGAATCTGAGCGAGAGATACATGATGATGTAATCTGATTTAGTTACCATTTTTTTCTCTCATATTGGTTGTCCATCCATGTGCATGCTTTCGTTGTTGTTGGATTGTGTCTTGTGCAAAACCAAAACGATTTCCTTTGTATTCTGATGCACTGGCTGATTAAAGAATATCGAATCTTGTAATGGTCTCTTCTTTTTCTTCTTCTTCTCCTCCTTTGTGTGTTTCTTGTAAAGCTTTGTTCACATGTTAATATGTCTGTAGTTGCCTTGATTTTGAAGTTTTGTCTACCCGTTGTTTTAAGTTCTCAAGAAGAAAAAAGTTAGCAAGCCTAACAGTCAGAATGGCGCGGCACTTTATTGTTTAATTTCAAATTCTTGTGTAAGAGCTTAAGTTGAATCTTTCTTCGTGGCTTCAGAAGTTTTGTATATTTTAAACTCTTAAGCATAGAACTCAATGTAAGAAATAAGTAGGAGAATATGTTTTTTTTCTGCTAACAACATACGTACGTAAAATGTTTGTACAGGGGAAGCTTGGAGCGCCCTTTGATAACAAGCCGTTGAGAATGGAGGCAGTTTCGTGTGGATGAGAAAATCAACGCAAATCACATGAACATGATTATCGTTATTATTAGCACACGTCTTAAAACTAGGGTTATTCACGCCCGTGTCAGTGAGAGTTAACCCCTCGTGCTGGTCAGTGCTGAAAAGGGCATTCACTCAAGGCGAAAGGCAGCCATTGCTGCCCTTCCTCATGAAATAGGGTTATTGGCGATGGGTAGTTATGGCCCTTGTTTGGTCAGTACTCAAGCGGCTACCAAGGGCATTCACTCTAGCAAAATATGGTTGTTGCAGTGGCCAATAGGCGTGCACTGTCGTGTTTGGCTCATGCTTGTGTGGGTTCATTTTGACAGGGATAATGTTCGTGCGCCTTTTGGATGGCACGGCATTCGAGACAGAAGAAACGCTGTTCAGCTTAGACCACGAGTTATTAGAAACATGGGTGAAAGTAGTTCAGGACTGTTCCTGTAATGAGGAATGAAAGAGCTGTTGGAAATACCTTTCAGGATTGGCCATCTTGTCATCCATCAGGGTTGGCCATCTTGTCATCCATCAGAATTTGCCATCTTGTCATCCATCAGGATTGGCCATCTTGTCATCCATCAGGATTTAGCCATCTTGTCATCCATCAGGACTGTTTATGAATGCCATCTGATGTCAGATCCCCCAGCCGTTTACCCTTCAGGATTGGCCATCTTGTCCTTCCAGCTCTGTGGGATTGGCCATCTTGTCATCCATGCGTGTAGTTGGCCATCTTGTCATCCATCAGGATTGGCCATCTTGTCATCCATAGAGGGTTGAGCCATCTTGTCATCCACCTGGATTTGACAGCCAGAAGAGTGAGTTTAGGATCGGGCATCTATTGAATCCATATAGGTGGTCAGGATTGCCATCTTGTCAGGAGTTAGATCTTCAGGATTGGCCATCTTGTCATCCATCTGGATTTTCAGGATTGGCCATCTTGTCATCCATCAGGAACTAGGCCATCTTGTCATCCATCAGGGATTGTGCCATCTTGTCATCAATCAGGCAAGGCCATCTTGTTATATTACTCTGATGATGCTCAGGATTGGCCATCTTGTCATCAAGGACTCTGATCTTATAAAATCAAAACAATTGTGGCAAAATTGATGACATGTTAAAAACAAGACGATAGCCATGCACTTCAAACCCCACCACCCCACCCACCCATCTGGTATACACACAACGCACACACATTTGGATCTTTTTTATGGGGTCACCTCTTGAGTGAGGATTGGGAAGATTCAGACAACATGGAAACTGTCACACACGTGTCAGGAGTGAGAGAATGTTTTGCTCTCACCCACGTCACCCATGCAGATATCACATGAACATGAATGATGTTTTGTTGTTTTTTGACCCGTAAACAGAGAATTTATTCTAGACATGAATAATAATATTTGTATTCTCGCTACGTGCTTTTTTCATTTTTGTTTCGTTTGCAGAGAGAATTTTGAGCGTCTGCTGGACGACAAGACGTTCAAGACGGAGGTCGTGCTGTTCAGTGTGGACCAGGAGTCCTCCGAGATCAAGGAGGAGCACCGCCACGATCTGCTTGCCCTTCCTCATGAGGTAGGCGGATAGTGGTCTGTATATGGGTAATTGTATGGTCACAGAGGCACCTGTGTGAAATTCGGGTTGCACCATACCTGGTCAACATGTCACAGCCAGCTTCTCGCCACCAAATTCCCTACACAACGGTATATGACATGCTTATTTTTTGTGTACTGATGGGTTACTGGGTAAGTCTCTAAAATAAGTACCAAATTACAACATTTTTTACCCTCTGGGTTTCCAGGAATGAAGTGCATGGGCATAATAGAAACCTAGGTTTAGGGGATCTCATCCGTTAAAGAAACCAGGTTCAGACCGTTAAGGCCTAGTGTAAAGTGAGAGGAAAAAATCCCCTGTACCCAGGTTCGAACTCGGGTTTACTTGACGCGAGGCGAACGCGCTACCACTGTGCCACTCTACACTAAGCTGTATTCCTTTTAAACGGAAACGATGATGGCAAAGACTATGATGACGGCAAAATTATGTCTTGTTAATCGCTCAGACTAAATTTCTACTGCATGAACCCATAAGACACGAAACAGCAACCGGAAACGTCACCGGCACAATTGAACGGCACCGGGACGGCACAAGGTTTCGGAGCATGTAGCGAATTCTACCGTTGCCGTCCACGAAATAGGGATGGCGCCATGAAATCTGACAAGAAAAATACCTCGGTCAGCTATGTTGGGTCAAGGTTGTGTTTGGATTGGTAAGGCGCCATCTCTTTCAAACAGAAAAGGTGCTGTGCTGTTTCCGTTTTCATGGACTCGAGACTTCAGGGGTTTCGTCATGGAACCTTAGGACGGCAACGACAAAAAGACCGCCTTGCCGTCAGGAAAACGTTTTGACGGAATTCCAGCTTGACAGTATAATGGGGCTTTATGCTACTTCTAGGCGACGCACAAGGGAGATAACTTCAGGACTGACTCGATCGTGCCATCTAGTGAAAAGTCAGGGGCAGATAATTTTCAGTGGCTATATACTACCACTTCGTGACACTCAAGAACGATAGTTTTACGAAGGTGGCACACATGTTTCAGTGCGCGAGACAGGGGCAGAGAATTTTCAGTATAAAGCTTCATTGTGCTCTTGTTATTTTGGTTTGTTGTGTAGTCGAATCGCATTATACTGAACAGGATTTTGCAACCAGAGAAACCAAGATGTGGGTAAGTTTTGTATGCTCCTCCTGCACACGCACACGCACACGCACACGCACACACACACACACACACACACACACAAACATGCATACTTGCAGAGAAAGAAAAAACAAAGAAAGAGCAAAATTTAACAACCACAAAAAAAGAAGAAGATTGAAAGTGTCTGTGTAAGGAAGGATAGTAGTGTCTTCTCCCTCAAAGATCAAAGTAGTGGTAAATGAAGGGCAGGAGCTGTGCCAGTCGGGGTTCGCCCCCGTGGACCGCTACGGTAGCCGGATTGGTCTTGCCCAGATACTACGAAATAATGGCTATGGTCCACTTTTTTCCTTCTTATTTTAAAACAGATCCACACTAGGTTTTATTTTATGTTTACTTTCTTTTTCCATTAGGCTACTTCTATCTCAGCTTTCTAATTTCTTGTCTTCTTACTACCCCCCAAAGTGCAGCAGAATCTTCAGCCTGATGAAGTTGGCTGCCTGAGGCGAAGAAGAATAAGAATAAAATAGGATTGATTGATAGAGTGTTATCCGTGTCTTTTCGTGCCTTCCCAGGATTCTCTACGGCAAAATGTTGAGCAAGGCAGGCAACGAGACGTCAGGCAAACGGCGGGCGGACGTTCGACGATCCATCGTCTTTCGTTTCCTGGCCGGGTGTTCTGCCTCAGAGTTGCAGTTCTTTCTCAACCTGGTGTTCGGCCCTTTGTCCTCCTTCATCTCAGGTGAGTTTGACGAACTTTTGAAAATGAGGTGTTCCTTTTACCGCCACGCACGCATTGCTAATGATATGAGATATGAAAAATTCCAAATCTTCTTATTGGAATGGACCTTCTCCCCCATCGGGATATTATTGACGGCGTGTGTGTGTGTGTGTGTTTAGTACAAATAGTTCCCCTACCTTCTGGAAGTTCTGTGTTTGTAACTTCCTCTAATCTGTCACGCTCTGTAACTCTGCCTTTTCCCTTTGCTTGCTTTCATCCAGACCTGTTTACTCTTCTACTCTTTCCGAGTAGTATTCTACTCAATTTGGACCTCTACTACTCTTCAAAATTGAAAATAATTCTCTCTAATTCTTGATTACTACTCATTTTCAGTGAACATTGTTTGATGGTTTAATTAATAAAGCTACACATTTTGCACTAAAACTACTCATGTCAGCTCTCCAGATTACTCAAGACTTGTGTAGGGGGTAAACAGGTCTGTGTTATCTACTATCTTTCTGCTTTACTGGTCCATTCTCCTGCCTTTTATTCAAGAAATTCTTACAAAGATATCCTCCAGTCGAAGACAGACATGCTGGGCTTAACTATTTCTTAGTTAGTCGCATAACGGCAGCATGACGCATCTGCACTCGTATGACAGGAAATTGTTGAAGAAGAAGAAGAGAATGGACTTTCATCAGTGTGTTGTGTGTAACATTGTTGTTGTTGACGTACCCTGGCTAAAAGACTCCAGGGATCATTCCAACAGCCAAAGCACACTATGGTACAAAAGCATCAGCTAGGGATGAGGAGGACATTACACGTGTGACAGTTTTTATTTTATTACCCCGCCTAGTCCGTCTTCATGGGATTTTGGGGACTGATGATGTTATGCTAGGAGCTTGTCATGGCTAAAGACAATCCCTGCATAGCTATGCATAGTATAACCACATTTTGATGTAGCCTTGGTGTTCTAGCCTATGTCAGTTGGTCTAACATAGCCTTAAGCTCAAATGAAGGATGAATAATAAGTCGGTGTCGATAAATGTGTGTGTTTGTGTGTGTGTGTGTGAGAGAGAGAGAGTGAGTTGCTTTGTATATGCGTTGTTGCTGGTTTGTGTCATTCTTAAATACTATTTTTGTTATCTACTTGTTGATGAATAATCGATTGTAAAGCGCTTTGGGCTCATTTGAGGTAAAGCGCTATATAAATGTACTATTATTATTATTATTATTATTATTAAGTCAAGGCGAATGTGTAATAAAACAAAGAAACATAAATGTTTTCCGCAAAGACCAATTCTGCTATGTAGCAGAGGGTACAGGGATAGCAACTTACGAACCAAATTGTTTTGTTATTGGACGGGCAAAGTTGACCATAAAGTACAAAATGCCTCGTGTTGCGTATTGCAGATGACCCGGTGCAGACAGTGAGCAAGGCATTGGCTGTGGACTTGAAGAACGTCATCCCTCCCAAACGCATGAAAGGGTAGGTCATATACCACAGTCTCTCTTCTTCTTCTTCTTCTTCTTCTTCTTCGTCTTCTTCTTCTGCGTTCCCAGGCCATATGGCCATAATGGGTAAGGTATGTATGTGTCCGGTTTTCAGTTTTCACTGGTCTCCCCGCTGCGTACAGTACAGTACAATTTCGGAGGAGCTCAAAGGAGAAAACATTGTTCGGAATAATAAAAAAAAATGTAAAGGCAGAATGGGCCTAAGACAGAAAGATAGTAGGTGATAAAAAGCAAAGGGAAAAGGCAGAGTCAAAGAAAGTGGCAGATTAGAGGAAATTACAAGCACAGAACTTCCAGAAGGTGGGGGAACTATTTTTTTATGAAAGACCCCCCACTGGGAGAGACTCGCTGCGGGGTCGTCCAGCTCCCCTGTATGGAGGCACGAGGCATCCACCCACTGCCCCAACCAATCTCAATTGTTGAGATCGTAATAACAGTTGATGATGACTTCAGCTACTACATTTAATTAGTCATAGTCTACTAACGATACTCTGTCATGATTGTGACATGACGCATAGGACATAAAGATATTTTCCTTTCAGATGCATAACTAGGATAGTAATGAGTGGCTGGTTTTTGTTTAATCAGATTTTGGTCATCCGCTAGGCGCAATACATTTTAAGGCGCAGGGGTCTCAGTTGAGGAAAAAAGTATCGCCTTGTAGTCCGTAAAATACGGCATATATTTGGCTGTGATTTACATGCTGCATTTATGTCATCCAGGGTATTAAACGCGGTTCTCGTGGTAACAGAAAAACTGGTCAGTTTGCTTCAAAACAACGCTCTCGCTCCATCCTGCACCTGTTACTTGATGGGCGTAGGTTGTGTCGCTTGAATATAACATGTATATGTTTGTATTGCTGTGATTTATTTACATGCTGCCTTTATGTCATCCAGGGTGCTGGGCGCGGTTCTCGTGGTGACAGAGAAACTGGGCAACTTGCTGCAAAGCAACGCGCGCTCCATCCTGCACCTCTTGATGGGGGTGGCTGCCACGTGCGGCGCCTGTTTGCGACAGCGGGCCAGCATCAAGCCGCCTGCCGCCACCATGCTGAAGTCTGTGAGGCAAATGGCCTTCAACAGGCTGATTCAGGTATGTAGAGCTGAATTTTTTTATTTTTTTTGTCATTTGTCTTCTTCTTCGATCGCCCAGACAGTTTCCTGTCAATTATGAGCGCAGATGCGTCATTCTGCCGTCATGCGCCTAACTAAGAAATAGGCCCAGCAAGTCAGACTTCGGCTGGAGGAAATCGTTTTGAAAGTGTGTCTTGAAAAAAGGCAGGAGAATGGACCAGTAAGGCAGAAAGACAGTAGATGACAGTAAGCAAAGGGAAAAGGCAGAGTTAAAGAGAGTGACAGATTTGAGGAAGTTACAAGCACAGAACTTCCAGAAGGTGGAGGAACTATTTATGCAAAAGACCCCCCGGTATCACCACGGGGGGCTTTGTCATTTGTGTATCCTGACAATGTGTGTAGACTTCAGGTGCAAGGCTGTGTCAGACCAATTGACATAAGCTAGAACACCAAGGCTACATCAAAATGTTATGTTCTGCATAGTTATGCGGGGATTGTCTTTAGCCATGGCAAGCTCCTAGCATAACATTGTCGGTCTCCAAAATCCTCCGAAGTCGGAGTGTGGCTGGCCACGTGGCGGGGTAATAAAAATCAGTCACACACGTAATGTTCTCATCCCTAGTGCATTTGTACCATAGTGTTCAAGTGCTTCGGCTGTTGGGATGATCCCTGGAGTCTTTTTGCCAGGGTACGACAACAACATGATGATGATATTGATGATGATAATGGTGATTATGATGATGATATTGATAACATTGGCGATGGCAATAATAATATACAGCAAACAAATAAAGATTCCGTTTAATAAAGAAAGGTTGAGAAAGAAAAGGTGGAAATGGGGGTAACGGTCAAGATGTGCCCCGCCCCCCTACATTTCTCAGCTCTCCCCACATTTTCACACTTGCCTTTCTTAACCTTTTCAGCTAATTATTTTTGTTGAATAATTAATCGCAGTCATCATAAAGGCCATTATCTAATAGGACCGCCCCCTATGTAGTGCAGTACCGTGGAGCATTTGTCACAGTCCTGGTTCATTGCGTTTTTCCGTCTTGCCTTTATCTTCTACTATTATTGAATGCATGTGTTTAATTATGTAAATGGATGAAAATTAGTGTTAAATATAGCAAACGATAGAGGATGAAGTACTCAATCTGCAGTAAGAAAGGCAAGACTGAAAAAGTGGAAACAACCGAGAAATGGAGGAGGGGGGGGCGCATCTTTACCTTTACCGAATGGGATTGAAATAGAATCCCTAGTCTGTGTTACTCAGCTGTTGTAGAGCTGCCAAACAGGTTGAAATGATGACGACGGTGATGGCGATGGTGATGATGATTATGGTGATAATGATTATGATGATGCTGATGCTGTTTTATTATCTTTCAGTTCTTTGACGAGTTTGATGATTATGTCTTCACCGAGGACGAATCAGCCGCCATCTTGGAAGCCTTTGTGTGGCCCCAGGTAATGAGAAATTCATGTAATTATTTCTTGTTTATTATTCGTTATTTACCGAAGAAATTCACCGCACTGACTTTGTTTTGTTTGGATTATTATCATGCGAATCTGAATACAATGTTTATTTCGTTCGTGACGCGCCACAAAGCCTTCTGTTGGCTTGAAATGATAATTTGAAAAATGTGCACCACATTGCATCAACATCTACCGAACATTTGAGTTCTTCAACGTCGTTGGTTGCGTCTCATCATTCCTTTCTAATTCTATGTGTTTATCTTCGGTCAGTTGGTTGACAGTTTGTTGATATTAAGCCGGAAATTCCCAAATTACAATCGATAGCTCGTCGTTTTTTGTTTTGTTTTATATCGGAGCATTTGAGTTCAATATATACTGCTCAACAAAAGTTAAGTACCGCTTCTTAACCACGTGCGTTGCTTGTTGAGCTATTGCTTCAAAAGTAATGAAGCGATTTTAATCAAAATTAAGACTTTTGTTTAATAACAATTAAAGTAGACATCTGCAAAATATAAAACGATTTTGGCTATGTGTCTTGGTTTTATGCATCGTTGTTTTATGCGCTTGTGAACGAAGTGGTCGCTTAGTTCTTGTAAAAGTGAATGGGGTTTCCCCACAGTACTGTATTCTTCGGATCATTAGGCGCTGCTGTGTATAAGGCGAATAGGGCAATTTTCAAGAAAAATCTGAACAAATTAAAGAAAAAGGCGCCCTCGTTTATAAGGCGATGCGCACGTCGCAAAACTTTGAAGCCTGTACGCGTCCTGTATACACTTACTGCTGTCATAAACGAGAGTTGGCTCCCCTTTCAAATAATCGAACTTCCGTTTGTGCTGCTTCCTGTTGCTGTGTTTGGGCAATTCTTGGCGAAAACTGATAGAATTATGGCATTTTAAGCTCTACAACAATGCTTTTTACATCCAATGAAGGGTTATGGCATCTGTTGGACGGTATCTCTGACGATAATAGGGATTTTGAAGCATTTTAACGTGAGTATTCGTTGTATCGGCGACTCGTGATCACTTTCGATGTTGTGACTCACAGTAGACTGTACTGAGCACGGCTATTGTTGCCTCTATTTCGTTCACTAATAGGGCGCCCTCGTTAATTAGGCGCATAGGTCGAAATTGGATAAATAAATATCGCCTTATAAACAAAAAATTATGGTACTTGCAGATTGTTGATCTATTGTACACAAGCCTTTGCGCTGCATGCTTTTTCATGGGTTTCATTTTTTTCCTTTTAAAATATCTTTGTTTCAGCTTGACCGAATGACGTTGGAGAGCAAGTGTCAGCCATCTTTACTTCTGAAACTGATGCAGTGCTGGTGTAAAGACCCCAAGTATGTGTGTGTGTGTGCATTCGTGCGTGTGTGTGTGTGTTCACATTCATTGCGCTCTTATTTGAGTATGGATTGTGACTTGTGTATGCTCACACCTGTCTAATTTTGATGTCCTGGCAGTCGAATTTGTATAATTTTGGGCAAAGATATTATATTTTATTTGCTTTAAAAAACAAACAAAAAACGTTTGGACAGATTTTAATTCAGCTTAAAACAACTGTAGAGAAATGGATAAAAGAACTTAAAATCAATTAGTAGAAAATAGAGTTAGCTGGTATATGCAGGTTTGTTTCTTGTCTTTGTTTTCATGGATTTTGCCTAAAATATGTGTACAATTGTAACTACAGGGGAACCTCCCTTACAAGACCTTCAAAAATCATCCAAAAGGGAGGGGTGTTATAAGGGAGGGGTCTTACTAGGGAGGTGATTTTAATACTTACAAAGAAGGGCAATGTCTCAGAGAAGTAGGTCTTATTTTGGGAGGGAGTCTTATAATGGGAGGTCTTATAAGGGAGAATTATCCGAAGTCGGAGTGTGGCTGCCCACGATTCGGGGGTAATCAGAAACAGTCATGCAGGTAATGTTCTCATCCCTAGCTGGTGCATTTATACCATAGCATTCGGCTGCTGGGATTATCCCTGGAGTCTTTAAGCCAGGGAACATCAACAACAACATAAGGAAGGTTCCACTGTATGTCTGTTCCTTTCTCTCTCCTTTACCCCAGACATTTCCACCTCCTGACCAAAGAGCGCCCCGCAGGAGGAGCAGAAGGGGAAGACAACTCTCCGCTGGGCGCCATGTTCTCCCTGCTGGCCTGCCCTGGCTTAGGGCGGGGGGTGAGCGCGGTCATTCTAGCGGCCGTGCAAAGTCTGCTGGAGGGGGAGGAAGATTACGAGGAGGAACAGCCTCCGCCTCGCAAGAAACGGAAGATTGGTGAGTGAGTGTGGGGAGAGGAGCAGGGTCGGGGTGAAGGGTGGAGGGGTGGGAGTGCAATCATTCCAACAGCCGTGCAAAGTCTGCTGGAGGGGGAGGAAGTTTACGAGGAACCGCCTCGCAAGAAACAAGATTGGTGAGTGAGTATGGAGAGAGGAGCGGTGTGAAGGGTGTGTGTGTCAAGATTGGTGGGGGGGGGGAGGAGCAGGGTGAAGGGTGTGTGTGTGGGGGGGGGGGGGGGGGGGGGGGGGGGAGTGCAATCATTCCAACATCCGTGCAAAGTCTGCTGGAAGGGGGGGGAGGAAGATTATGAGGCAGAACAGCCTCCGCCTCGCAAGAAACGGAAGATTGGTGAGTGATTGTAGGGAGAGGATCGGGGTGGGTGGGGGTGTGAGCGCAGTTGTTGTAACAGCCGTGCAAAGTCTGCTGGAGGGGGAGGAAGATGACGAGGCGGAACAGCCTCCGCCACGCAAGAAACGGAAAATTGGTGAGTAGTTGAAAAAAAAAATTGGTATCCCCACGGGGAGAGACTTGGGTCGTCCAGCTCCCCGTACAGAGGCACGAGGCATCCACTGCCCCTTGACAATGGTATGACCCTCCCTTCCCATGCTGCTTGGCTTCTCGGAAGGGTCCATTTTTGTTAGAAAGTCAAACAGAGTCACACAGTATCGACGCAGCTAGGCTTCCTGGACTAGAAAATAGAACAATCGCACACACACAAAGTAACGACGCATGACAATTATAATACCATGGGTTCTTGTTGCAGCGAAAGACAGTCCAATCTCGCAGGGTGTGATAATGGTTCGGCCCTACGTTCCCACGCTGCTCGGCTTCCTGGAAGAGTCCATGAAGGCGGTAGGGGGACAGCTGGAGAAGAACAAGAAGGGTGGCGCCACCAAGGAGACGCTTCTGGAACTAAAAATCCTGGCCAGGTGAGTCCACTCAGCGTTGGCGGAAAACTGATCAAAAGTTGATCGATCAGTAGTTTGGGGATAGTGGAAGGAAGATGGGACATTGTATGTTCTTCACATTTTTAGCCTATTTTGTGTGTGTGTGTGTGTGTTAGATATATAGTTTATATGCATCAGAATTGTCAGAGGATTAAGAATTTCTGACAGAGGATTGGCTTCTCTTGTCAGAGTTTTTTGCTTTTGATTCAGTGTTATCTTTTCTGTTAAATATCATTTTAAAGTGATTTATCACTTTATTAATCCTTTTTGGTGATGTTGGGAACTCATTTCAGTGTTGTCCCTCTTCAGTCTAGGGCCTTGATGCCCCTTTTACCGCAGTTTTCA
This sequence comes from Phymorhynchus buccinoides, assembly GCA_017654935.2. Taxonomy (NCBI): domain Eukaryota; kingdom Metazoa; phylum Mollusca; class Gastropoda; order Neogastropoda; family Raphitomidae; genus Phymorhynchus; species Phymorhynchus buccinoides. Next base: position 52,177,465 of record CM065694.1, read on the forward strand.
GACTATTCTGATGCTAACTGTAGAAAGCAAGCCACCCTGAAACAAATCAAAGTCACAAACGAGAAAGGGTGTAAAAGGACCGCGAGGCCCACTTCTAGCGTGTTGAAATTGAACAAAGGGGGAGAACTCTCTTTCTAATTAACTCCCCTCCACCAAAGTTGATTACAATACCAATCATCTAGCAATGCGTGGATCAGAGCCAAAGGGAGACAAGCAAAGCATCATTATAAAAAAAGAATGTGCCAAGTTCGCCTTTATGACCCTTCACCCACACAGTACGCATCAACAATGGTTGAAAGGACAACATGCAAACATACAAATTGCTGATAGTATTTGCTGCGTTTCCTTGAGCTATGGAACAGAATGATTCATGATAGGTGTGTGTGTGTGCTGTGTGTGTCCTGTGTGGGTATATGTGCTTGCATGTGTATGAGTGTATGTGTGTGCAGGAGAGATTGTGTTCGGCTAGAGAGAGGGGGGGATTGAGTGTGTGCGAGTATGTGTGTGAGTGTGAGTGCACGTGTGTGTTTTGTGTATGTGAGTGCGCGTGTGTGTTTGTGTTTGTCTGTGTGTGTGTGTGTGTGTGCACGCATGTTTGTACAACTACAAGTGTATGTTTGCGTAGGTGTGTGTGTGTGCGTTTCAGTGAAAGTGTGTTTTCTGTATGTTTGATGAAATGTGTGTGGGTCTGTGTGTGTATGTCTGTGTGCAAGAACGCGTTCACTCGCGTGCGTGCACGTACGTGTGTGTGTGTGTGTGTGTGTGTGTGTGTGTGTCAATGCTGATTTCAATGCTGATTGTAAAGCGCTTTGTGCTCGATAAAAAGCGCTATGTATTTGTCCATGTTGTTTATTATTATTATTATTATAACCCTTGTCATTATTGTCGTCACTTGCAGGGTCAGTACGTACATAGAGGACGAAGAGCAGGCTGTGCGACTGTGTCTGCTGCTCATGCCTTTCCTTGCGGGCTCTGTGACTCTGCAGCAGGTGAGAGAGTGATAGAAACAGAGAGAGAGAGAGAGAGGAGGGAGGGAGGGAGAGAGAGAGATAGAGGGAGAGGGAGGGAGGTAGAGAGAGAGTGAGAAAATGAGATTGGTGAGGAGAGAGAGAGAGAAAGGGGAAGACAGAGAAGAGAGATAGAGAGGGGTGGGGGGGGGGGGGGAGATGGAGGGAGAGAGAGAGGGAGAGAGAGAGATAAAGAGAGAGAGAGAGAAAGAGAAGGGAGAGAAAGAGACAGAGAGATAAGGAGGTTGAGAGGGGGGGGGGGGGAGAGGAAGAGAGACAGGGATGCAGAGAGAGAGAGAGAGAGGGGGGGGGAGAAAAAAAAGGGGGGAAGGGAGAGTGGGAGACAGAGAGAGAGAGATAAGGAGGGAGAGAGATTGAGAGAGGGAGGGAGAGGAAGAGAAGGGAGAGAGAGAGAGGGGAACAGGCTGTGCCGCTGTGTCTGCTGCTCATGTCTTTCCTTTGGGGGTCTGTGATTCTGCAGCTGAGGAAGGAGAAGAGAGAGGGTGAGGGAGAAGGAGAGAGAGAGTGGGGGGGGGGAGAAAGGGATCTATAGAGAACAAAGAGAGAGAGGGACTAGCAAGGGAGAGAGAAAGAGAGAGAGATGGGAGAGACGAAAAAAAGGTTGAGAGTGAGGGAATGTGTTTGGGTGTATGAGAGTGGGTGCATGCATGCACACCCTGTCTGTCTGTCTGTCTCTCTTCAGACTGGTGTGGCAAGTCAATATAACCATTACATCTTAACTACACTGACGCATAATCAGTTAGTGTTTATGCATTTGAAGTTGAATTTGGAATGATGTCAGCTCATTGGAAACTTTTTTTTTCACAATGCACACAGAACACTTAACAAGCTACTAGAAGAGTGAAAAGAAATAACTTTTTAGAAAAACAAAAGTAAATATTTAAAAGTCGAAAAGCATCTTTGCTCCATAACGTCAATGAAATTCACAAACCTCGTATCTCGATTTTATTTTTTTTTTAGTTAGATACATAGTCAGCTCTCTCATTTTTCCCGCCACCTTCCACCAAAAGCTCGTATCTCTAATGACTTTCTATCTGGGGTAAATGAGGTTGTGTAAATAGAAGAAAAAAAGTGCCAAATTCAGATCTACTTAAGGACAAAAACCTCATATCTTCGTTCTTTTCAAGTATATAAAAAAAAAGTAATGTTAACAAAATACAGGACTAAACTCGCAATGTATTGAACAACATATAATTCATCATAGTTAATAACTATGCACGGTTAATTTAAAAAATTAAAAAATTCTCAAAACTACCAAAATTGAGATACGAGGTTTGTGAATTTCACTGACAATATATTTCAATGTTTTGTTTTTTGGTGGCTCATTCAGGATCTGGAGGAAAGCACGTTGGAATCCATGTTGAACTTGATGAAAATGGTACAAGACCCTCGCGTCTTCTACAGGTTAGTAACGTGCCTTTTCTCTCTGGTTTAAATGTTTTATTTTCCAAATCAACATGAACAACAACTATGACATAACTTTTCTCTCTCTCCCTGAATTTCTTGCTACAAAGTTGCTGTTTCCGGGTTTTTTCCCCCATTTGTTCAAACGTGTCTATATTCTTGTGAAAAGAAAGTACCGGTAGACATGAACATTATCGTTGCATAATTAAGCGACAACGATCTCAAATATATTTATTTAAGTTTTTGATGAGCCAATTATTTTTCTCAATTGAATAAATGCTATTAAACCTTATTTCCAAAAAATCACTCGTGTTGCCGCAGATCTAGAGCCAGGGATGAACTGGCCATTCGTCTCACGGTACGTGACTTCTGCAATATTGAAAATCCTTGGACCAGCTGTGACGTCAAAATAAGACAAAGTGGCAGGCTTTTTATCTTTAGGAACTTGTGTAACCATGATGTCACGGCTCTATCGTCTCCGAACGAGACTTCATAGAAGCAGACGACACAAGGCGAACAGCAACATGTTTTTTTGCAAATTATATCGGCTTGATCACGTTCAAATGTATGTGTGTTTGTGACTTCCAATAAACTTATGATCCAGTTCAATTCTGCATCATTATGCACACTTTTTGTTTGTTTTGGATTCTCCTTTAAAACATTGTGTGCTTGCTGATTGCAGACCTCTGGTTCCACTGTTCATCAGTATTGAGCGCCGCCAGTCGCGAGTTCTGCTGTGTAACATACTGAAGGTATGTAGAATGAGTAGTGTGTGTGCGTGTGAGTGTGTGTGTGTGTGTGTGTGACTCTGTGTGATGTGTGTGTGTGTGTGTGTGACTCTGTGTGTGTGTGTGACTATGTGTGTGTGTGTGTGTGACTGTGTATGTGTGACTGTGTGTGTGTGTATGTGTGTGTGTGTGTGAGACTGTGTGTGTGTGTGTGACTGTGTGTGTGTGTGTGACTCTGTGTGTGCGCGCGTGTGACTCTGTGTGTATGTGTGTGCGTGTGCGTGTGCGACTCTGTGTGTGTGTGTGTTTGTGTGTGTGACTCTGTGTGTGTGTGTGACTATGTGTGTGTGTGTGTGTGACTGTGTATGTGTGACTGTGTGTGTGTGTGTGTGATTCTGTGTGTGTGTGTGAGACTGTGTGTGTGTGTGACTGTGTGTGTGTGTGTGACTCTGTGTGTGCGCGCTGTGTGACTCTGTGTGTATGTGTGTCTCTTCTCGTGTCTCTCTCTGTGTGCGACTCTGTGTGTGTGTGCGTGTGTGTCTGTGTGTGACTCTGTGTCTGTGTGTGTGTGTGTGTGTGTATCTGTACATGTGTCTGCTTTAATGTACACAAGCATGTTCCATTTATTTTTTGTGTTTGTTTTTGGATTTTTGTTTTAATGAATATAATCTGAACAATTTACACTCCTGTTTCTACCTTTGGGGTTTTTATTGTGTATTGTTTATTTTATTCTTGAAATTTTGTAGGCTCATTTTTGTGACAACACTCTCTCTCTCTCTTCTCTCTCTCTCTCTCTCTCTCTCTCTCTCTCTCTCTCTCTCTCTCTCTCTCTCTCTCCCCTCTCTCTCTCTCTGTCCCCTTCTCTCTCTCACTCTCTCTCTCTTCTCTCTCTTTCTTCTTCTTCTGTCGAATCGATGGAAATCCCTGTAGTGCTCAACAGAAATGTCAGATTTAATGTAGTGTTCAATATCACTGTGTGTGGATTTGACATTTTTGACTTCGTGCAATGACCTACGAAACTTGCATACTATTGACCTTTGACCTTGCATGTCATCAGGTCATAGGGGGCAAGGCGTCGGACTTGGAAGAAATTGCTGACGTCGTTGAGAAGGTGAGAGGAAGGGAAATAGTGGGTAGTTGTGTAAGCATGATGACCAGCAAGTGGGGTGGGCAGGGAGGAGCAGACATGGACGGGTTATCCATATTTGTGGTGGTGGGGGGAGGGTTGTTAACATGAAAGTTGTAAACTGTTCTCGATCAAGACTTAGTTACATGGATGCAACCTTGCCTCGGATACAAGATACAAGGCGTCGCCTGTTTTTCAAATGTTTGTTATTCAAAGTTCAAGGGGAAAAAAAGTGTTGAATTCTCACTTTACAAGCCTGGAATAAGCTTCAAATTGAGTATGATTTTGCTTTTTCTTCAGCCTCCGGCTCCCTGACCCCGCCCCTGTACCATGTCAGGGGCCTGGGCGGCCCCTGGACCCCTGCCTTGCCTGTTTTTGGATTTTCTCCAGTTGCATTCATGTAGTTAGTTAGTCTGTTATAGTCCCGTCAACAGCTATGGTTATCTCAGGACTGTCACCGCATAAAATTCGACCACATGTAGCAAAACACACATCAATGATTTGTAACAACGTCCCAAAACCTGAAAACAACAACAAAAAACAGTACAATTCACGACATGGCATCTCCATCATTGTACCCTATAGCTCACAATTTTTCACAGTGCTGGAAACGTTGAGCCACTCTACTCTACTTATTGGATTTTAGGTTTGAAAAAAACAGTAAAAAAGGATAGCAAACATCTACTATCTTTCTCACTTATTGGCCCATTCTCCTGCCTTTTTTTTAAAAAAAAAATATTCCAAATAATTTTTTTTCTTTGATCTCCAAAATCAGAAGTTGTCTGCTGAACGCCAGGGGGGGGGACCAATGAAAACTGAAAAACGGACACATACTTACCTTACCCATTATGGCCGTATGGCATGGGAACGCAGAAGAAGAAGAGGAATCAACATTTGTTTTTTATTTGTCCACGGCAGCTGAACACATGGAACCCCCGGCAGGCAGAGGAGCCGGACTACAAGACGCGACTGGACGCGTTCAGCGCAGTGATGCAGAGTGTGAAGGAGTGGACAGCGGTCAGCGTGGATTACCTCCTGCCCATCATATACAACTGCTGCTTCTTCATCAGACAGGTTAGGATTATTAGTGTCTGTGTGTGTGTGTCTGTGTCTGTCTGTGTGTGTCTGTGTGTGTGTGTGTGTATGACTATGTGTGTGTCTGTATGTGTGTGTGTGTGTTTGTACATGTGTGTGTGTGTGTGTGTGTACATGTGTGTCTGTGTGCTTCAGGCTTGAGGTGGGGGGTGGGGTAAGGGTTAATGGGGGGAGGGGAGGTGTGGGAGGATGGATGGTTAAAGCCGTTGTCTTTTGGCAAGTATCTTCTGCTTCTACATCAGAAAGATGGGAAAATGAAGTGAGAGAGAGAATGTGTGTCTGTGTCAGTGTTTGTGTGAGTGTGAAGGAGTGGACAGCGGTCAATGTGGATTACCTCCTGCCCATCATTTACAACTGCTGCTTCTTCATCAGACAGGTGGGAAAATTAAGTGAGAGAGAGAATGTGTGTCAGTGTTTGTGTGAGTGTGAAGGAGTGGACAGCGGTCAATGTGGATTACCTCCTGCCCATCATTTACAACTGCTGCTTCTATCAGACAGGTGGGAAAATTAAGTCAGAACAGGTGGGAAAATTAAGTCAGACAGAAAATTAAGTGAGAGAGAGAATGTGTGTCTGTGTTTGTGTGAGTGTGAAGGAGTGGACAGCGGTCAATGTGGATTACCTCCTGCCCATCATTTACAACTGCTGCTTCTACATCAGACAGGTGGGAATACTGAGAAAGAGACAGACAGATAGATAGAGAGAGAGTGTGTATATGTGGCACAGTGGTAGTGCGCTCGCCTCTTATCAAGTAAACCCGAGTTCGAACCTGGGTACAGGGGATTTATCCTCTCACTTTGCACTAGGCCTTATGGTCTGAATGTGGAGTCTTTCGGATGAGACGATAAACCGAGGTCCAGTGTGCCCATGCACTTAGCATACGTTAAACCTAGTGGGGATCAGTATTTGTACATTTATCTTTCCCTACTTTCTTGAAATATTTTACGAAAATGAAATCAAATGATGATGATCACCTGAAGTGTTGTGTTTTCAGTTTGAGGACCTTTCCCTGCGGGACAACTCGACCTTCTGCGTGGTGACCTTGGTACAGAGGTTCCAGGCCCTGACCTCCGACCCTGACCTCTACAAAGAGGTCATCGCTGACACTCTGCTGCCTCACGTCAAGAAAGGGCTGCGGAGTAAACAGCAGGTAGGTGTGTGTGCGTGCGTGCATGTGTATGTGAGTGTGGGTGTGTGTGGGTGGGTGCGTGCGTGCGTGCGTGCATGTGTGTGATAATACAAATACAAATGTTTTATTGAGGGTAAAAAGGATAAGCTACAATAGCTTCTTTGCACCTTGCCCTCTCAGTCACACATTCATACCATGCATCAAGCAATACAAATTTGACATAAAACAATCAAGTCAAAAAAATGGAATAAAAATTGGCACATGAAGTAATTTAAAAAGAATCAAAAATGGGAATTAAAAGCAAACATGGATAATACTTAACAATGGTGAACTTGAATTGGTGGTTTAAATTGAGTACAAAAAAGGGAAACAATTCTGAGACAATGACAATTTTTCAGAATAATACCACTTTTAACGAAGGAAAAACAAAAGGAGGAGAGAGAGAGAGAATGGGTTAGAGTATGTGTGTGACTGCCTCTGCATTATAGTACATCTTAGTGTCTGAGTTAGTTTGTAATCATGGGAACTCCTCAAACGCTTGCAATAAAATCTGTCTGTGACCTTCCAGAGCGATGTGTTCCCACTTTTCTGCATGCAAATTGGCTGGTTGGAGCTGAACGTCAACATGTCACATGGGAAAGAAAAATGGGTGTCGTTTCGGTGAAAAGGCAAAAACGTCCACGAACACTGGCATTGGGAGGCTTGGACTTTTAGGACTAAACCTCCTCCGAAATTGGAATGTGTCGGCTGTGCGCAGCGGGGAGACCTGTGGAAACTGAAAACCGGACCCATTATGACCATATGGCCTGGGAACGCAGAAGAAGAAGAAGCAGGACTAAACTGATACCTGAATAGTAACATTTGCAGAAGATACTCATGTGGTGATGCCTGTGTGTAACATGAAGGTGTGGGACGGAGATGAGCAAGAGATCTGCTGATATGTTTTGTGTTTCACCGCCAGCCATCTTTGAGCCAAACATTTCCATTCAATTTACTGGGCTATAGCAAAGATATTCTAAAAGGGTAAGATGGATTACTTAAAAGCTCGGCGAACCGGGCTGATAGAGTTATCGTTAGTGCGGATGTGTACACTATTCACAGTGGAGGCTATCCAAAAACTCGGACTGGAACTTGAACGGAGAATTCAACTGGCCTATCGATGTGTAAAATGTGTCACGTTTCAAAGGGACATAACCAGTGTTTCTGTCCTCACTACTCATATAGGGAAAAGAGACCGGATGTTTATCTTCCCCTGTACAGTCTTTGGCTATAGAAAAGTTTTGTCTGCAATATTGTGTGATTTCTCTGTGACACATTTAGAATGGGGTCAATCCTTACTGTCCAAATTTAGGAACACAATGTAATTGAATAACAGAGTCTGATTTCAAGAGTTTTAGTGACATGGGTGTTCAATTATTGTGGTGTAAAAATGTGACATTGGTGGTGAAAGGGTTAATGTAGTAGTATTTTACTTGTGACTTGTCATAGCTGTTTAGATTGTATTGTCTAAAATTATGTGCAGATTGAAAAGGGGAAGTGTTGTTTAGCTGTTTGCTTCTTCTTCTTCTTCTGCGTTTCAAGGCCATAGTGGGTAAGGTACTATGTGTCCGGTTTACAGTTTTCACTGGCCTCCCCGCTGCGTACAGCTGACACATTCCGATTTCGGAGGAGCTCAAAGATTGGAAGATGTTTTTTTGAGAGAAAAAAGGCAGGAGAATGGGCCAATAAGTCAGAAAGATAGTAGATGATAGAAAGCAAAGGAAAAAGGCAGAGTCAAAGAGAGTGAAAGACAAGAGGTTACAAACACAGCACTTCCAGAAGGTGGGGGAGCTATTTTTATGAAAGACCCCCCCCGGTATCCCCACAGGGAGAGACTCGTTGAGGTGGCGGGGTCGTCCAGCTCCCTGTATGGAGGCAGGAGGCAGCTGTTTTTGCTTCTTTTTTTTACTTTGTTCTATGTTGACAAAGGTGAATTCGCCGAAATAATCAGTTGTTTTTTGTTGTGTCTTAAAAAAATAAAATAGCATCACTTTACACGTGGTGTGTACTGTACGTTGTTTGCTGTCCTTTTAACTCTTGCTATTGTGAAGCTCATAGCACATTTTCACTGGATTATTGCGCTTATAGAAATAACATTATTATTATTATGTTATTATTTATGCAGGCGGTGCGTCACGAGTTCCTCGCCATCCTCCAGTCCATGGTGCTGGCCTTTCCGGAACACCGGGAGTTCCAGGGTCTACCTGGACTGCAGGACACCGACATGGAGTCTGACTTCTTTGAGAACATCAGGCACATCCAGGTATGTGTGTGTGTATGCGCATTCAGGGAATTCCGGGGTTCGCCTGTGTCTGTAGGACACTGACGTTGAGTCTGACTTCTTTGAGAACATCAGGCACATCCAGGTTGTATGTGTGTGTGTGTATGTGTCTGTGTGCACATACAGGGAATTCCAGGGTCTGTCTGTGTCTGCGGGACACTGACGTGGAGTCCGACTTCTTTAAGAACATCAGGCACATCCAGGTTGTGTGTGTGTGTGTGTGCGTGCGTGCATGTGTGTGAGAGACTCGTGGAAGGGGCAGTGTCGTCCAGCTCCCATTATGGATGCACGAGGCATCCACCCACTACTCCAATTATTGTGATCGTTTTAGTGCCCTTTTTTCTTTCTCCTAATGCTGATTCAAAGCCATGACTGCCCCCTGTCCACAGGTTCACAAGCAAGCCAAAGCGCTGCAGCGCCTCTCACACTACCTGCGCACACACAAGCTCCGCCCCGACCAGCACATGGGCTTCATCCTGCCCCTGCTGTACGCCTACCTGCTGGACAAGACCTACGCCCGGTCGGGCAAGCTGCTGGACGCCGCTGTCAACCTCACCTGCATGATGTGCCGCCAGCTGCCCTGGGAGAGCTACTACCAGCTGTTGAGACTCTACCTGTCGCACCTGCCCCGCCGCTTGGATAACCAGAGGGTTATTATCAAGTGGGTGGTGTTTTTTGTTTTTGTGTATGTTTCTGTTTGTGTGGGTGGGTGTGTACTGTGTGTGTTGTGTGTTCTTCAGTTTAACGTCCTTCCACTAAAAGTGATTCAGACAACTATGTGAGTGTGTGTGTGTGTGAGAGGATACTACCAGTGGTTGAGGCTATACCTGTCGCACCTGCCCCGCCGCTTGGATAACCAGAGGGTTATTAAGTGGGTGGTTATTTTTTGTTGTGTGTTTTTTCTTTTTTGTCTGTGGGTGTTTCTGTTTGTGTGTGTGGGTGTGTACTGTGTGACTGTGTTTGATTTGATTGATTTTATTTAAAGTTTGTTCACACAATGTGATATTAGACTAAAACAAAACATACAAAAATGTCGCATCTGCCCCGCCGTTTGGATAACCAGAGGGTTATTATTAAGTGGGTGGTTGTTTTTTGTTGTGTTTTAGGATTGGGAAGATTCAGAGAACATTGAAACGTGTCATTTCAGGATTGAAAAAATGTTTTTCTTTCGCCCATGTGCATATTGTCTGTGTAGAATTGTAATTTTTTTAAAGCAAATTGAAATGGAAGAGTGTGTGCTTTCTTGTTGTGCATATCGTGAGGTATATCAATTAAGAACGAAAAAGAAGTTTTCCATGTCGATCTTACCTAGTCAGTCACCCTCTTTCAGCATTTGAACTGTGATGCCATGTTGATACTGAAACGCAATCATTTTGTTATTTTGGTTTGCTTTTTTATCACACAGTACTCTTTGTTGCTCCCTTCTTTTTTTTCAGGGTGATCGTGGCCATTTTGGACGCCTTTCATTTCGACTTGGCCCAGTCGCAGTTCCGTTACTCCAACAAACCCAAACTGGATCGGCCACACACTGAGAGTGAGTGCTCTCCCTTGGTAAAAACTCTCGCTTCTGTTGCGGGTACATTTAAAATTTAGGGGTCTTTTGAGCCACGACAAAATCTTTTGCTTTCAGGGTGAAAACGAGAAATGATAAACGTAAATTTTGTGGCTGGGATGGTAATTCACTGCATGCATGTCACTTTACAGTCTCACTTTGCATAAATTATAAATTTGATTTGTTCAGCTATTGGTTCATTTCATCTTTTTCGTCTTCGGTCGCTCAGACAGTTTCCTGTAAGTTATGATGCATCATGCTGCCGTTGTGCGCCTAACTAACTTAAAAAACTTTCAAACTTAAACTGTATTTTCCGAGGATAAAGATTTTAGGCAACGCCTAGTCTTCCAATCTGTCCTTGATACATATGCGAACATAGAACACAAACCTGGCAAGACATACTATTACGCATACAGATGCGAACATAAAGGTAGCAAAGCAGGTGATATTATAATACAAACATTGGTTGAAATATGGATTTATAAAACTTGCATACGCACAAGCATAATTTTTAATACTCGCACGTGCATACATGCATGTAACCATACACACACACCCCTGCACGCACGCACACGCGCTCAGAAACACACACGTACATGCGCGCAAGCATACATGTGCATACACACAAAGGGCAATTATAGAATAGGGCAAACAAATAGTGTGCACTCAAGTGGTGTGTGAGTGGAACAGCCTTCCTCCTGAGGCAATAACATCTGGCTCGGTGGAGGTCTTCAAAGCCCAGATTTAAACCCCCTCACTCCCCCCTCCCCCCCATACCCTCTTCCCCCCTCACTTCCTCTTCCCTGGAGCTGATCATCTGGGCAGCGCTTACTCCCCACAGATTGATTTTTATACCGGAAACCCCCGTTTGTAATGCATCATAACCATCAATAGGATGACGTAGGATGTTCAGAGAAAGAAGAAGAATATTTACTTCCCTTGAACTATGCATCAAATTGACAGCTATATTAGTTCCGGACATATATGTCCGGAACGACTTGAATGAGTTAACCTGACGATGACCATGAAGATGGAAGTGATGACACCGATGACGACGACGACAAACACTGAGGAGGATGAATGATGTTGATGATGACAGCGACAGTGACGACTATGACATTAATGGTGACAGGGATGATTAAATTTATCACGGTATTTTGTGTCGTCAGAAGACGAGAAAGAAACTGCAGAAGAGAAAACGCAACTCCAGGCATCAGGGGCAGACCAGTCACAACAAGGTAACTGAAATAAAACTGGGGGGTCTTTTGTACAAATAATTCTTCCACCTTCTGGAAGTTCTGTGCTTGTAGCTGCCTCTAATATGTCACTTACTATAATAAGTGCTTTCTATAATAAGTTAATAAGTTGCCCTGGTGCTTTGCCAGTCGAATGTTTGAAAGAAATAAACCGAAACATTGCGATCTTATTAAGTGTTTGGTTTTTTTTATCCTGATACTATAATAAATAAATTATTAATGAATTAATAAACCATCAATAGAAACAAATGAATGTCAAAAATATGTTAAACACAAGCACACACACCATACACACACACAATAAATGCACACACACAAACGCATGTGCTTACACCCACGAACGCACGCATGCATGCATGCACATACACACTCACACACACACACACACACACGCACGCACGCACGCACGCACGCACGCACGGAATGGAATGGACAAAGTACTTTGAAAGGAAATGAAGCAGACTATGATTTGAAGAGAGTAGTTTTGAGAGAAGACTTAAATGAAGAAAGGGAGTTGGCAGAACGGAGAGGTAAAGGGAGTTTATTCCAAGTGGAAGGAGCCTGAAAAGCGAAAGAACGTTCACCAAGGGTTCTGGTGCGGCAACGAGGCATCTGGAGGAGAGTAGTGTCAGGAACAGCGTAACTAAGAGGAACTTTGTCAACTTTTTTGTTTGAATAATTTTCTCTGCTGCTTATATAGACTGCTGCGGATTATAATAATGTTAACAAATATTCTGTCAATTTAAGGGATGCGGCTTACGTACAAGTGCGTCTTATATCCAGTTTTTAATGGTACATGTTTTCTTTTTTTAAAAATATCATTTGCCTAGAATCCAGTGCAGCAAAAGATGACGGCGATGACTTTTCCGCGCTGGAGACCGTGGCCTTGGTGGCGCCATCATCGTCATGGGAACAGGACGTGGTCAAGGACAAATCGTCAGTCGAGTTCACCGCGGATCGACGTGATTTGTGCGCTCCTGGTCTGGCCACGAGAATACATCGCATGGTGCTGAGCAGTCTGATTCCACAGCTGCACAAAACGCTCACTGAAAAGGTGTGTAGATGTGCGTGTGTGTGTGTGTGTGTGTTGTTTATTTGTCTATCTGTGTATTCTTTCTGTTTATCTCTGTCTCTGTCTCTGTCTCTGTGTCTTTCTCTCTTTGTGTCCCTTGTCTCTCCATCTTTCTCTCTCAGTGGCTCTCTCTCTCTCTCTCTCTCTCTCTCTCTCTCTCTCTCTCTCTCTCTCTCTCTCTCTCTCTCTCTCTCTCTCTCTCTCTCTCTCTCTCTCTCTCTCTCTCTCTCTCTCGCCTTGCGAAAAGAATATATACATGCATGATGAATGTTTGTATCTATGTTTTGCTTGCATATAATACGTGTTTTTGGTGTGTCTTTATTCTTTTTTTCGTTGTTGCTCATATATGCAATACTTTTTTGTGTGAACTCCATTGTTATGGGCCAGAGGCCTAACAATTAAAATATTTTTGACTTTGACTTTTTTTGACTTTGACTCTCTCTCTCTCTCTCTCTCTCTCTCTCTCTCTCTCTCTCTCTCTCTCTCTCTCTCTCTCTCTCTCTCTCTCTCTCTCTCTCTCTCTCTCTCTCTCTCTCTCTCTCTCTCTCTCTCTCTCTCTCTCTCTCTCTCTCTCTCTCTATCTCTCTCTCTCTCTCTATCACCCAAGTGAATTTATGCCGACTGGCCCATACTTGCAAACTTAAAAAATAAAAAAGTCAGTTCTCTCTCATTTCCAAGGTGCTCCTCTTTGACATTATTATCGTCGTTGCCGTCATGACAGGTGAAGAGCGACGACATCCACAAGATGGCGCAGACCAAGTACGCAGAGGACGACGAAATTCTGCGTGTGCCTATCGCCATGGCGATGATCAAACTTCTGCAGAAGCTGCCAGATGGAGCTCTGGACCACAAACTGCCAGGGTGAGACTGCTGGGGTCCTCTGGGCTGAACATTTTAATGATAGTAATTAACTCATTCGCATCACAACGATTTTGAATTATTAAAAAGAACTCACAAATCACTCCAGCCATGCACACAAACAAAACATGCATAAACAAAAGGAGAAATGAAAGAAGATTACGGGTTTTTACTTCAGGTTTAGACATAGGGAAGTGATACTGATAGATCAGACTTTTTGATATATAGACTTTATATAGAAAAGCTCTCTACACCGATTGGTTTCCCCACAACGAACCACTACAAAAGGAAAGTCAAAGGCAAAATTGTGGTCTAAGGGAGAGAAACGAGTTTAGAAGTGACCAAGGTATGGTATGCACACAGATTTACTTCCCTTGAAGCAAATGCATCAAATTGACAGCTAACTATTAATTCCGGACATATATGCAGGCATGGGAATTGTCAGTCTTTTGGCTGATTTCAGCTTTTTTGATGGTCCTCTACAGTCTTTTTTTGGCAAGTTTCAGCTTTTTTGATGGTCCAAGAGGACATTTATGAGATAAAAAAAAGAAGCCCAATGAGTAAAACTTAAGTTATTGGTTATAAATGAATGCAGAATGAACTAAATATATCAGTCTTATCTCTAATACTGTTTTTAAGGCTTAGATAACAGAAGAAGCTTCATTTTCTGGGGGCTGTATCCCAACACACACGGTTTTCAGTTGTTGTTTTTTATTTATTGTTCCTATGCCTGCTTCCAGACCCCAATTTTCAGTCTTTTTTGTCTTCTCTAATTCCCATGCCTGATATGGCCGGAACGATCAATGAGTTAACTAAACCATGAATGAGTTAATCTTTGTAAGGCAAAAAATGTATAAAGAGCAGCTGAATCTTGTTCCCAGGTATTTCTCATTTCTTTACAAAAAAATGGTGGACTCAACTTCAACATTTTTGCACCATTCAAACTCAATCTTTAATATTAGACTTCTCCTTTGGGAACGGGTTGAAAACTTCACTGAAATTATTGAAACTGATGTGAAAAGTTATGACAAAAAAAACCACCATGTCAATCCTAAAGAATTGAGTTTTGATGATTAAAAGAAAATTGATTGTCTTACTTTGCACGAGTTTCTGTCTCTCTACATTTTCTTATGTAGAAAATGTTATTCATTTATTTTATTTATAAAGAAAATTTATTTAGCGCTTATTCTTATAGCCCTAAACGCTTAGACATGGCTTACTTAGTTGCCTTCTCTCGGCTACTGATTTGTATGTTCAGTTCATCATGGACTTTTAAGTGCAGTTATTTCCCTTACCATGTTCCTTTTTGTTCTTACCAGGATAGTGCCTATAGGTGTGCAGTTTCCATTCAATGGACATGACTTTAGAAGGATTTTCTTAACTAATTCTGGACAAATTTCCGAGTATGCTCGGAACAGGAGAACGCCAGTCAGGGCCTAATTACGAGTATTCTCGGAACAGCGATTTTTTAGTCTAAATCCATGGGTTTTTTTCAACCCAAACCACATTTTTCGAGTTACTTCTCTTCATCACTGTTCCAGCTTTCGTTTCACTTATGTTTGGCACTTCTATCTCAATTTTTAATGTAAAAAATGTCTCAAAAATTGGCCCTAGACAAGCCTCAGAAAATATTCCAATATGTTTTCATTAACAGTGATAGTAATGAGATTAATGATTCCGATTTTAATGCAAGTAACCACGATTTCAAAGCGAAAAATAAACTCAGATCAACCAGTAATGTTGTCAAAACTGAATCATTGACAGTGTGAGTTTTGTTGCGCTTCTTATTTGTTATATTTTTTTCTAGGCAGCCCCAGGCCAGTAATGAAGTTTGTGTAAGGCAGTGATGTCCTGAAGGGGTTAATAGAATATAAACTCACTGCATTTAGCAGCAATGGTTATTATTTAAATCCTTCAGATTTCACCAACGTGTTGGGTTTTGCTTTGTTTTCTTCCTCCAGGATAGTGCTGCGTGTGTGCAACTTTTTGAAGTCGCGGGCGCAGGACATTCGCATGACGGCGCGGGACACCCTGGTGAAGATGGTTCAGTCCATAGGGCCCAGGTACCTGCCCTTTATCCTGAAGGAAATGAGGGCGGTGCTCACCAGAGGATATCAGGTAAGAACCAGTATTTTGTGGACCTTGAAGCACTTTGCAAAATGGTTCAGTCCATAGGGCCTAGTATAGGTACCGTAGATTGCTGAGGTAAGCCACTACTTTTCCCCTCTATTTTGGCCCATGCGGCTTATAGGATACTGAAGCGGCTTATTTGTGGGAAGCACTTTTGGTTCAGTCCATAGGGCCCAGATACCTGCCCTTTATCCTGAAGGAAATGATTACCAGATCAGGTAAGAACCTGGAGCTTCTTTACAAAATGGTTCAGAAGGGCCTAGTATAGGTACCGTAGATTGCTGACTGTAAGCCACTACTTTTCCCCTCTATTTTGGCCCATGCGGCTTATAAACTGATGCGGCTTATCTGTGGATTTTTTTCCATTCTACATTTATCAGTATGATTAAATCTGTTCCTGGCTTATAAACTGTGGCTTATATGTGAATCAATACCTAATATTCTTGTCAATTTAAGGGATGCGGCTTATATACAGGTGTGTCTTATAGTCCAGTTTTTACGGTACCTGTCTTTTATGCTTAAGGAAATGAGAACTGCGCTTATCAGAGGGTGCCAGGTAAGAACCGGTATTTTATGGAGCTTGAAGCACTTTACAAATTGGTTCAGTCCAGAGGGTCTTAAGGAAGGAAGGTGGTGGTTTAGTTAAAGCTTTTGCCTGCTAATTCAGTGCATGAGAGGCTGGAGTTCAAATTCCAGCCTCGCCCTTTCTTTCTAGTTTAACGGCAAAATCGAACTGAACTTTGGTTAGGGACTTAAAAAGCAAGTGGGACGATCCCTGGAATCTTTAAGCCAGGGCACAACAACAACAAGCAACAAACAAACCAATAAAATAACTTCTAGTCTGTTTTAAGGACGGCAATGAATGCATTTATCGTGCTTTTTAGTGTTTTTTGCAAAACGTCATTAATCAGTCTGCTATGAAAATGTTGCGTTGGAACTTTAACAGGCGTTAGCTTTTGATATTATGAATAATGTCTCAAATTTTCAAAGCTGTACCGTTAAGCATTCTTTTAAAAATTATCTTTATGTAATGAATGCAAACCAGACTAGTTTTGAGCGGTTGCGACGGAAAAGAATCAGGTGGAGTGGAATGAGTTCAAGTGTTTAATTAAAAAGAAAATTGACATTATGCTTAGTTATGCAACAAACAAACAACTACACGACGAGCGTAAAGTGACGTTATTTTATTCACAAGAGACAAAGCAAAACACTGGATATTTCGGCGAATGCGCCTTTACCAACACAGACAAACAAGAAAACAGCAAATATAGCAAAAGGAGCAAAAAGCAGGCAACAAAAGGAGCAAAAAAACTAGATAAAAAACAAAAAACAATACTTCCCCTCTACAGTCCAATGCGTAAATGCGTAAGCTATGCTTAGTTATGAAATATTTCATCAGGAAAACGTGTTTTTATAAGAATGTTTTTGTTCTTGTTGTTTTTTTGCTTCTTTTTCTTCTTTGATTTTCCCTCTCCTTCTCATCCTTTTCCTCATTTTATTCCATCTCCTTTTTTCTACTCCTCATTATTATCATCATCATCACATCATTATCTAGTTCCCCCCCCCCCCCCCCCGTGGGAATACCGGGGGTCTTTTACCAGTCCATTCTCCTGCCTTTTTTCACGAAACACTTTCAAAAACATTTCCTGGGGGGCCAAAGTCGGACTTGCTGGGCCTAACTGTTTCTTAGTTAGCCGCATAACGGCAGCATGACGCATATGCGCTCATAATTGACAGGAAACTGAGCGATCGAAGAAGAAGTCACTTCTATTCCTTTTCCAGGGTTCGTACGGTCCTTAACGGTTTGTAAAGGTTTGGAAAAACTGAGGGACCTTTTTCAAGACCTTGAAAGTCAATAAAAATTGACCTGGGTTTGTAAAAGTTTGTAAATTTGATGCCCTCTCCCTCCAAAAAATAGAAAGAAGCACTACTATGAAGGCTGAGAGGTATTTTCTTCTACGAGAAAGAAAAGCTGCAAAGGAGAAAACAATTTCAAACCTGAAATTAATTTTTAAGCGATCCTATGATTGCCGATGTCCCGTGTACCGTTACTTTCGGTTTTAGCAGAAGCTTCTTCCGAGTAACTTCCCTTGCGTGACATCCGGGCAAACGAATGATAGTTGACCGCCTGGCGCCATGGTCCATTTCGTAATGCTTTGAGTGTGAGTTGCTACAATGTCTGGCTGTTGTAAATTCAACGATGTTTGGCTGTTAATAACTTTGTTCTTTTTCCATCTGTCTGGGGTTTGTCATTTTTTTCAACTAGGGTATGAAAGGTTTGTAAATGTTGTGTCCCTTTTTTTTACGAACCCTGTTTTCTTACCCCCCTCCACAGAGACACGTTCTCTCCTTCTCCGTGCACCACCTGCTGAAGAGCATCTCCGCGACCCTGAAGCCCGGTGACCTTGACCCTGCCCTGAACGACCTTCACCTGATCTACCAGGAGGAGCTGTTTGGGGCGGTGTCGGAGGAGAAGACGGTGGAGGGCATCACGGCGAAGCTGTTTGAGGCCAAGACCATCAAGGGATACCTGGCCTACAAAATCGTGGCGAAATTCATCAGTCCGGAAAGTTTGGGCGCTTTGGTTCAGCCGCTGAAAACGGTGAGTCGGTTATAAAGCCTCTGATGATTTATGAGTCTATTCCAATAACTATGCCCAAACTGTTTGAGGCCAAAACCATCAATGGCTATGGTATAGAAATCATAGAGAAATAGTTGTAGGCTGCACTGTTTGCAAAGTCCATCTTTGCAACGGACATTGTTTTGCAGTTTTATTGCACATAGCTTTAACCCTTTCACCGCCAATGTCGCATTTTAGCAC
Organism: Phymorhynchus buccinoides; assembly: GCA_017654935.2. Lineage (NCBI taxonomy): Eukaryota > Metazoa > Mollusca > Gastropoda > Neogastropoda > Raphitomidae > Phymorhynchus > Phymorhynchus buccinoides. The sequence continues at coordinate 52,195,982 of CM065694.1, forward strand.
CACAGTGATTTTATACTAAAAGGCATCAAATCAGGGCCTATTATCCAAAGACCCTATTTTCTTAATTTTGGGAGGTTAGTATGTTATATATGTCACAGAGGAATTCGCAATATTGCAGAAATATTATTTTCTCTACCCAGTTAAGTTTAATGGTATTTTTGGGCTGAAAAATGGCTGGCGGCAAAAGGGTTAATTTTTTTTTTTTTAAATGACCTAGTGTAGTGAATTTCGCAAGTTATTTCCCTTGACATGGGATTTCATTGCAAGGTTAGCGTTGGGCGAGTTGAGGGTAAGTGGGTTAAAAAACCAACATCTCATGATCTATGAGTCAATTCTGAAAGTGTTAGTTTAGTGACATCCCTTGACACATGCATGCATGCACACACGCACACACATACACACACACACACAACATTCTCTATTTTCTTGAGAACTGAGAGTACATTTATACGACTTGCTGTCTTGTTTTGTTTCTTTGTTCTCCCATTTCAGCTGCTAGAGGGCACTCACAGTCAGCGGGTGGCCAACAAGGTTCGCATGCTGCTGCAGAGCGTCACCGCTGGTCTCCTTAGCAACAGCGCCATGACGACCCACACCCTCATGCTGTTCATCCACTCCCTGACCGCCGATAACCTCCCCTTGTTGAGGGAGAAGAAGGAGTGAGTAGAGAAGTCTTCAATAATTCTTCAACACGCCATCTCAGTAGACATGACAGTGACTTGAGAGATTGCGCAATGCGAAAAATAAAATAGAGAACTATCTTTGGGCAAAGTGTGTGTGTGGGAGGAAAAAAAAAGGGGGGGGGGCATAGACCTTTATTTCACAGTATCCAGGCAAAACCAATATGGCTACCGTAGCGGTCGCCAGGGCCGAACCCCGACCGGCACAGCTCCTGCCCTTCATTTACCGCTGCTTTGATCTATGGCCCCCTAGTCAGAGATTAGAATGACAAGTTGTTGAGCTCCCTCTTGAAGGATGCCAAGGAGGGAGCCTCGGCTGCTGTGGCTGGAAGAGAGTTCCAAACTGGGATGGTTCTCAGGGGGAAAGCTGTATTTGAAAGTGTTTGTTCTTGTTGTGATTTGTCTGTATTTCAATAAATGATTTGACCTAGTGCGGGTGTTGCCTGGGAGGAGAAACTGTTCTGCTTTGATGGCTATGAGGTCGTTGGGGGGGTGAGGGGGGGGGGGGTTGTTGTTGGGGGTTGGGGTTATGTGCTTGTGATTCTCTGTGTGTGAGGGGGGTGTTGGTTAGGGACGATTGTGTGGGGGGCATCTTATAATCAGGTGCGCCTTATAGTCCAAACAATATGGTATACAGAAGGCTAATCTTGTTGATGTGTGTTTTGTTATTGTTGGTAAAATAGAGCTGTGATCAGCGAGTCATCGGGACTGTCCAAGCCCCAGAAGCCGCAGAGTTGCCTTCTCCTGCCCAAGGCGTTGCCGCGCGGGGGCGCCAAGCCCAAGACCAACAAGAAGACCACGCTAGACGTCCTTGTGGAGTTTGGACTGGTGGTCAGTGGTCTCCGTTGTTGGCTCACTCGTGTTAACGAACGAAGTTAACACGAGTTACTCTATGTTCTCATCCTGTTTGGTTGTGTGTCTGTTTTGCTTTGTTTAATTTTACCCTTTCGCCGCCAGCCATTTTTCAGCCAAAAAATACCATTAAACTTAACTGGGTAGAGACAAAACATTATCTGCAAAATTGGGAATTCCTCTGTGATATTTATAACATTAGGCCTATCCTTACCTCACAGTATTAAGATAATAGGTTTTTGGGATAACAGGTCCTGATTTGATGCCTTTTAGTGACATGGGTATTAACCCTTTCATCGCCACTGTTGCCTCTTGGCACCACAATGACTGATCACCCATGTCACTGAAAGGCATCAAATGAGGGTCTGTTATCCAGTGACCTTAACCCTTTCATCGCCACTGTCGCCTCTTGGCACCACAATGACTGATCACCCATGTCACAGAAAGGCATCAAATGAGGGTCTAGTATCCAGTGACCATAACCCTTTCATCGCCACTGTCGCCTCTTGGCACCACAATGACTGATCACCCATGTCACTGAAAGGCATCAAATGAGGGTCTAGTATCCAGTGACCTTGTGTTCTTCATTTTGGGAGGTAAGGACAGGCCCTATTTTATGCATGTCACAGAGGAATCCCAAATATTGCAGATGAAATCTTTTCTCTACCCAGGTAAGTTTAATGGAAAGTTTTGGCTGAAAAATGGCTGGCGTTGAAAGGGTTGGCGAACGAAATTAACACGAAGTGAGTCTATGTTCTCATCCTGTTTGGTTATGTGACTGTTTTGTTTTGTTTAATTTAACGTCTTTTAGAGGGTCCTTTAGAATTTTAGTACTTCATAGACCCCCAAATGGGGGTCCCTGGAAGCCCTGTTTGTGGTTTAGGGGGGTGTTGTTTTGGTAGGTGGTGTGGGTGAGGACTGTTTGCGTGTGCTTGCATGACATGCGTGTTGTCTGTGTGCTTCCAAAGGCTGTGTGAGCACTAGTTGTAAAGCACTCTGGGATCGTGTGACGGGAAGCCCCGTAAACATTAACATATTAATTAACTAACTAAACTAATTAACTAAATGCGTCCTATCTATTCTAACCATTTTGACCAACACTCGAAACAATAGCAAAGACACTTCAGTTTGGAAACCAGTACCCTAGCAACATAAAAAACAAATAGGGCAAAGGGCTGTAACTCTCCCTTTCCGGAAGTCAGTATAATCTCCCCTTACTTCCAATCACGCAGTTCCTCTGCCTTGTGAGTTCACTTTTCCATGATGGTTGACGCTTCGTCTTTGGAAACCTCCCTTGCTGTTCTCCTGTTCTAGACTCGGTTCACCTTGGTCGGTTTGTTCCTTTCTCTATGGAACAATAGTCTTGAAGAATCTTTGCTGAGTTTTTTGTTTGTTTTCATTTTGTTAAGTGAGAAAGTTTTTTGTTTTTGTGTTTTTTTTCTGTTTGATATTCGTGCTTGTGTGATGTTGGTTTCTCCGGTGTGTGTTTTTCAGTTGTTGAACTCGTGCCTGAAGAGCGGCTCCTTACAGTCGACCAACGCTGAGCACCTGGGGTATCTGGAGCCTATGGTTCTGCCCCTCATCGAGTGTCTGTCTCTGAAATACGTCAGGGTGAGTCAGTTTCTGTTTCTGAAATGCGTCAGGTTGAGTCGGTGTCTGTCTCTGAAATACGTCAGGGTGAGTCAGTGTCTGTCTCTGAAATACGTCAGGGTGAGTCAGTGTCTGTTTCTGAAATAGGTCAGGGTGAGTCAGTGTCTATCTCTGAAATATGTCGGGGTGATTGAGTCAGTGTCTGTCTCTGAAATACTTCAGGTGAGTCAGCGACTTTTGTGTACGATGAGTCCTGCTAGTTTGATGAAAACGTTTGATGGTCAGTGGCCATTATAATGAATATGATGATGATGATGAAGATTACTGACTTGGAATTTATCCTATGTTGTAGGTGAACTCGGCAGTGTTTTGACTTTAGAACTCGACTTGTTGCCCACGCTGAAGAAAAAAATCAAGGGCTGTGGCCATTATAATGATGATTATGATGATGATGATGAAGATTACTGACTGTTGGAATTTATCCTATTTTGTAGGTGAACTCAGCAGTTCTGCGATGCTTTGAATGGCTGCTGACCTTCCCCCTGGCCACGCTGAAGAAGAAAATCGAGGCCGTGGCCATTAAAATGATGCTGATGACGAAGATTACTGACTGTTGGAATTTGTCCTATGTTCTTCTTCTGCCAGTAATGTCCACCTGCTGTTTATCGGCAATTATTGGCTATGTTGTTAGGTGAACTCGGCAGTACTGCAATGCTTCGAATGGCTGCTGACCTTCCCTTTGGCCCCACTGAAGAAGAAAATCAAGGGATGTGGCCATTAAAATGATGATGATGATGATGATGATGATGATGAAGATTACTGACTGTTGGAATTTACCCTATGTTGTAGGTGAACTTTGCAGTACTGCGCTGCTTCGAATGGCTGTTGACCTTCCCCCTGACCACACTGAAGAAGAAAACCAAGGCCTGTGGCCATTATAATGATTATGATGAAGATGAAGATTACTGACTGTTGGAATTTACCCTGTGTTGTAGGTGAACTCGGCAGTACTGCGATGCTTCGAATGGCTGCTGACCTTCCCGCTGCCCACACTGAAGAAGAAAATCAATAATGATGATGATGATGAAGATTACTGACAGTTGGAATTTACCCTGTGTTGTAGGTGAACTCGGCAGTACTGCGATGCTTCGAATGGCTGCTGACCTTCCCCCTGCCCACACTGAAGAAGAAAATCAAGGCTGTTGCCAGGGAACTCTTTGTCCTGATGAAAAACTATGCCACCGCCGGAGCTGCCAAGGGAGACAACCAAGAACTGGTCTTCATGTGCTTCAAGGTAAGGGAGGGAAGGGAGACTCGGAAGCGTTGGTACGGAGAGGAGGTAGGAGTAGGGTGGACACTGTTTTTTTTAATGTTTTTGTGTTGGTGTTCTGAGAATGATGTTGATGATTCGCATTACTGACAGTTGGAATTTACCCTATGTTGTAGGTGAACTCGGCAGTCACTGCGATGCTTCGAATGGCTGCTGACCTTCCCCCTGCCCACACTGAAGAAGAAAATCAAGGCTGTTGCCAGGGAACTCTTTGTCCTGATGAAAAACTATGCCACCGCCGGAGCTGCCAAGGGAGACAACCAAGAACTGGTCTTCATGTGCTTCAAGGTAAGGGAGGGAAGGGAGAGTGGAAGCGTTGGTACGGAGAGGAGGTAGGAGTAGGGTGGAAGCTTTTTTTTATACTGTTTTTGTGTTGGTGTTCTGGGAATGATCGTTAACTCATTCGCATCGCAACAATTTTGAATCATTCAAAAAACTCACAAATCACTCCAGCCATACCCTTGAAGCAAATGCATCATATTGACAGTTATTTATTAATTCCGGACATATATGGCCGGAACGACTTGAATGAGTTAACCTCCTTCTCTGCCAGAGGAAAACAGAAATTATCGATTTTTCTTGTTATGGAATTTAAAAGAGACCTGTTAAGACTCGATCTAAGAAAATGGTCTAGAGATATGTCTTTCCTGACTTGTCTAAAACCAAAAGCCATCATTCCAGGGCTAATATGCCTATGACCTCAAAGTTGATGACATCATCAATGGCATCATCCACCCTGGTGTAGTAGACTCAGGACCAGACAAGGAAGGGGTCAATCAAGCAGGTTTGCATTAGGGTTTTTTGTTTCACTTGTTTCAAACTTCTTCTTCTTCTTCTGTGTTCCCATGCCAACATACCTGGGTAGAAGAAAATGTGTCTGTAACATTGGGGATTCCTCTGTGACACGTATAAACAGGCATGGTAGACCTCCGCGAATCGCGGAAAATCCACGAAACAGTTTGAAACAAAATGATACCACAAGCTGAAAAAATGCATTGAAATGGCATGAAAAAGTCCAAAATTTCTCTGTTATTGAATTTTATTGAATTTTCTTCAGCACCCTGGACCCCCGGCCATTTTCCTTGAAAACCACTTTGCCCCCGCTACAATAACTGATAAAATAAGGCTAATCCTTGCCTCCCCAAATAAAGATGAATCATTGTGGTGCAGAAATGTGACTTTGGCGGCGAAAGGGTTAAGCCAAGGCGACAGTTTCACGTTGGAACGTGTGGAATGACGATCATGTTGTGCACAGACGGTGACGGTGCTGGTGAGGGAGGTGAAGTACCACAAGCTGAACCAGGAGCAGCTCCAGGTGCTGCTGACCTTCTGCGAGGAGGACATCCACGACCACACCAGACAGTCCACCGCTTTCTCTGTCATCAAGGTAATTGAAAATGATACGAAGAACAATAAGAATACTTGTGGCGGTGCCCCCATGGGCCAGCCTTCACGTGGCGGGGGTGTTCGCGACCAAGCTGGAGAGAGAAGCCATTTTGGACGGGGTGGGTGGAGACCAATCCCATTGTGGTTGAAGCTTTTTCTGTTTTGTAGAACAGTAAAAACAAATATTAAAAAAAAAGCTATTTCCTTTGTTGTGAGTAAAATTCCTTTAGATAAACTGTATAAAAAAAAAAAAAGGCTTGTATTGCACCCTCTTTTTGTGCCATTGCAATTTGACGTCACATGTTCTTTTTGGCTCACTCCGTTCATCAAAGCGAGAGAATGTTCCATTTTTCTCTTTCAGTGAAATAATTTGACTTCCAGCACCTCCGCCAAGGAGGAATCGCTGATTTGACGGTTTGATTTCTAGGAAACCAGAGCAAAGTGAGGGTTACTATCTCTGAAAAGGGTGTTCTCGACGTGTTTCTTGCAAAAACTCATCCGTCAGGGTCCAACCTTGAGTCGAAGCTCTCATATTCTTTTTGGCACATAATAATTCTAACTTCTTCTTTTTCTGCGTTCACAGGCCATACAGCCATGACGTGTGAGGTACATTTGTGTCTGGTTTTCACTCGGTGTCAACTAAGTGAGTTTCACTGGTCTCCCCGCTGCATTCAGCCGATACATTCTGATTTTGGAGAAGCTTAATCAAAGGAGAACATTATTTGGAAGTTCTTTTTTTTTTAAGGGCAGGGGAATGGGCCAATTAGTCAACAACAACAACAAATAGTAGATGACAGCAAGCAAAAGAAAAAGGCAGAGTCAAAGAGAGTGATAGATTGGAGGAAGTCACTCTAGCACAGAAGTTCCAGAAGGTTTTGGGAACTACTATTTGTACTGAAAGATGTTCCGGTGTCCCCACGAGGGGAATGATATTCTTTTTGGTCAACAGTGTCAATTACGGTGACAGAGCTGGTAAGAGAAGTGGAAAATGATCCAGGAACAATTACTGGTAGTATGAGTGAGTCTGTCATGTGTGCTCGGTGTGTGTGTGTGTGTGTGAGAGAGTGAGTGTTTGGTTATGCATTTCTGTTTCGTTCTAAAGGTATATCGTGATGAGTTCTTTTTCCACGCAGGCCATGTTCTGAAGCGTCACTCTGTCAACGTTCCCGAGCTTCATGAACTACTCAGAGCACCAGTGAGATGTTCCATGTGGCTCACTCACCGCTGAGTCTCATGTTCTTTTTGGCTCACTCAGTGTCAAGACTCAATGCACTAAGTGAGTTTATGTTCTTCTTTTTGGCTCAGAGGTCAACTAAGTGAGTCGATGTTCTCATGTTCTTTTTGGCTCACTCTAAGTGAGTCAAAGATGTCATCTTTTTGGCTCAAGTGTCAACTAAGTGAGTCGATGTTCTCATGTTCTTTTTGGCTCACTCGGTGTCAATAAGTGAGTGGTGTTTCATGTTCTTTTTGGCTCACTCAGTGTCAACTAAGTGAGTCGATGTTCTCATGTTCTTTTTGGCTCACTCAGTGTCAACTAGATGAGTTGCTCACTCAGTGTCAATGGATCGCTCATGTTCTTTTTGGCTCACTGTGTCAACTAAGTGAGTCGATGTTCTCATGTTCTTTTTGGCTCACTCAGTGTCAACTAAGTGAGTGATGATGGCTCACTCTCAACATGTTCTTTTTGGCTCACTCAGTGTCAACTAAGTGAGTTGATGTTCTCATGTTCTTTTTGGCTCACTCAGTGTCAACTAAGTGAGTCATGTTCTTTTTGGCTCAGTCAACTAAGTGAGTTGATGTTCTCATGTTCTTTTTGGCTCACTCAGTGTCAACTAAGTGAGTTGATGTTCTCAGTTCTTTTTGGCTCACTCAGTGTCAACTAAGTGAGTCGATGTTCTCATGTTCTTTTTGGCTCACTCAGTGTCAACTAAGTGAGTCGATGTTCTCATGTTCTTTTTGGCTCACTCAGTGTCAACTAAGTGAGTCGATGTTCTCATGTTCTTTTTGGCTCACTCGGTGTCAACTAAGTGAGTTGATGTTCTCATGTTCTTTTTGGCTCACTCAGTGTCAACTAAGTGAGTCGATGTTCTCATGTTCTTTTTGGCTCACTCAGTGTCAACTAAGTGAGTCGATGTTCTCATGTTCTTTTTGGCTCACTCAGTGTCAACTAAGTGAGTCGATGTTCTCATGTTCTTTTTGGCTCACTCAGTGTCAACTAAGTGAGTCGATGTTCTCATGTTCTTTTTGGCTCACTCAGTGTCAACTAAGTGAGTTGATGTTCTCATGTTCTTTTTGGCTCACTCAGTGTCAACTAAGTGAGTTGATGTTCTCATATTCTTTTTGGCTCACTCAGTGCCAACTAAGTGAATGATGTTCTCTTGTTCTTTTTGGCTCACTCAGTGTCAACTAAGTGAGTGTTCTCATGTCTTTGTGTTGACATCAACTCTTACTAAGTGAGTGATTATGTTCTTTTTGTGTGGGAACTAAATGGTTCTCATGTTCTTTTTGGCTCACTCAGTGGGGGGGGGGGGTCAACTTGTGAGGATTTGACCCTGATTTTTTGTGTGGAGGATTTGACCCTTGATGTATAGAATTCCTTATTATCTTTGTGAGGATTTGACCCTGATTATCTAAGTGCATCCCATTGATTATCTTTGTGTATCCAGGTAACCCTGCAGTACCTAAGGGACTACCCTCTGGGCAAGAAGTGAGTGGATGGGACACTTTGGGTTCTACGTCCGACAGCTGAACTACGAACATGAAGAGGGCAGGATGTCTGCTCTCAAAGTGCTGAGGGCAGTGTTCTCTTCGTTTGATGAGGTGTGTGTGTGTGTGTGAGAGACAGAGAGAGACTGAGTTCTATATGCGACAGCTGAACTATGATGAATGCAGGATGTCTGCTCTGAAAGTACTCAGGGTTGCGTTCTCTCTCGTGAGGATTTGAGAGAGAGAGTGCATCCCATTGTTATCTTTGTGTCCAGGTAACCCTGCAGTACCTAAGGGAGAGAGAGAGCTGGAGGGACACTTTGGGTTCTACATCCCATAGCTGAACTACTAACATGAAGAGGGCAGGATGTCTGCTCTGAAAGTACTCAGGGCTGTGTTCTCTTCGTTTTGATGTAGTTGAGAGAGAGAGAGACTGAGATGAGAGCTGAAGAGATGCAGAGAGAGAGAGAGAGAGTGAGTGAGTGAAAAGAGAGAGAGAGATAGACTGACTTTGGGTTCTACATCCCATAGCTGAACTACTAACATGAAGAGGGCAGGATGTCTGCTCTGAAAGTACTCAGGGCTGTGTTCTCTTCGTTTGATTAGTTGAGAGAGAGAGAGAGAGAGTGGAAAGAGAGAGAGAGATAGACTGACTTTGGGTTCTACATCCCATAGCTGAACTACGAACATGAAGAAGCCACTTTGTCATAGTTTGTTTTCTGGGGTATTTTTATGGAAGTATAATTATTGAGATTTTGTTTTCTGTACAGGAAATCCTGCAGAAGTACAGTGGCCTCTTTTTCCTGCCCCTCTCCACCTGCATGTTTGCTGACGGAGCGACCGCTTGCCGGGAGATGGCTGTGGCCTCCATTAAAACACTGCTGGAAAAGGTGTGTGTGGTGTGTGTGAGAAACAGGGTGTCAAGTCAAGTCATGTTAAGTCAAAATGATCTTTATTGACGATAAAAGAATAAGCTTAATAAAGCTTTTTTGCATCCTATCGTCATAAATTAATAAGAGAAACAATTAGTGTGTATGTGTGTGGTAGAGAGAGGGTGTGTGTGTGGTGTGGTGTGAGTGAGTGTGTGTGTGGTGTGTGAGAGAGAGAGGGGGTGTGTGTGGTGTTGTGTGAGTGAGTATTTGCATGCGTTTGCGTGCCTTTGTATGTCTTTGTTTGTGTGAGAGAGAGAGAGGGTGTGTGTGTGTGGTGTGAGTGAGAGAGAGAGGGTGTGTGTGTGGTGTGGTGTGGGTGAGTGTGTGTGGTGTGTGTGAGAGAGAGAGAGAGGGTGTGTGTGTGGTGTGGTGTGTGTGAGTGAGAGAGAGAGGGTGTGTGTATGGTGTAGTGTGAGTGAGAGAGACAGGGTGTGTGTGTGTGTGGTGTGAGTGTGAGAGAGAGAGAGAGAGAGAGGGTGTTGTGTGTGGTGTGGTGTGAGAGAGAGAGAGAGAGGATGTGTGTGTGGTGTGGTGTGAGTGAGAGAGAGAGAGAGGGGTGTGTGTGTGGTGTGGTGTGAGTGAGAGAGAGAGGGTGTGTGTGTGGTGTGTGAGGGAGCATGTGCGTGTGTTTGTGTGCCTTTGTATGTGTGTGTGGTGTGTGTGAGAGAGAGTGTGTGTGTGTGTGTGTGCGTGTGGTGTGTGAGAGAGAGAGAGAGGGTGTGTGTGTGGTGTAGTGTGAGTGAGCATGTGCGTGTATTTGTGTGCCTTTGGGTGTCTGTCTGTGTGTGTGTGATATAATAGTTTTGGTATTTGGTATTTTCAAGTCACAGAGTCTCTGTGAAATTCAGGCTGCTCCCACCTGGAGAGTGTGTCGCTGCTGGCACAGCACAACCCTTTTTTGAGGGGGTGAGAAGGGAGGGGGTGGGGTTGACTTTGGAAACCATGCTGTCTTCTTTTTCGTCTTCCGCGTTACCAGGCCATTTGGCTATTATGAGTGAAGTACTTATGTGTCCGGTTTTTAATTTTCACTGGTCTCCTGCTGTATTCAGCCGGCACATTCTGATTTCGGAGGAGCTCAAAGGAGAATATTATTTGGAAGATCTTTTGTAAGACAAGAAAGGAAAACAAGATAGCAAGAAAAGGAAAAGGCAGAGTCCAAAGAGAGTGATGGATTAGAATAAGATGCTAGCTCAGAACTTCCAGAAGGTGGGGGGTTATTTGTACCGAAAGATTCCCTGGTATCCCCATGGGCAGATATGCAAATACAGTGGGACCTCCCTTATAAGACCTCCCATTATAAGACTCCCTCCCACATAAGACCTACTTCTCTGAGACATTGCCCTTCTTTGTAAGTATTAAAATTACCTCCCTTAAAGACCCCTCCCTTATAAGACCTCATTTTGGAAGATTGTTGAAGGTCTTATAAGGGAGGTTCCACTGTATATAAGAATATATTATTGAAATGAGCTAAGCTGAACTTCATGTAACATGGCTTTTATGTTTGATTTTTACTTTAAATTTGTTTGTTTGTTTCAGATTGATGTTAGTAGCCGAGACAGCCTTTTCTCTCTGGTGCAGAAGTGGATCTCTGAGCAAAAGGTGGGTTGCTCACAGTATTTACACACACAGTTTCTTGTTTAACTCACTCGGGGCGAATGACCCGGCTCCGGCTCATGGCTCGCACAACCGTTTAGGACGAATGGCCCGGATCCGGCTCATAAGAGTTTTCAAGAGGTTTTGATTTCTGGCGTGTAACCAGCTTTCCGGTGCGAAGTCATAACCTATTTTCAGTTTGCTTTCACCTTGCCTCTCTTGAACTCAACCAATCATTGCAGACTTTACATTCAGGTTTGGTTGTAGAGGGGGGTCAAAGATCGGAATGTGAAATTTTCCTTCTTTCTATGTGTTAGCTGTTTTCATCAATAGGAGACAAACGACGAAGGTAAGGAATCTGATATTTTACGATCGTTTAGTGCATGGTGTTGCTAATCTTTTCTGAAAATATTGATGCCTAACTCTTCATAACTTGGTTTTGGTGATTATTTTACGAACCTAGTCAAATGCCAGAACAAGGGGAAATAATTTGGCCAGTCCCGAGTGAGTTAAAAGGATCCAGCAACAACCACTTTGTGTTTTCGTCATTGGAGTACGGGGTTTCAGATCACTAGGCAGCCATTTATTTCATTGTACCATTCCAGTTTCTTTCTTTTTCTTTCTATTACAGCTGACGCTGTGCAGTGTGGCTGTCCAGCTGTGCGGTCTTTTTGTGGAGGTAGAGTCTGCTCAGTTCGCCGCGCGGCGTGAGGACATTTTCCCCCTGATCCTGGACAGGGACGTTTCTGCAGAAGCGGTAAGTGCACTAACTAACATAAGATGGGTGCAACTTTTCCTGGTACACAAGGATTTCCTGTTTTTGAATTTTATCAGAAAAGGAATTTCCTTTTTTTTCAAATTTGTTAAACAAGATCTTTGTGTGTCTACTGTATTTTTGAAACACTTTTCGAAAATCAATGTTTTCTTCAGCTGCAGGGGGCCATTACCCTTAGACCCCGGCTTTTCAGGTTTTTTTCATTTTGCGTAGTTTCACCCATGTATTAACAAACATTTCTGGAGCGCCCCTTTGTCTCTTGAGCTCACGGTGCTTCACAAATCAGCAAGTTTGAAATTTGAAAAAAAAAGGAAATTCCTTTTCTGATAAAATTCAAAAACAGGAAATCCTTGTGTACCAGGAAAAGTTGCACCCATCTTATGTTAGTTCAAAAAGCGCCACAGCGGTGCCAATCTGATTAATGAACAAAACCACAATAACAAACAATCAAAAGATAGGGCACATCAAGAGGCCGCGAGGCCTGGCTGCCCTGAAGATCTGACCTGACCTGAAGGGTGCATGTGGGTGTGCCTGAAGCCTGAATTCAGGCAAGTTGGTGCAGGCTCAGGCAGTGGTCTGCCTGAAAAAAGGGCTCTTCTTGTGATGTTTTTGCTCTTAAAGACCCACCAGATCACGTGTCAAAATCATGGATTTCACGTGTTTTCCCTCTTATAGCTGGTAAGAAATCTTGCTTTGGCCAGGTTTGACTCCCTTACAAATGCCCCCAAATTGAAAACGAAACATTTTAAAGAGCAGCCTCAATTTGAAGTTGGGGGCACTTGTATGTGGGGACTAAGGCAAAAGGAAAAAATCGCATTGAATTGGGTATTTTTAGAAGCTGTCAACAACAACAAAAAGCTTGCATGAGCAAAATGTCCAACCAAATTTATGAACCATATTGCCATGGAACTAGGAAAATTGCCAAAAGAACCAAAAATTACGAATGTAAAAATATCGGTGACGTTCTTCAGTGTCCGCCATTTGTAATTTATGTCAATGTGGGTTTTTTGTGGTTTTTCTCACCCAGGAGAGCGATCAAGACCAGTTTTTCTTCCTCCTGATGACGTTGATCAGAAAGCTGATGTCCGGGTTGGATTTCAGCGCTTTGGCCCAGTGGACGGACCTCAATAAACTGATAGGTGGGTGAACACATACGCACACGCGCACACACACACACACACACACACACACACGCACGCACACACACACACACACACACATGCACACACACACGTTCTAGGATTTTGAAAAAGGGGGGACATTCCCCCCCTATGATTGAAAAAAGGGGGGCATGTCCCCCCCTAAGAATGAAAAAAAGGGGGGATTGGTGGCAGGTCCACTGGATACAAGGGAAAACGGCTTTAAACACACTTTGCACTGCATTCCGCCACTCTCCATCTTGGACAGCCATGGCTACTTCTTCAGCCAGTCGTCTTGGAACCAGTTTTCCCTTGCACTGGCGCTGTTATCGGGCTGCTTCTCCGAGTTTTTGGATGTAGTCGCCGTTTCTTCAAGCTCTTCTCCACACTCATGTGGCACAGACTGCTTTTTTTTCACTTTGCCTCCGCGAAAGTCAAAATCAAGGAGCGTGGCTACGCGCTTCATTTTGGAAGAAATCCAATATGGCGGCTTAATCTCTCGCAAGTTCTCGTCGGTATTCGAGATGAATGAGATGAACGCGATTGATTGGTTGATTTACACTAACAATTGTAAAGAACCAATGAAATATCAAGAAATCATTCACTCCAGTTTGTGTAGCCTAGACAACAGGTTTTGCAGACGACGAACGCCATGCCCGCAGCGATCGGTGAAAATAGCGGGCAGTTCTGCAAATGTGCGGGAGTCGGCCCGCATTAAGACTCGATTATCGCGGGAAGGAACAGATTTTCGGGGGATTGTACCAATCCCGCGCTCTAGAATCAGCTCTGACGCACACACACACACGCACTCACTTACGCACACACACGTACACACGCACACTTCACACGCACACGCACGCACACACACACACACACAAGCACCTCTCCTGTGATTCTTTGTGTATCTCCAAGCTATATACCATAAAAACTTGACTATAAGACGCACCTGTATATAAGCCGCATCCCTTAAATTGACAAAATATTAGCATTTATTCACATACAAGCCGCACCAGTTTATAAGCCGCAGAGAAAATTCTATGTGCACAAACCAACACAAATATAGACATTCTCCTATCAGAACATGAGTATTTAATGTTCTCAGACACTTTAAACATGAGATTTGAATCTATTGATTACCTAAACCAGTTTTGAGTCTAAAGAAGCTCAAAATAGGCTGAAGAATGTGGCAAGAAACAGATTTAACCATACTGATAAATGGAGAATGGAGAAAAATCCACAGATAAACTGCGTCAGTCTATAAGCCGCATGGGCCAAAGTTGAGGGGGAAAAGTAGCGGCTTATAGTCCGCATTTTATGTACGTTACACAACAATATTTGAGTATGGCTGTCTGCTTTTTCTGTCTGCCTCTCTCTCTCATACACATGCACACACACACACACACACACACACACACATTTGCACACCGGCTGATTCATTGGCATTATCATGGGTGCTACTCTTTCAGTTTTACACTGATTTCAGTATTTTTAATTTTACCAGAAACTGAACTTCAGTTTTTTTTAATTCATCAAAAAGTCAAAGCAAAACAAAAGTTTGACCACAAGTGATTTGGGGCATTTTTAACTTGGTTGTTCTATCTTGGAAGTTTACAAATGCAATGTAATAATTTTACAAGGCTTATCAGACTCAAACTGTCTCTGTCTATCATTTTAACTGTATATCTGTTCTCGTTATCTCTTTCTCTTAAGTTGGGGGGGCCCCCTCCCCCCCCCCCCTGAATCGTCCGACAGGGCTCTGCCCCTATACTCGGCTGGAGCCATGGCTCCCTGCCTTTCATTTTTTTTCATTTTGGGGAGTTGCACACATGCATTTTCTCATACCTACTCGCGCTGCACCCTCTCCTTCTCAACTACTGTACCATGTAGTTTCTGTGTGTGTGTTTTCAGAGTTTGTTCAGTCTCACCTGCTGCACAACCACAGCTGGGTTCGTCTGTCCACCTGCCAGATCGTGGGCCAGGTGCTCAGCTCCGCCGGCAAGGAACTCACTTCCTCCTACCTCACCCCTAACAAAGTGAGACCCCTTTTCACACCCCGCTCTGCCTGTGACTCTTTATTTTCCAGGTTTTTCTTCCATTGCTTTCCAACCCACTTATCCTCATTTGTGAATGTGAAAGAAACATTCCACATTAAAAGAAAAAAAGATCGCCTTGGCATAAGGCTGTGTCAGACCAATTGACATAAGCTAGAACACCAAGGCTATATCAATTTTGTTTGTTTGTTTCCTGCCCCATCTTTTGTGCCATACAGTGGCGTCGCTCCCACACCGCTCATTCCGAGACATCAAAATGTTATGCTCTGCATAGTTAATGCGGGATTGTCTTTAGCCATGGCAAGCTCCTAGCATAACATCATCGGTCCTAAATCCTCCGATGTCGGGGTGTGGCTGCCCGTGTGGCGGGGTAATCAAAAACAGTCACACACGTAATGTTCTCATCCCTAGCTGGTGCATTTGTACCATAGTGTTCGATTTACAATAATAATGATAACAAAAGTAATATATCGCAATGATGATGATAATGATATATATCTGTTGCAGGCTAAACATCTGGTTCAGACCTTGTGCATACAACTGCAGTCACCCCTTCTGGACGAAGAACTAGCATTGCAGGTGAGTATCTACATAAATCTATAAATCTGTAACCTCAGGTTTCATTTTTGGCTCAAGTGAGTCTGTAGTATGATGGTAGTTCGGTTGTGTGTATGTGTGTGTGTTGCGTCCGTCGTCTAATCTCCAAGCTTTAACGTATTTTCTCGGGAAATAGAAGGCATACATTGTTCAAACTTTGCACACATATAGATGTCTATGCAAGCTTTCAAACAATAATGATTTGAATAATTAAATACTTAAAACAACACTGTAAACAGATAACAAACAGATAACATTTTAGATTAGTGGTGTTAGAGAGTATTCAACAGGCAACATGAGTTAAGAAACTCATCATCACTGATAGCTCATTGGTAGAGTGTCTGTCTGTCATGCCAATGGTTCCGGGTCCGATTCTCGGCACGGGCACTTTTTTAATTTTTTGTTATTTTTATTTTTAGTTGTATCTATTAACGATAGTTTCATTTGTACTTTAACATTTTATTGGCAATTTTGTACTTTAGACACCCCCCTCCATCTTTGTTTGTTGTTGTCCCACATGTTCCTGTTCAGGTGAGCCTTGAAGGCTTTGCCTCTTGTGGTTTGTAAGGCTAGGATGTATGTGAATCGGTGACAGTTTGTTAGTCACATGTCTCTGTGTGTTTGTGTTTTCACAGATCATGAAGGACATGGCCTTGATATCCAGATCGTACCACCCACTTTCATCATCAGAAAACAATGGCCATAAGAATGGCGTGACCATGATGTGGATTGTGTGTGGAGATCAGTGAGAATAGTTACTTACCTGTCTGTTTCTGGGCATTATTTTTGTTCTTCTTAGATCATGAAGGACATGGCCTTGATAGCCAGATCGTACCACCCACTTTCATCATCAGAAAACAATGGCCATAAGAATGGCGTGACCATGATGTGGATTGTGTGTGGAGATCAATGAAAATAGTGACTTACCTGTCTGTTTCTGTGGTTTTGTTTTCTTTCTTCTTAGATCATGAAGAACATGGCAACGATAGCCAGATTGTACCACCCTCTATCATCGTCATCAGACAGCGGCGTGAAGAACGGTGTCACGGTGACGTGGATGGCCAAAAAACTGATGAAGGAGGCCAACCATGAGAGCATCACCAGCCCCCAGCTCATCATCAAGGTCAGTTTATCTTCACCACTCTTATCTACTTTTTCTTCTTCGTCAATTGCTCTGACAGTGTCTTGTCGTAGACGCACAGATGTGTCATGCTGCCGTTAAGCGCCTAACTAAGAAATAATTGGGCCCAGCTTATCCGTCGTTGGCTGGAACCACTCTTTATAATTCTGAATACTTAGGAGGGTTTTTTCATGTACGACCGTTCAGGACCAAGTCATTCATATCAATTTGTAAAGTAAAATAAAAATCGTAAGAGATACGTTTTGAAGAGCTTCAAAGTGATTAGCAGCACACTGCATTAATTGATGTTAGAATATTCAGTCATAGCTTCAGTCTTTGTTTCCTAATGACAGATACATTCTAGAGGATCAAAAAGTCCTAAAGTGCTCGTATACTAAACCCCTATTGCTCGAGAAGAAGCCAGTCAACTGCAGTTACAGGGTTCATAGGGGCCTTACAAGTCCTTATAAGTCTTGACCAATTGAAATCTCCAAGTAAGGCCTTACAAGTGCTTACATTCACTTCAAGGTCCTTACAAGTCCTGACGGCTGCAAGAAACTGCCCTGAGCAGCAAGACCATACTCAAAATAGATTGCAGAAGCAGCGATTTTACACTTGAGAAACATCGCTCGGCACCTACTTCACCTAACCCCCTCCCCCCACCTTCCCGTTCCAACTGACTTCTTAGCAGACGAACGATGCACCGCGAGTTTTCAAGAGAAATTGGACTGAAATCTCGTTCTTTATCCTGGTGTCGTTTTGCGAGAAAACGTGTATATCTGTGTCAGCCATAGTTTTTGTATCACAATGCTGGGAAAGTGTCCCTTTCAAGATCGTTTGCTAAAAGATACAGATTATCCTAAGGCCTACAGGTCCTTACAAGGTTCTTACTTGGGGATAGCTGAAAGCCCTGGGAACCCTGAATTAGCTTGTTTCTAGAGGGGAAAGAAAGATAAGAGAGAGCACTGTAGTGTACAGTTCTGCCTTTTGGTGATGATGTTTTTTGCTGTTCTTTTCTATTTCAGTGTAGCCACATGTTCAAGTGGGTGGCGTTTGTCAGTAAGGAGTGTGTATGTATGTATGTGTGTGCGTGTTTGTGCATGTATGTGTGTGTGCATACGTGTGTGTGTGTGCATGCATATATTAGCTCTACGATGTTCCTGCTTTAACTACGCTTTGCTAAGCTCTGTTGTTTATTTTTTCTCTGCGTTTCAGCGTAGCCACGTGTTCAAGTGGCTGGCCTTTGTCAGTCAGGAGTTTGACAGTGACGTGGTGTCCTCCTTCCTGGGCGTGGCTCTGCCGGCACTCATCAGGGAGTCGGAGAGCATCGGCAAAGGTACCGTAAGCAACTGTGGGAGATACAGAGCTCTTTTAGCATTAGTCGTAACTGTGATAATCTGGGTGTGGCTCTGCCAGCCCTCATTTGGCAAAGGCAAGAAACAGTAGGAGATGGAGAGTCACAAAGCGTTGGTGAAGGTAAGGACTGTATGCTTGGTTTTGTTTTGAGGAACTGTAGTAGAAAGAGAGCTCTTTTGTCAGTTGATTCAAGGCTAATAACTTTGGATTTGGTTTAGCAGCACTGAAAAAGAAAGTGTGAGGAAGGGGGGACAATTCTCCTCTATCGGTGATGATGATGACAACAGTAATGATGATAATGATGGTTTTGCAGAAGAAACGTTGAAGCAGCTGTCAGCCGAAGTGATGGACTGGCTGAAGAAGAAGGTGGGGGTGGAACAGTTCTCCTCCGTCTACTCCAGCGTCCAGGAGCAGCGGCGACAGACCAAGGAGAAGAGGAAGCAGAAGAGAGCCATTGCCGTGAGTGGTTGATTTGTTCACAGACAGGGGTGTCTGTGGGTGCGCCCGAGGCGATTGGGTGCAGTTTCAGGCAGCTGACTGCCTGAAGAAAGGGCTTTCAATATGAAATCAAGCTTTTGAGCATTGGCGTTCGCCTTGGCATGAGGCTGTCAGACCACTGGACATAAGCTGGAACACCAAGGCTACATCCAAATGTTATCTTTGGATGGTTGTGCAGGAATTGTCTTAAGCCATGACAAGCTCCTAGCATAACATAATCAGTCTAAAATCCTCCAAAGTCGGAGTGTGGCTGCCCACGTGGCGGGGTAATCAAAAACGGTCACGCATGTAATGTTCTCATCCCTAGCTGGTGCATTTGTACCATAGTGTTCAAGGGCTTCGGCTGTTGGGATGATCCCTGGAGTCTCAAGCCAGGGAATGACAACAACAATAACAACAACATCAGTGTTTGGGCAAGAAAGTTCATGCCAAAGTATGGGTCAATGCATGCACCCATGCACAGAGAGTGTGTGTGTGTGTCCGTGTGTGACCAAAAGAGAGAGAATGTATGTGTTTGTATGTGAGTGCGTTAGTGTGCCTTTGTATCTGTGTGTGTGCTGTTTGTGCATGTATGTGTTTTCGTATGAAAGATGTGTATGAACTGTTTATGTTCATGCATTTGTGTGTGTGTGCTACGTCTGTTAGCTTATATGCGTGTGATTTGTGTAAGCCTGTGTGTGTGTGTGTGTGTGTATGTTTGTTGTTTGTTTGTGCGTGTCTTAGATATGTATGTGTGTGTGTGTGTGTATGTTTGTTGTTTGTTTGTGCTTGTCTTAGATTTTGAGTGTATGTGTGTGGGTTTGTGAAATTATTTTTGAGTATATGCTTGTTGATGCATCATCAATGGTATGACTGTACTCCATAGAGTGGTGTTTTGAATCGAGTGTTGATGTTTACAAGACTGAAGTATACATTGGATCGACATAATTATTGTTTAACCCTTTCGCCGCCAGCCATCAGCCAAAACTTTATGTCAAACTTACCTAGGTAATGAAAAGTTGGCATCTGCAGTACTGTGAATCCCCCAATGACATGCATCAAATAAACCATTTCCTTATCTCCCAAAATTAACAACATAAGGATATTGGATAACTGATCCAACTTTCATGCCTTTTAGGAGCATGGGTGTTAAATCAGTGTGGTGCTAAAATGCGACATCGGCAGTGAAAGGGTTAAAACTGATTGTAAACAAACAAAGGCTCGATTCATTGATTGATTGATTGATTGATTTGACAGGCGGTGAACCACCCAGAGATCTCGGCAGCGAAGAGAATGAAGAAGAACAAAGACAGAAAGAAGGCGGTGAGAGAAGACCGCAAACAACGAATAAAGAAAACCAAGCTGTCCGTCTACCAACACCAGTAGGCTGGAGACAGACAGAGAGAAAGAAGAATAACAAAGACAAGAGAGAAAGAAAGAGAGAGAGAGAGAAAGGGACTTTGTGAAAGAAAGATAGAGAGAAGAAAAGTGAGACAGACGGGCAAATGGAGGTAGAAAGAGAGAGGCCACTAAGAAAGTGTGTGTATGTGTTTCTGCAAATATTTGATGCATACTTGTAATTAATCGAGTATGTATGGGTGTGTTGGCTTCAATGTGCATCCTACTAATGTAAATCTTATAAAAGAGGGGAGGCGCTGAGCGCGCGCCGCATTTGAATCGCCCTCCTTTGTTCCCTGTTGTGCGAGCTACCGCGAGGCAGAGCTTTTCTGGCAAGAACGACCCGATCCCTGGGATCGGTTGTTTTCTCTTTAAAGAAGTGTGGAATGATTTAATGAATTGGGCTGTAAATTAACTATGTCACGATTTTTGTTGGTATGCTGTTTTGATGTCATTTTACATGTCATGTTTTGAGAACGATCTAAAGTGCCATGGTACACATGGTAGAATAACATGTATGCTTGGTTGGAGGAGTACATTTGCTTAGATATTGTAGAATCAATGCCAGTGCAACCCCTTCATGTACGATGTTTGATATTAGTCAAGTTTGGCGTCATTACTTGTGAGGTATGTGTGTGTGTGTGAGCGCATGACAGTTGTGTGTATACTTGCTTGGTTTGTGGGCGAGTGACTTTTTTCTCCTTGTCTTAGTAAAATGTTACTGGTTTATTTTGGAATCATACCATCGGCATCACCATAGCAGGCATGGGAATTGTTAGAGACAAAAAGCTCTGAAAAGCCCCCCCGTCATTTTTACAGTGTTAAAATATATCATAAAAATTGAAGTATTTAGTAACTCAAATTTTGCCATACATTTTTTTTTTCCGCGAATTCGTGGACAATTCCCATGCCTGCATAGACATGCTATGTATTTGATGTACATTTGATTGATGTGATTGAGAGTTGTTGCCTTGTTCTATTCTGAAAAATAAAGAATACTACATTGTATAAGAAATTCAATTGTGAGGTTTGTAGAATGTTTGTTGCACTGTATGATGTGTATCTGGTGTTGTGTGTGTGTTCATCTCTCGGTGTTCTCACATTATACACTCCTTTCAAACGTTAACCCCTTGACTGCCACCAACGTATCATGTACTGACCTGATGCTATGTATCTGGTGTTGTGTGTGTGTTCATCTCTCGGTGTTCTCACATTATACACTCCTTTCAAACGTTAACCCCTTGACTGCCACCAACGTATCACGTACTGACCTGATGACATCACTGATGATGTCATCAGATGAAGAGGAATAACCCTGATATGCTGGCTTTTGCTCTAAGACATTCAAGAGAGTTATATCCCCAGACCATTTTGCCAGTTGTCTTTTTTCATGGCATGATTTGCCCAATGATTTTTTCTTTAATTTTCTCTGGCAGTCAAGGGGTTAATGCATATGTGTGAGCAGGCATATGATATACACACTCTCACGAACGGATGCACACATATACTCACACGCACCACTCGCACCCAAACTTTGCATGCACATGCGTGTGCACACATTCACACACATGCACTCGTATCTATCGATTTCATATAAGCCAAAAAACATTTTCTGCTGACTGGAATCAAACGCACACAAAAACAGGATCTAAAATCCTGTAGAACCTGAATACTGATATCTCACACTGTAGCATGACACTTGACTTTGTTTTCCGGGTTTTTTTTCTCATTTTTTTCCACAAGTTGTTACCTTAGCACCTGAGAAAAAAAATCAATCAAAGAAATAAAAAGGAAAGGAAAAAAACAATGATTCCGGCTGCTGCTGATTGCCATCGGTCATCAGTTTCATATGCAATTGTGTGTGTGTCCGGGAAAAGATTAAAAACCGCATCAAAACAGTAAAGCGTAATTATATTTGGGCAATTCAGCAAGGCGACACACACAGGCATACGCACTCACCAAAACATGCAGACACACAAACAATGGACAATACGAAGACCAAAATAAAACTTTGAGAAGGTTCAACCTCTTTTTGTCCCATTTGTAACGTTCAGCACGGATCGCACCGTGAGACCTAAGAGCCGATGAGTAAGGAAAAGACATCTTTTAGAATGTGTTTATATCCAAGTTGGAGTCTGCCAGCGTATACTCATCAAGATCAATAATCTTTTTGTTTGTGGCTCAAGCCACAAACCTATAACTCACTTTGTCGGTCTGTCGGTCGGTCGGTCCAAAATTGTCACACATATTGACAAAATTGTCGCACTTCAAATCGAGGCTGCACTTCAAATTGAGGCCGCTCTTTAAAATGATGTATTTTAAAAGCGTACAAAATAATAAACATACGTAATACAGACACTACAACAGACACGACGAGTATGCGGTGCTTCTTTCGATGAGTATAAGTAGGATACATAGTTTTAAATGTTTTCCAAAAGATATAAAAAGTTACGAAATGGTGCAGAGATAACATTCTGGTTTACAGATTAAAATTATTGAAAAGCCAGGGGAGGTGACTCATGATTGGAGTGGTAAAAAATAGACCGCGTGCCACAAACTATTGCGAAATCGCGCTTGTTTTTCTTCTGATCTCTCTCTCTCATCACTTTCATTTGGTAGTTGGTATATTCTAGTCATCACTTTCATTTGGTAGTTGGTATATTCTAGTCATTACTTTCATTTGGTAGTTGGTATATTCTAGTCATTACTTTCATTTGGTAGTTGGTATATTCTAGTCATCACTTTCATTTGGTAGTTGGTATATTCTAGTCATTACTTTCATTTGGTAGTTGGTATATTCTAGTCATCACTTTCATTTGGTAGTTGGTATATTCTAGTCATCACTTTCATTTGGTAGTTGGTATATTCTAGTCATCACTTTCATTTGGTAGTTGGTATATTCTAGTCATCACTTTCATTTGGTAGTTGGTATATTCTAGTCATCACTTTCATTTGGTAGTTGGTATATTCTAGTCATCACTTTCATTTGGTAGTTGGTATATTCTAGTCATCACTTTCATTTGGTAGTTGGTATATTCTAGTCATCACTTTCATTTGGTAGTTGGTATATTCTAGTCATCACTTTCATTTGGTAGTTGGTATATTCTAGTCATCACTTTCATTTGGTAGTTGGTATATTCTAGTCATCACTTTCATTTGGTAGTTGGTATATTCTAGTCATCACTTTCATTTGGTAGTTGGTATATTCTAGTCATCACTTTCATTTGGTAGTTGGTATATTCTAGTCATCACTTTCATTTGGTAGTTGGTATATTCTAGTCATCACTTTCATTTGGTAGTTGGTATATTCTAGTCATCACTTTCATTTTGTAGTTGGTATATTCTAGTCATCACTTTCATTTGGTAGTTGGTATATTCTAGTCATCACTTTCATTTGGTAGTTGGTATATTCTAATCATTACTTTCATTTGGTAGTTGGTATATTCTAGTCATTACTTTCATTTGGTAGTTGGTATATTCTAGTCATCACTTTCATTTGGTAGTTGGTATATTCTAGTCACAGAGACTTATCTCTGTCAAATTCAGACTGCTCTCCCCAGAGCGTGTCGCCGCAAGTGCAATGCCTACACAATTTTTTTGTTTTTGTTTGGAAAACCTAGCTATCAATTTGGCCATACCAGGCAGCGGGATTTCTCCCTGCTCTTACCGACTTTCAACTGCTGTGGGATTTTTCCGTGTGTAAAGTGCACGGGTCACTTTTTTTTACTACAAAAACCCCACAAAAACCCCAGTTGAAATAACCGACATCTCTTTACTGTTACCGGTAGATATTGATCATTTTATTTGATGATCTTATTGGGGTTTGGATTGTTTTAAACAAATTTTTTTTTATTCCCAGTTCTATTAGAACGGAGTACATTGGAATGATAATGAAAGCCCGTGTCTCTCTCTTTCTTTCTGTAAGTGTGTCAGTCTGTCTGCGGATGTATTTTGATCTCATAAGTTTCTTTATTGTCCATTGGCATTGTACAACGCTCATGGAAACTTGTCTTCCACCGTGTAAAATAAGATGAGCTCACTCATCATGATATATAATTGTATTGTAAATAATTGTATTAAACATAAATTTACATTAACATGAAATATGTAACTCTCACACCACACCCAATCATTCATCCGCTCTCCTGCTTATTCATCATGCAAACCACCACCACTTCCGCCTTCATTTTTAACATTTTCTCTGCTTTTTTCCTTCCCTTTTTTTCTTGTTCCTTTTCTTCTTTTTTTTCTCCCCCCCCCCCTTTTTTTTTAGTTAGGCTTCTTTCCCCCGCTGTCTTTCATCATATTGTGTGTGGCTCAAACCATTGTTTTTAACCTAGCCACTATTTGTACACAATTGTATTGTACATGATTGTATTGTACATGATTGTATTGTACATGATTGTATTGTACATGATTGTATTGTACATGATTGTATTGTACACGATTGTATTGTACATGATTGTATTGTACATGATTGTATTGTACATGATTGTATTGTACATGATTGTATTGTACATGATTGTATTGTACATGATTGTATTGTACATGATTGTATTGTACACGATTGTATTGTACATGATTGTATTGTACATGATTGTATTGTACATGATTGTATTGTACATGATTGTATTGTACATGATTGTATTGTACATGATTGTATTGTACATGATTGTATTGTACATGATTGTATTGTACATGATTGTATTGTACATGATTGTATTGTACATGATTGTATTGTACATGATTGTATTGTACATGATTGTATTGTACATGATTGTATTGTACATGATTGTATTGTACATGATTGTATTGTACATGATTGTATTGTACATGATTGTATTGTACATGATTGTATTGTACATGATTGTATTGTACATGATTGTATTGTACATGATTGTATTGTACATGATTGTATTGTACATGATTGTATTGTACATGATTGTATTGTACATGATTGTATTGTACATGATTGTATTGTACATGATTGTATTGTACATGATTGTATTGTACATGATTGTATTGTACATGATTGTATTGTACATGATTGTATTGTACATGATTGTATTGTACATGATTGTATTGTACATGATTGTATTGTACATGATTGTATTGTACATGATTGTATTGTACATGATTGTATTGTACATGATTGTATTGTACATGATTGTATTGTACATGATTGTATTGTACATGATTGTATTGTACATGATTGTATTGTACATGATTGTATTGTACATGATTGTATTGTACATGATTGTATTGTACATGATTGTATTGTACATGATTGTATTGTACATGATTGTATTGTACATGATTGTATTGTACATGATTGTATTGTACATGATTGTATTGTACATGATTGTATTGTACATGATTGTATTGTACATGATTGTATTGTACATGATTGTATTGTACATGATTGTATTGTACATGATTGTATTGTACATGATTGTATTGTACATGATTGTATTGTACATGATTGTATTGTACATGATTGTATTGTACATGATTGTATTGTACATGATTGTATTGTACATGATTGTATTGTACATGATTGTATTGTACATGATTGTATTGTACATGATTGTATTGTACATGATTGTATTGTACATGATTGTATTGTACATGATTGTATTGTACATGATTGTATTGTACATGATTGTATTGTACATGATTGTATTGTACATGATTGTATTGTACATGATTGTATTGTACATGATTGTATTGTACATGATTGTATTGTACATGATTGTATTGTACATGATTGTATTGTACATGATTGTATTGTACATGATTGTATTGTACATGATTGTATTGTACATGATTGTATTGTACATGATTGTATTGTACATGATTGTATTGTACATGATTGTATTGTACATGATTGTATTGTACATGATTGTATTGTACATGATTGTATTGTACATGATTGTATTGTACATGATTGTATTGTACATGATTGTATTGTACATGATTGTATTGTACATGATTGTATTGTACATGATTGTATTGTACATGATTGTATTGTACATGATTGTATTGTACATGATTGTATTGTACATGATTGTATTGTACATGATTGTATTGTACATGATTGTATTGTACATGATTGTATTGTACATGATTGTATTGTACATGATTGTATTGTACATGATTGTATTGTACATGATTGTATTGTACATGATTGTATTGTACATGATTGTATTGTACATGATTGTATTGTACATGATTGTATTGTACATGATTGTATTGTACATGATTGTATTGTACATGATTGTATTGTACATGATTGTATTGTACATGATTGTATTGTACATGATTGTATTGTACATGATTGTATTGTACATGTATTGTATTGTATTGTACATGATTGTATTGTACATTGTACATGATTGTATTGTACATGATTGTATTGTACATGATTGTATTGTACATGATTGTATTGTACATGATTGTATTGTACATTGATTGTATTGTACATGATTGTATTGTACATGATTGTATTGTACATGATTGTATTGTACATGATTGTATTGTACATGATTGTATTGTACATGATTGTATTGTACATTGTATTGTATTGTACATGATTGTATTGTACATTGATTGTATTGTACATTGATTGTATTGTACATGATTGTATTGTACATTGATTGTATTGTACATGATTGTATTGTACATGATTGTATTGTACATGATTGTATTGTACATTGTATTGTACATGATTGTATTGTACATGATTGTATTGTACATGATTGTATTGTACATGATTGTATTGTACATTGATTGTATTGTACATTGTATTGTATTGTACATGATTGTATTGTACATTGTACATGATTGTATTGTACATGATTGTATTGTATTGTACATGATTGTATTGTACATGATTGTATTGTATTGTACATTGATTGTATTGTACATGATTGTATTGTACATGATTGTATTGTACATTGTACATTGTATTGTACATGATTGTATTGTACATGATTGTATTGTACATGATTGTATTGTACATGATTGTATTGTACATGATTGTATTGTACATACATTGATTGTATTGTACATGATTGTATTGTACATTGATTGTATTGTACATTGATTGTATTGTACACGATTGTATTGTATTGTATTGTACATTGTATTGTATTGTACATGATTGTATTGTACATGATTGTATTGTACATGATTGTATTGTACATGATTGTATTGTACATGATTGTATTGTACATGATTGTATTGTACATGATTGTATTGTACATGATTGTATTGTACATGATTGTATTGTACATGATTGTATTGTACATGATTGTATTGTACATGATTGTATTGTACATGATTGTATTGTACATGATTGTATTGTATTGTACATGATTGTATTGTACATGATTGTATTGTACATGATTGTATTGTACATGATTGTATTGTACATGATTGTATTGTACATGATTGTATTGTACATGATTGTATTGTACATGATTGTATTGTACATGATTGTATTGTACATGATTGTATTGTACATGATTGTATTGTACATGATTGTATTGTACATGATTGTATTGTACATGATTGTATTGTATTGTACATGATTGTATTGTACATGATTGTATTGTACAAGATTGTATTGTACATGATTGTATTGTACATGATTGTATTGTACATGATTGTATTGTACATTGATTGTATTGTACATGATTGTATTGTACATGATTGTATTGTACATGATTGTATTGTACATGATTGTATTGTACATGATTGTATTGTACATTGATTGTATTGTACATGATTGTATTGTACATGATTGTATTGTACATGATTGTATTGTACATGATTGTATTGTACATGATTGTATTGTACATGATTGTATTGTACATGATTGTATTGTACATGATTGTATTGTACATGATTGTATTGTACATGATTGTATGGTACATGATTGTATGGTACATGATTGTATTGTACATGATTGTACAAAATGAACTGAAGAAAACCAACAGCAGGCAATCAGTAAATGCGATATTTTGTCCCCCCACTCTTCCTTCTACCCTCCCTCTATTTTCCCTTCTCTTCCATTCTCACCACATGCATATTCCCAACCTTCCACCATAGCCTCTCCCTTCCTGCTCAACTCCCTTTCACAACATAATAAGAATCGAATTTCCATTCTGTTCCAGCTGACAGTAGGATTCACACTTCCATCATGTGGTGATTTTCACTATCAGCTGGCGTCAACAGGACACACACACACCGTTCAGCGTTATAAATAATAGACCACAGACTTGAGAGCTCAGAAAGCAGAGAGGATAGATTATTAGATACCAAAGCAACCATCACTCTACGTAGAACCTTTACAGGCTTTATAACTCAGCAGGCATAGGGGAAACAAAACTATACATCTACATAGAACTTAAAAACTATTGCGGAAGCTAAGCAGGGTTTTGCTACATGAAACGTTAGAGCTAAGACATCAGAGAGAAGATATCAATGATCAAAGAGAACAAGAAGAAGAAAACCAAACCGGTCACCACTTTCTACAAAGATTTTTCGACCTTTGGAACCCCTACTATCACTATGACTGCACAACTGGGGCTCTGCTTTCTCATCCTGGCTGCAAACTGGGCTGCTGCTGCTGAAGACACCTACACTGACAATGAGGACACAAGTTCCAGTGTACTTAGTAATATTCAGCTGCAGAAGTTGTCAAGCCAGCTGCAGCAGCAGTCAGAGAGGCTGGACCAGCTGCAACGGCTGTCAACGCAGCAGCAACTGCAATCGGAACATCAATCACAGCACCTGAAAAGCCTCCAAGGCCAGGTCGACCTGATGGAAGGGATCCAAGAGGGGCAC
The DNA here is from genome assembly GCA_017654935.2 of Phymorhynchus buccinoides. NCBI lineage: Eukaryota > Metazoa > Mollusca > Gastropoda > Neogastropoda > Raphitomidae > Phymorhynchus > Phymorhynchus buccinoides. The sequence continues at coordinate 52,224,814 of CM065694.1, forward strand.
TCTGTCAGCATTGGGGCACTCAACTCCAGCTCGTATCACAAGCAAGGTCAGATTTTCTAATGAAGTTTCCTGTTCTTTTCAATAGACTCCCAGTGAAGAGAATATCATGGGTGCAACTGCACAACATAAAAAAACCCTGAAAGGCCGGGGTCCAGGAGTAATGTCCCCCTGCAGCTGAGGAAAACAAATGATTTATGAAAGTATTTTAGTTTGCTTTTCTACAATTTATACAAATGCTTATTTTAAAGTTTAAAAAATACGGTAGACACGCAAAGATCTTGTTTGACAAATTAAAAAAAAAAAGGAAATTCCTTTTCTGGTAAAATTCAAAAGCAGGAAATCCTTGTATACCAGGAAAAGTTGGACCCATGGAACATGCTTTCTGTCATGTTATTCATTGATGGGGAGGTGATAACACTGACAGGGGAGGTGATAACACTGACAGGCGTGCATGTGGTTATGTTACAACCTAACATAATTCTGCGGCTGTTTTGGACCCGTTTAGTTGGAAAGGCTTGTGAAATTCCAACACTTTCATGGAAGACGACTCACTTTAATTATTACCAGCATTTTCCTCCTCTGAAGTCGGAGTGTGGCTGCCGTGACGAGGTAATCAAAAGCAGTCACATACGTAATGTTCTCATCCCTAGCTGGTGCACTTGTACCATAGTGTTGCTTCGGCTGTTGGGATGATCCCTGGAGTCTTTAAGCCAATGTACTATAACAACAACCTGAACCAGCATTTTCCAATGAGGGTGAATACCTTCTTCTTTTTTTTCCCTTTGCTTTCTTCTGTAGGACATGGCACTCAAATTAGGAAGCTAAAATGATTCCCCAAATGACATTGCTAGAAAAAAAGATATTCCCTATGCGTTAACCCTTTCACCGCCAGCCATATTTCAGCTAAACATGTCCATTATATTTACCTGGGTAGAGAACAAAATTCATCTGCAGTATTGGGGATTCTTCTGTGACATATATGAAATAAGGCCTAACCTTACTTCCCAAAACTGAGACAATAGGGTCTTTGGATAATAGACCCCAATTTGATGCCTTTTAGTGAGATAGGTGTTAAATCACTGTGGTGCTAAAATGCGACTTTGGCGGTGAAAGGGTTAAAGAATGTAAGAAAAAAAATAACTAAAAAATATTTCAGCGTTTTGCTCATCTGTACCTTTTATCTTCACAAAGCTAGGTGCCATAGTTAGTTTTTTTGGGGGTGGGGTGGGGTGTTAGGTTAGGTTAGGTTAGGTATTAGGACAGGCTTTCTCAGCCTAGGCCTTGCGGCCTATAAAAAGTCCCATCATTGGCATATACATTTTGATTTTGCATTGGGGTCTCACACAAAAAATACATTTATGCAAGCAATCAAATCATTTTTAATAATTACTAATCAAATTCCTCCAGAAAGAGATCTATAAATTTTGGTAATTCGTCCACAAGATTCTTGAAACAATTAGTATTAGGTGCATATTAGTAGGGAGGTCATTCCATTATGAAGCAACTCTGTTAGAATAAAACAATATTTCCTAATGTTAGTACATCAGTGTTTAATAAAAAAAAATTGCCCTCAGACCTTCTTGTATTATGATATTGTGATACAGTGAATATAGTGAGTCAACAGAAATATTGTCTATTTTATATGTTTGAGGTCTCCTCTCAATCTGTGCCTCTATTTCTCTCATTAACAGTTACACTAGATTTTCATTGTTGATTTGTTCACCTCTGTAATTGTAGCGCTTTACCTCAGATGCTGCTGTTTGACTTTTCTTCTTTTTGTCCTAGCTGCTTTCACGGTCACATACAGCTCGTTCAAGTCCTTGAACGTAGGCACTGGCGGCACCCTGAAATACGATACCATCATCACCGACATTGGCAACGGATACACCCCCTTGACAGGCCACTTCGCGGCTCCCTACCCTGGCCTCTACGCTTTCTTTGCCAGCGTGCGCAAAACCGCTAACAGGCGTGAAGGGATCACCTTGGGAATCTACAAAGATGAACAAATACTGGTTAGCTTCACCTCGGAGGGGGCCTATGATCCTTGGGATTACGGCGTCGCTTTCACGACGGCTCATCTTCGTAAAGGGGAGAGCGCTTATGTCAAACATACAGGATGGGGGGACACTTTCTTGGAAGCTGGGCCTTTTACCTCCTTCTCTGGTTTGCTGGTCGCTGCTGATTGATTTCTGAGGAAATGAAAATGCACACAAGTGCACCCTTCGTAAACCATATAAGAATGTAATCCGTAAATAAGTAAAGGAAAAGATAAAGCGTGGAAATGCGTCTGCATATTTCCTTCTTTCTTTTATTTAGTTACAGGTTTACACATGGTTTTTTGTGTCTAACTGCAATGTGCACGTGCGTTTATTCTCTTTGCTGTTTGCATAATCTTGTGGGAGTAGAACATCCAAATTTGCCAAGCTGTTGTACAGATAAAAAACTCATGAAATGAAGCAAATTCCAGTCTCATTTTGCCCATGAGACGAGCGTTAATGTCTAGCATTCGTCTCATGGGCAAATTTGACTGAAATGTTCTTTATTTCATGAGATAATTGGGGTGGGCTTCTTACCCGCCCATGCGCTTTTTACCCCGTCTTCCCCTTCAGTTCTTCTTCTTCTGCGTTCCTGGGCCATAAGGCCACAATGGGTATGTGCGTGTCCGTTTTCCAGTTTTCACTGGTGTCCTCGCTGCATTCAGCCGACACATTCTGATTACGGAGAAGCTCAAAGGAGAAAACTATATGGAACATTATTTTTGGGGGGAAAAAGGCAGGAGAATGGGCCAAAAAGTCAGAAAGATAAATGACACAAAGCAAGGAAAAAGGAAAAGTAGATTAGAGGAAAATACAAGCACAGAACTTCCAGAAGGTGGGGAACTATTTGTACGGAAGACCCTCCAGAGGAACTTACCCTATTTTTCTGACTATAAGGCGATGCTTTTTTCCAAGACTCAGACCCCTGCGTCTTATAATGTGACTGATGAAATAGTAAGAAAATCTGAAATCATATAGTAAAATTAAAAAAGCCAAGTGTCCGTGTGTGTGTCTGTCTGTCTGTCTGAAACACAAAACAGGCCTTATAACTCCGCCGTTTTTCGACCGAATCACTTCAAATTTGCTGTGAGCCCTAACGGGGCGATGACAACGGCAACCGAGGCGGCCGTATCATTTGAGCGGTGTCGCAAATGCGCGAAATCCGCCGGCCTCTCGGCGCCCGTATCTCCGGCATTTCTGGACCGATTGCCTTCAAATTTGGTAGGTAGATGACCGGGGACGGTGACTATCGGTGTGCCAAACCGGAAGCGAATCGGTTCAGAAACGCGGCGAAACCAGTACCTGGCGTTACCAGTACGGTGCATTGCCAGTACTAGGCGTTGCGCTAGTTTCAGTAAAATTTGGGGGATGCGCCATAGTCCGAAAAATATTGTAGGTTATAATTCCAAACATTTCTTTTTGATCAGTTTCATTAAACACACTATTTTATCAACAAAGAACAGTCATCTTGATCAGGGTTTTTTTCTTTTATTAATAAACACACTCTTTATCTCTACTCCATCAACAACAACAAAGAAAACAACAAAGAAAACAACAAATCATCTTAATCAGTTTTAATAAATACACTAACATAGTCATCTGAAACACTAAAAGTTTTTTTAATTCTTATTAAACACACACTTCATCTTTCATCCATCAACAAAAAACCCCAATAATTTTGATAAGTTTCAATAAACACTCATAGTTAGTTAGTCTGTTATAGTCCCGTCAACAGCTATGGTTATCTCAGGACTGTCACCGCATAAAAATCTACCACGTATAGCAAAACACAAATCCATGAATCTTAACAACGTACAAAACCTGAAAACAAAAAATGTAGTACAATTCATAACATGACACTTCCATTATTATACCCTATAGCACATAAGTCCACACAGTGCTGGAAACGTGGAGCTACCATACTCTCGTTTATCGGATCCAGGTTAAAAAAAACAGTAAAAAAGGATAACAAATACATACTAGAAAGCTAAAATACATAAAAAATGCTATATAAGTGAATATGCACTGCAGAATGGACAACAGGTGCCCACTCAAGTGCGCAAGTATCACGTGTGGATGCCAGTGTACAATAAAATATAAAAAAACCTGGCATGTCATAAATTGTAAAAAGGAAAAACGTGGAAGGGTTTTATAGAAAAAATGCAGGTGAATGGACCAATAACTGAATAAGGCAGAAAGAAGTAGACGCCAGAAAGCAAAAAGAAGAGAAAAGGCAGAGTCAAAGAGAGTGATAGAGTAGGGGAAGTTACTAGCATAGAACTTCCAGAAGAAGGGGGAACTATTTCTGCTGAAAGACCCCCTGGTATCCCCACGGGAGGGCCATAACCACATAAGCCAGCCTAAGCCGTTGCCCGCCTCCTACGACGAGGACATGTGGTTGGACTTTAGGAGGCTGTTGGGCTACTCTCCGTAAGACCCCCCCCCCCCCCCCCCCCCCCCCCCCCACCATGAAAGGTGGAAGCCCGCCGGGGGTGAATAAACACTCATAATCTACTCTATGAATAAAGAACACAACCATGTTGATCGTTTTGATTAAACACTCTTTAGCCTATGAACAAACACTTCAGCAGTCATCTTGATCATTTTGATTAAACACTCTTTACTCCATGAGCAAAGAACACAATCATTTTGATTAAACACACCCTTTAACATAATCATCTTGATCAGTTTGATTAAACACACCCTTTGACACAGTCATCTTGATCAGTTTGATTAAACACACCCTTTGACACAGTCATCTTGATCAGTTTGATTAAACACACCCTTTGACACAGTCATCTTGATCAGTTTGATTAAACACACCCTTTAACCTTTACCAGACTTCCCGGGTCGCCCACGACCCATTGACACAGAAAAAATGTTAGATCTCTAAAACTATTTAAGCAATCTTCATGAAATTTCATAACTTTGTCAAAAATATAAATGGCTTTAAGTGTGTTAAATTTCATTAATGTGTATAAAATATAAATGACGTAATATGACGCGTCATTTTAACATACTTGTCCAGATGACGCGGATCTCCTACGACCCATACTTTAAAGAGCAGAAATGTCACTGCAGTGCATTGAGTATGGGTCGTGGGAGACCCGCGCCATCTGGAGAAGCATAATCACAAGCAACATCCGGTAAAGGTTAACATAATCATCTTGATCAGTTTGATTAAACACACCCTTTGACACAGTCATCTTGATCAGTTTGATTAAACACACCCTTTGACACAATCATCTAGATCATTTACATCCATGATTGTCAATTTTCACTCAAACTGGAACAGTGGAAGGCACATATTCGGACACTTCAAAACTAAAAAGGCACATTTTTAGGCACTCCCAAAACTCGAACACTCCACACATTCGGACACTTCAAAACTAAAAAAGGCACATTTTTAGGCACCTTAAAAACTTAGTCCAAAATAAAAAATAACCCCCCCAAAAACAACCAAACAAAAAGATTATACAAAAGGACAGATCACCATTTTCCCTGAGTCTCATCCCGGAACAACCATATCCTTCACCCCAATATATTGCCAAAAACCAGAGACAATTTTGAGGCACTCCCAAAAACAGGAAGCCACAATTTAGGGGGCATTCCGAAAATGGAATTTCCAAGTAAGGCCAAGCACAAAAACACTGAATACACAGCATAATTATTAGGAGATTTGCTTGAACTTCAGATCTTCCTTAAAGGTGGACCTTGACGGGTGAGTTTTTGCAAGAAACACATCGAGATCACCAGAAAGACAGCCTTTTCAAGGGTCGGAACATTCACTTTGCTCTGGTTTCAACTTCAAAGAACTTTATTGTCTCAAGACTGAGAAATTAAATTGTGGCAACGCCTGCGATTCAATCACATGAAAACACAAAATTTATGAGATCTCAAAAGCATGCAAAACAACATAAAAGAAAATAGTATGCAGAATCAAACACAGTAAATCGATCCAATCATTTCCAGACATGCTAAGATACAAACACTACATACAACATACGCGATATCAACATAGTTCCCACATATACTAAGATAACAGTACAGAAAAACATTCAATACTAAAAACTGAACGGCAGTACATTAAGATAATAGATAATACAAGATTAAATATAAACATTATACATACATTAAGATACACAAGATTAAATATAATTTTTTTTAGATACATACGCGTGTATATATATATACACACATGCGCGTGCGCGCTCACAGACACATGCACACACACTGTAAAATTCAGTAGTGGGAATACAAATAGACTGGAAACTGTAAGAGAAGAATGCAATGATGTAAGAGAAGTGTTCATTTGTTCAGCATAGAAATTGACATTGGAATAAAACTGTTCTTGCATCTGACAGTCTTGAGCTTTGGAGTCCAGTAGCGTCTACCAGAAGGCAGAAGCGTGAAACACTTGCTGAGCCCATGGCTGCAGTCACTCGCAATCATTCATCCTTTTCCTTTCACTCGCCGCTCATACAGCACATTCATACTCTCCTGTCTCACACCCACAATCTTACCAGAAACATTCACTACCTTATTCAACACATTCTTACTCTTAACGCTCAAACTACCAAACCAACAAATAAAGGGAAAGGTTCAAATAGATTCAATAAAACATCTATAAAATCCATGCAGTACTGTTCTGTTTACATCTGATCTAGGCTTCTAAGTTTCTGGAGACGATAAATTCTCGATTGACACTTCTTATGTATGGCTTCAACATTGGCATTAAAATTCAATTTATCATCAATTATCGTTCCCAAGTACTTATACACACTCACTCGCTCAACTTTCATCCCATTGATAAAAAGATCGGGCACAACTGAAGGGTTTCTTCTAAAATTAATCACCATTTCTTTTGTCTTTTGCATTTCTTCTCACACCAGTTGTAAAAATCGTGAACTTGGTCAGAATTTGAGAGATCTTGGAGAGCAGAGTCATCGGAATATTTAATGAGTGGAGTAGTGTCAGTGCCAGTGCAGTCGTTTGTGTACAGGGTAAAGAGAACAGGTGAGAGGACAGTGCCTTGAGGAGAGCCAATGGAAGTGTATTTGATAGAAGAGAGAGCCTTTTCAAAGCGGACAGACTGGGACCTATTGACGAGAAAACTAATAATCCATTTAATGAGACGGAGGTCTACCTGATAGGAAAGAATCAGACCGTCAAAACGGCAATTCCTCCTTGGCAGAGATGCCGGAGAGAGTAGCCATTTTGGATGGGGTGGGTGGAGGCCAATCGCATTGTGGTTGAAGCTTTTTCTTCTTTTTGTAGTGCAGTAAAAAAACCATTGGAGCTATTTCCTTTGTTGTGAGCAAAACTCCTTTACATAAACTGTGTAACATTTAAAAAATAATTAAATAAAAAGGCTTGTATTGTAAAACTTTCGTGCAAGCGATTTGGTCTAAACTCAGGCGGTCATTAAAAAAGAGACAGCACACGCCTTCTCTTTCAGTGAAAGAATCTGACTTCCAGCACCTCCGCCAAGGAGGAAACGCTGATTTTACAGTTTGATTTCTAGGAAACCAGAGCAAAAAGAGTGTTGCGATCTCTGTAAAGGGTATTTTCCTGGTGATCTCGAAGTGTTTCTTACAAAAACTCATCCGTCAGGGTGCCCCTTTAATTAGTTTAAACGAGAAAAAAAAGAAAGCTGTAGAATTCAAATCATACAGTAGTTCAACCTGTTCTACTTTGTGCGGAGCCCTCACTAGGACACATTTACTTCCTGCGAAAAACAAACAAACAAACAAACAGAATAGTCGTCCATAGCACAGGTCATGCTTCTCATTTGACTGCAGATCGTCTGTGAAATTCAAAAACCTTGTATCTCGATTTTTAGGGGTTTTGAGTTAGATACATAGCCAGCTCTCTCATTTTTCCCACCACCTTCCACCAAAAGCTCGTATCTCTAACGACTTTCCATCTGCGGTAAATGAGGTTGTGAAAATAGGAGAAAAACTCGTAAGTCCCAAAAACCTTGTATCTTCGTTCTTTTCAAGTCAATTTTTTTTTTAAAGTAATTTTAACGAAATGCAGGACTAAACTCGTTATGTCATATATTCATCATAGTTAATAAATTGTGGTTAATTTTTTAATTTTTAAGTTTTTTTCATTTTTCTCAAAACATACAAAAATTGAGATACAAGTTTTTTTGAATTTCACTGACAAGATGATGCTGGTGTTGGGTTGCTTCTGCTCCAGAAGCCTCATTCAACAGGAGCCACAATCCTCACTGGCTTGGTCTTGATCTGAACACAAACAAAAGAGGCTTGAATTCAAAATATAAAAAAATTAAAGATAAAGGCAGCAGCATTACATGGGTGTACCTTTTCCTTTTCACAAGGATTTCAGTTTTGGTGATGTTGTTTTTTAAACTGAACTTAAAAAAAGAAAGAAAAAGAGGTCAAACTCAAAAATTGGCAATGGCACAAGAAATGAATCGTTGTCTAAATTGACTATAAATTGTGCTTTGATAATAAAGCTATAAACTTCATACATATCTGTATTGTTAAAAAATTGGGACTTTACTGGTGTTGCACTGCCTCTGGCATTGCCTCCAGGTTCGTTCCCACCATCTTTATATATAATATCTACTAATGTCCCATATGTGTCTGTTCCAGACCGGAGAACGTTAGACAAATTTTCATTCAAGCTGTAAACTTTGTCTTGGAATTGCAGGAGGGCTATCTAAAATGCCTCCACAATTCTATTTTCAGTGGGGGGAGGGTAGGGCTGGGGGGGGCAACCCTGCTGCCAGGGCGGCGGCCCATGGACCCCTGGCCTTAAGATTTTTTTTTTTTCATTTTGGGGGACCTGTACACATGGCATGAGCAAGTCTTAGGACAAAAATGTAATGATGAATTATTCGTGAACACTGTTGAGGAGGAACGCTCCAGTGCTCAAGGTCATGGCTGTAATACGCCAGAGTTTATGCCACCCTTTCTTTAATACACCCATTTAAGCCAAAGCATTCATTCAAAGCAATTTTGAAACATGATTTTCCCCAAAACATTTTCCTGATAAGGTGTTTTTTGTGGATAAGGTGGGGGTTTTCCCCGATAAGGTGGGTTTTTGTTGTTGTAGACAATTTGATGTTAGTTTTAAAAGGCAATTAATTTACAATATTTCCCTAGTATAAGTTTTGCAAAGAATTTCCTCAAGAAACTTTCAACACAATACTTTCCAAAGTTCCATCAGCGAGTGTAGGCAAAGATTCTAAAAGGGTAAGATGGACTACTTAAGAGTTACGGCGAACCGGGCTGATAGAGTTATTGTTAGTGGGAACAGTACACCACACACAGTGGAGGCTATCTAAAAACTCAGACTGGAATTTGAACGGAGAATTCAACTGGCCTATCGACGTGTAAATGTGTACTGTTGTTAAGGGACATAACCAGTGTTTCTGTCCTCACTACTCATATAGGGAAAAGAGACCGGATGTTAGTCTTTTCTTTTCAGTGTCTTTGGTGTAGGTAAGGGAGAAATACCCTTTGCAGCAACTAGGAAACCAACCCAGTTTTGTTGCTTATGAGGCAAGAACCACACTTACCTCAGAACCACTCCACCATTAAAGTTTGTAAAAGCAGCTCATGTCCTATTCTTCATGAGGTACTAGATTGTTCTCACTACAAGGCAATACTTTTTCCCCAAAATTAAATGATGATACTTTTTTCTCCCCAAATTGATTGTCGTCATTGTAGAGCTTAACACTATTGTGACTGGCACTGCATCAGTGAAACCACTCTGCTGGCCTGAGGCTGCACTGGGAAAATTATTGTTGAATGACTGCTTGTGATCAAACATTGTTTAACTCTCTTGTGCGGTGAACGGTCGGGAACGATAACAAAAAAAATCAGATCAGAAACGTCTAGAACGTTCGGGAACGTACGGATTCCACGTGGCCGGTTTGGGCGCTTCCATTTTGTTTCTATCACATGGCAGTCACGTGAGCGCTTAAGCCTCGCTTTCGCAATAGATTACACTTCCGTCCTGTTGCTTGCAATGGCTTCTAGGCCAATTGGTTTGAAAGATATGCATTTTTTTAAATTAGTGACCGACTTCGGCATTTTCGCGATTTTTCCAATATGGATGACGAACAGTTATGGCGTCCATTGACTGAGGAAAGCAATGAATAGTCGTATTTTTGTGAAAGATAGGACTAATGAGATCGCGAAGTGATGAGTAAGGAGTGTATTCTGACCTATTTCGGCAGCGAGCTTGTTTTTGTTCGATCGATGCGAATTTTTGAAGTCGTCTTACAGACATCGGCATTTTCCCGACTTTTACATCATGGATGATGAATCGTTATTGCATCCACTGAGTGATGACAGCGATGAAAATTCCTTTTTTTTGTGAAAGATAGGAATTATAAGATCGTGAAGTGAAAGGGTAAGTGAATGATTTTGAAATACATTTCCATTTCAATCGTCTTAGGCTTCACCAGTTTGCAAAAGTAGGCAGTGAATGACTAGTGAATGCAGTTTGCGAATACACTTTGGCATTTTGATTTTTTTTGTGGAGCCATGCATTCCCATAACATCTTGAAATTCATTTTGCAAATCAGACAAACATCTCGGCAACACATTCAAAACAAAAACAAAAACAAAATTTATTTTATTATTTTTCTGACGCTACCCCCCCTTTTGTACGGAGTGACGTCCCTTGGCATAGGATTTCAGAGGTGATAGAGAGCACAGAGTGTCAGGCACAAGAGGGTTAAGAGCCTAAATGAAGTCTAAAATGCACCAAACGTTCTGTATTTTATGAAAAATGGATGCTTAATTCAATATGCTGCTTGACTTCGAGATCGAACTCCGCGACGAGATCGAACGATTCTGCCGATAACAACACGTTTTGTTGTCACATTCTCACTCTAGAGTACTCCTACTGGGCACTCACTGTTCAATTTAATCAGTACTTACATTATTTTCACTACTTTCATCCTTAAAACCTAACTGATTGCCAGCATTACTTTCATCTTCATCAAGTTCGAGCAGCCAAGAATCTCCTCACCACTCAGACCTCTAAATGTTGACAATTTTCGTGCAAAAATCTCCTCAAATTTCGACTGCACACGGACGAGCAATTCCATTTCCGTTTCAGTATTCCAGGGAAGTAACTGTAAAATCAAACAAGAAAAGTCTGCTGGTATAGTAGAGTTTTGTACCTTAGACCGTTGTGCCTACGATTGGAGGTTCCCGGCAGATAGAGATGTTCTGCGGAACCTACGATCGGAGGTTCCCGTCACGGAAGTGTTAAAATGCCATAATTAGTTTTCGTCAAGAAAATTCCAAACACAACAGGAAATCGCACAAACAAAAGTTTGATTATTTGAAAGGGGAGCCAACTCTTGTTTATGACAGTAATAATGGCGGTCGGCAAGCATTTACCGGACACATACAGGCTTCAAAGTTTTACTTTCTTTTGCGAGGTGTGTATCGTCTTATAAACGAGGGCGCCTTTTTCTTTCTTTTTTTTTCCTTCACATTTTTCTTGAAAATTGCCCTATTCGCCTTATACACACAAGCGCCTAATGGTCCGAAAAATATGGTATAGTCTGAAAATACGGTACTCAGAACATTTGTCCTTATGATGCAAGCAACAAACCTGAAAGAGAAACCCCTCTCAGTTTTACTTTTCACAATGTTCCAAAATGACCCAACCATTCGCCCACCTTCATGCCCGGCATGCAGATATCGAAGAAAGCGTAACACTGGGAGGCCGCGCGGCAGGTGAGCGCTCCCCAGTCCACTCCGTCAATGTACAGATGAAGTTGAGTACTGTGGCTCAACAGAACGCCCGCACAGCTCCCACCCTTCAGAGTGCTCAGGGCCTCTTTCTGAAAATAACAATCCGTTCAACCTGGTAAGTGCTACCAGTACCTCAGAAATGGTTAAAGAAAAATAAATGTTTTGTACTATTGTACTGTAGGCATACAGTGGTGTCAAGGCTAAATCTTACACTCTTCAACCGTAACCTTTCCAATCCAATGTCTCTTCTTACGCGTCATGCTGCTGTTATGCGCCTAAAATATTTTATACAACAAACAATTACACGGCAAGTGTAAAGTGATATTATCTTATTCACAAGAGACAAAACAAAACTACTGGATATTTCGGCAAATGCACATAGACAAACAGCAAGGCTACAGTCTGTTTCAGTTTTTCAACTAAGAAATAGTTAGGCCCAGCATGTCCAGCTACGGCTGAAGATATCTTTGTAAGAATTTATAGAAAAAAAGGCAGGAGAATGGACCAGTGAGATAGGAAGGTAGTAGATGACAGAAAGCAAATGGAAAAGGCAGAGTCAACGAGAGTGGTAGATTTTTTATTAATCTTACTATCTGACTCTGTGCCAAAAGGTGGGCATGAAAAGTGGACATAGAGGGTAAAAAATGAAACTATTAATACCATTTAAATACATGCATATTTAGAAAGGATCTAAATGAGGCAAAACATGTGCAAAGTGGCAGGACAATTTTTCAACCGATTTCTGAGAAAATAGTGATAATTTGGTGTCCCCCACCTGATGACGAACATCAATGATTACATCACAACTATGGTGTTATGTCACAGTATTTTCTCATAGCTCCAGCAAATCATGTTGTGTTAAGTTGTTTTCATTGTTTGCTATTAGTCTGTGACATTTCCTGTTGAAATTTGCTGTTAGTATGATGATTATTATGGGTCTGTTGCGGTAACAAATGACCTTCGTCATCACTTTACATTTGAAAGTTGTATCAAATACACTAATTCTGTCTTTAAGTACTTAAGATGCCATAAAAAAAACCAATTACAAGTTAACTGAATATTTTCTACCAAACTGTTAATTGATTCATGTCATTGTTTTTGTTTTATTACACAATGTGTGAAAAATGTATGACGAACATCAAAGTTACCTAAATCATTTATTTTCCAGTTTCTGGCCAAAATGTCTATGAATAACTGTATTTTTGTCAACTACAGTAAGCAGAATGCTTTAAAGAAAATAATAACTTGCATGAATAAAGTTTTTTTCAAAAAACTATTGAATTATTTATCATAATTCACTATTTACACCATAGGACATGTATGACGAACATCATAGTTACATTAATAATTTTCATTAAGCACTATTTTTTCATTTATCTTTCTATGAAGGCTGCAAAGTGCTCTAAATTAATTACTAAACCCACTGAAGTGGTGTTCATTTGTTTATTAGATGGTTAGACCAATAAAACCAGCTAAATTTGATAATTAACATTTTCTTGATGACGAACATCAAGTCCAGTAAAATGATTACATTGAACATTTGGATTAGTGCAGAAGAAAGAAATGAACATGCTGGTGTTAAATAAGGGTAGGGGTCAACTTTATATGACAGTTTAATTGTAAAATAAAAGAGAGCAAGTTAAAAATATATATCTTGAGGATTTTATTGAGCATTATAACTTAGGTATGACGGATGTCAAGTGTTACATCTAAGTCAGAACCTTTAAGAGAAAGTGCAATATTATTTAAAATAATATATTTTGTAAGAACATTTTATACTCCTATGATAAAGTAATATCTGCTCTAACAAAGCATGACATTTTCATGTATTTTGGATTTATATAAGTGAAAATTGTTGGGAAGTTTGATTTTGGTTAAATGATTACATCAAAAATGATGTTTGTCATCAACATTGGTTTAAGTCTAATAACTAACAGAACTTTCATTTTTGAATGTTACAATCTTTAGCGTTTACTAATGAGGTACTTTTGCATAACCTGTCCAAATTTCAAGTAATTTTACTGGAGTTTGTGTGTTCTAGCACTTGTTGAAATCATGACTATTTGCAATGTCCACTTTTGAAGACCAGATTTTGGGGCTGATTTGACATTCATTGTTCACATAACTAAACAACTACTGATCTTACAAAGCTGATATTGTCTCTAGTGTCTTTTCAGACATTTGTCTATATGTTTATAACATAAGCACAACAGTCAGAAGGTTATGTGACAATTTATTGAGAATGTAAGTACCTGACCCTCTCCGTGCTCACCTTTTGGCACAGAGTCATCTATATAACTAAATACTTACCGTGGGGATACCACGGGGGGGGGGGGGGCTTCGTACAAATAGTTCCCCCACCTTCTGGGAAATCCAATGTCTCAACTGGAGGGTCTGTCAGGAGGGGGGATGGGCAAAGCCCCATGAAGAAAAGGATAGTTTGAATGTTAAAGGGGCAATGAAGGCCTTTCCTGGGAGAATAAGCTAAATCTCTGGTATAGAATATGGGTTGTCAATCCCCCCCCGCCCATTATGTAGTGCAGTACACACAACAGCCGCAGAGCATTTGTCACAGTCCTGGTTCTTTGCGGGGGTTTTCAGTCTTGCCCATCTTTTACTATTATTGAATGCATGTGTTTCATTATGTAAATGGATGAAAATTAGTGTTAAATATAGCAAACGATAGAGGATGAAGTACTCAATCTGCAGTAAGAAAGGCAAGAACGGAAAAATGGAAACAACCGAGAAATGGAGGAGGGGTGCATCTTTACCTTTACCAAAAAAATTATTAGTGGAGGGGGTGTGTGTGTGTGTGTGTGTGTGTGTGTGTGTGTGTATCCCAAAATCCACCTCTGCAGCACACACACGGGTAGGTCCCGATTGGCCCTTTCCCACCTCGCCCTTTCTTTGATCTATGCCGCATGCTTCCTCACGTGAGTTCCCTTTTCTCACTCAAATTCATGGCCTCTTGTCCCTGGCTGTATGGGAGGGGAGAGGGAGAAGCATGTAGGCTTTCTCTCTCTATATATATCTGTTATGTGTGTGTCAAGTCAAAATTCTATTTAGAGAAGGACATTGAATTTAACCCTTTCACCGCCAGAGCAAAAAAAATCCATGAAATCCATTAAGCTACAGACAAAAAATGTGTCTGCAATATTGTTGGATTTGTGACAGATTTAGAATGGGGTCAATCCTTACTGCCCAAATTTAGGAACACAATATCATTGAATAACAGACCCTGATTTCAACTTCAAGAGCTTTTATGACATGGTTGCTAAATCATTGTGGTGCAAAAATTTGACTTTGGCGGTGAAAGGGTTAAGTAAACACATACGCTTTTTGTGTGTGTGTTTTGTTGTGTGGATGCACTTGCGTGTGCTATTTGTATGTCAATATAATGTGCATACAGTGTGTATGTGTGTGAGAGAGAGAGAGAGAGGAAGTGCATGTTCACGCACATGTCTCTGTGTTACAACAAAACAACAACAGAGAGAAAGAGAGGGGAGAGAGAAAGAGAGCGTTTTGGGCAAAGAAATGAAAGGGCGAAATGACACTTCCGGGTTTTTTCTCCATTACAGAAAGGGCCAAAATGGGAAAGGACCAGGGCTCCCAGGGACCCCCATTTAGGGGTCTATGAAGCATTATAATTGTAAAGGACCCTCTAAAAGAATATGCAGGGGGTCCCAGGGATGCACTAAAAAAATTATTTCGAGCACTGAGACCCTCTATCTCGCTTCTAGGACCCTCTATCCTGTAAGTGAAGGAGTCCCTGGGACCCCTTGTTTTGCGGGACGATTGGGAGCCCTGGTGTGTGTATAAGTGTGCGTATGTGTGTGAAAGAGTGTATGTTCGCGCGCATGTCTTTGTGCAGAGAGTTCTAAAAAGGGAGGGGAGGAGAGAGAAAAAGAGAGCGTTTTTTTTAAATGAAATGAAAGGGTAAAATGGCACTCCCGGTTTTTTTCCTCATTACACTATTTACAGAAAGGGTCAAAATGGGAAAGGGGTTGGGCCAATCGGGACATTCACCCAAACACACACGGAGAGCCCTCTGACCTGCTTTCTGAACACCCCCTCACTGCTGGCAGTTTTAAGCAGCGTCAAGTCTCCAGGTTCCGCATACATCGCTGCCCCCAACCGTAAAGAACCGCCCGAGGACACCTCACACGCATCACCTTCGTCCACCTCTTCAATGCAGACCTGAACAATGCACATCCAGGACACATTTATTAAACTAATCAGTCATTTATGATTTACCGTATTTTAAAAAAAACAACTAAGTACTACAGTGGATCATGGAACCTCCCTTATAAAACCTTCAAAAATCATCGAAAATGAGGTCTTACAAGGGAGGTAATTTTAATACTTACAAAGAAGGGCAATGTCTCGGAGAAATAGGTCTTATGTGAGAGGGAGTCTTATAATGGGAGGTCTTATGGCTTGTACCCACGTGTCGTCATATCCGGCCACAAGGAGCATGCCATATTATGGGAGACCGCCATCTTAGTCAGTAACTTTGTTTGAAAAATGCCAGATCGATGCTGTTTACACACAAATCTGACTACCCCGGCTTTTTTTGTGTGTGTGGTCAATTTCACTTTCGCAGATTTTCCGATTTTTCTTGAGGCTACTCACCTCGTATAGCCTGCCAACTCTCATTGGTTGGCTGGACACCACAAAACCGTTGGAACAATCTCTTTTCCTTTCTGCTGTGCGGCCATTATCGCTCAGAACAATGTTGGGGTTGTAATTCTCTTGGAAACGAAAGCTCCCCGTCTGTTGAAAGAGAAACAAAAAAGGAAAGAAAGATGAATTAATA
Source organism: Phymorhynchus buccinoides (assembly GCA_017654935.2). NCBI lineage: Eukaryota > Metazoa > Mollusca > Gastropoda > Neogastropoda > Raphitomidae > Phymorhynchus > Phymorhynchus buccinoides. Next base: position 52,241,418 of record CM065694.1, read on the forward strand.
TCTAATAATAATAATAATGAATATTTAGGGCGCTTAATCTTAACAAAAGCCCTAAGTGCTTACAATCATGATAAAAACAATACTAACAGTAACACAATAAAAACTAAAAAAGCTAGACAATACACAAAACACTCACACGAACTTGAGGTCAAACACACACACACACACACACACACACAGTGACACACACACACACAGACACACACACACCAAAAAAACATACACACACACACACACACACACATGACTCAATGGATAACCTTTGCAGGAGGATGAGGAGAAAGATTATGTTTTGAAGAGAGTTGTTTTGAGGGATGACTTGAAAGAAGAGAGGCTGTTTGAGGTTCGGAGTGCAGAAGGGAGGCCGTTCCAGGAGGAGGGAGCTTGGAAAGAAAAAGAACGTTCGCCAAGAGTTCTGGCACGGAAACGAGGGATCTGCAGAACGTGAGTGTCAGAGGAGGAGTGAAGCAGTCTAGTGGGAGCATAAATCGATAGAAGATCAGAGAGATATGATGGGGCCAAACCATTCAGCGACTTGTAACATAATAGAGAGTTTATACTCAATGCGCTTTTCAACAGGGAGCCAGTGGAGAGATTGAAGCAAAGGAGAAACATGAGAGGTCCTAAACAGAAAGCAAAGCAACAGCATTCCCATCTTATAAGGTCCCCTACGGGAATACCCAATGATGCACCAAGGATTGAAAAGTGATAGGATAGACTGTGCTGAGACAAGAGAAATCAATAGGACAATGTCCTAGCTCTTGCAGAAAACAAAGCCTACCACCTTGTCAGTGTTTAAAAAATCATTTTCAATGTTAATAGGTCAATGCCCGATGACCAAAGCTTCAGGACATCATGGGGGGGGGGTGGGGGGGGGGGGGGGGGGGGGGGGGGGGGAGGGGGGGGTCTTTTGTACAAATAGTTCTCCCACCTTACAGAAGTGCCATACTTGTAGCTTCCTCTAATCTGTCAGTGTTACCACTGTCTTCCTGCCTGATTGGTCCATTCCTCCTGCTTTTTTTCAAATTAAACAAAACCCTTTTCTCCATCTGAAGACTGACATGCTGGGCCTAACTAGTTCTTAAATAATAGGCGAACAACAGCAGCATGACCACATCTACAATCATTTGACAAGAAACTGTCTGAGCGATCAACGAAGAAAAGAAAAAAAATTAAGATGGAGATGCTTTTATTATCTCTTTTTGACCGAGTCCTGCATTACCTAACTCGCACCCTATCGCTAGCTCTAAGAGTAAGACTACCCTCTCAATGAGTCAATCTCATACAACTTTTTCTTAAATAATCTCACTTCCACTCCTTTCACAGCCTGAATCATGACAGGTCAATACACACTTGACAAGGGAAGGGGTGACAAACGGATGAAATTTAATCCCAGCAAAAGAAAGGGAAAAAAAATCTCTACTGAATTTCTCAGAAATGGCAAGTAGTTGTCTAAACACAATATTTCACAGAAACCTGGAGACTACTGTTGCAAAACCTACATGCAAAGTTTTTAGCCACTGAAAAGGAAAGGTAGGTGACAACAATTGAACAAAACCCCTGTTTTTAACATGATAAATTACTGTTAGAGCTTAGATCAAAATAAAATGCATACATGTATGTAAAGAGAAACAAATCTTACCCAGGGTGCATTGAAAGAAACAGCACAGGTGTGTACTCTCCCCAAATCCAAAAGATAATCTCCTATCTGTGATACTGGACTTTCCTCCATCGTCAGGATGGCTATGTACAAGACGCTGGGGTCCTCAGGCACCAGAGTACTGGCATCAAAGTCATCCGCCTGCTTCCTCAGAGCCTGGGCCATATCATGTACTCCCCCCACCGGAACTGCAGCAACCCGCTTCCCTCGCTCAGCAACCGCTTTCAGGGCAGCCACCGAGCTTCGTGTCTGCTGCAGATGGGCTTTCCTCTTCTTGATGGAGATCTTGGACCCTTCAAAGCCCCTCTGTATGCCATCTTCTAGACGACGCTGCTGCCTGTCGATGACAGAACGGAGACGATCGAAAGTCTGTCCAGTAAGGTCCAGCGCTGTCTGCTCATACTTTTCCTGGTATTGGAGAAGCTTGTCCAGCTCTTGGACAGCAAAATCCACACAGGACTTAAGGCTGCTGAAATCATCCGCTACTTCATTTAATAGTGCTCGTGTTTTTTGCTGCCTTCCTCCTGTCTGTTTAGTGCAGCTGTGGTGCTCTGTTGTGACGCAATCCGTGCAAATGAAAGCTCTGTGTGTGCAGCAGTACAAAGAGAACTTTTTTGAGGGATGGTACTGGCAAGGGATGCACTTGTTGTCCACCAGCTGTTCTGCTGTCAGGGAGCCCAAGGGTTCAATGGTGTGGAGTTGCACTAAGGGCTGACGTCTGTGCAGATCTGCGCAGGATGAACACAGGACAAAACAACACGTCAGGCACAGAGAGGATGCAGCCCGTTCTGAACAACACTGGCACTGGTGCTCTGCCTCTAGGAGATTTTTACATCTCACTATCATGTCCATTCCCTCGTCAGTCAGTATGGTGTCCACAAAGTTCTCCAGGCTCTGCTCATCCAGCTGGGTGGGGTCATCGATGAGTACATACCGACAGAGTGGACAGGAGGCGTTATTTTGAGAATGCAGCCAGTTCAGCAGACATTGTCGACACAGCAGGTGGCCACACGGAAGAAGCTTGGGCCTTGCGAGGCCTTCACGGCACACAATGCACTGTGTATCTCTATTGTCAGCCTCGTTCATGGTTGATGTATTGTCAGCCTCGTTCATGGTTGATGTATTGTCAGCCTCGTTCATGGTTGATGTATTGTCATCCTCATTCATGGTTGATGTATTGTCATCCTCATTCATGGTTGATGCATTGTCAGCCTCATTCATGGTTGATGTATTGTCAGCCTCATTCATGGTTGATGTATTGTCAGCCTCATTCATGGTTGATGTATTGTCAGCCTCATTCATGGTTGATGTATTGTCAGCCTCATTCATGGCTGATGTATTGTCAGCCTCATTCATGGTTGATGTATTGTCAGCCTCATTCATGGTTGATGTATTGTCAGCCTCATTCATGGTTGATGTATTGTCAGCCTCATTCATGGCTGATGTATTGTCAGCCTCATTCATGGTTGATGTATTGTCAGCCTCATTCATGGTTGATGTATTGTCAGCCTCATTCATGGTTGATGTATTGTCAGCCTCATTCATGGTTGATGTATTGTCAGCCTCATTCATGGTTGATGTATTGCTACTTGATGCAAAATTTGGTGCATGTAAGTTTATGATCAGTGACTTTGCGAGGTTAATCTAATCGGAGGTGTTAGCCTAGTCCGACCATGTCCAACATTTTGTTTTTCTTCTTGCCGCGTCACACTGACGATCGATACCTTCTTTTTCTTCAAAGATCAACTCTAAATGAGCAGTAGATCATCCACGTGAGAACAGCCTGTCGCAGTCAAAAAAGTCGCTCAGTCAAATAAATCGCCCGCTAGTCGCTACTATGACTGTATGAGAGTGTATTTGCGACAACCAGAAATTTCACTTTTTCTGTACTTGAACCATTTACCTAACCCTAACCCTTGTCGCAGTCAAAAAGGTCGCTCAGTCAAATAAATCGCCCGCTACTATGAGAGTGTGTATTGGCGACAACCAGAAATTTCACTTTTTCTGTCCTTGAAGTTGTAGGTATGTAGGTAAGTTGCGTCCCTTGGATTTGATCTCTGAACTTGTCTGGGTTCGGGACACATGTGCAAAAAATGGAGTCGCATGTGCATGCACAGTTATCACACTAAAAAGCAAGACGATGCTTAGAATTAATCAATTGCTACAACGGTGGGAATAAGTCTACATACCCGCTAGTTTGTTAGATCGTTGAGCTTGCGAATCTATCATTGGGTTGAAGAGAAGTAGATTAGAGAGAACAAGAAGCTTCACTCATCGCATCGATCGTTGAAAAGCTGTGCCCGAGGCGCGCCAACAAAGTATGGTCGCAGTAAGATTAATCATCGGTGTGAAGCTTGATCAATTTTTTAGAAAGATTTGGGTGACCCCAGTCATATTTATCGGTGCCCCAAAAATCGAGGTGTATTTTCCGTTTTATTTTCATAGTAAATGATGACGCGTGTGAAAGGTCAAGGTCAAGGCCGATGACAACGCATGCGCACTTCTGTTTTCAAACTGAATGACGGACTCAAAAACAGCAATGCGATTCTTGCTTGTAAGCTGATTTAAGTGCTTAATCTTACAATATTTTACTTCATTCGACCAGCGGCATCAGAAAATGACATATGTTTGTTTCGAAGCTTAAAATGTAAGTGTTAAATGTTGCACATGCGTTGTTTTGAAACTTCCTAAAAATTTAGAACAATGAAAGTTCGATTGTTTTTTGTTCGATCTATGCCCGGACGACTGACGTATTGATCATCAATACGTCAGTTTGATGACGATTACGCAAATAAATACGTCAATGCACGAGACGAGCGCATGGTAAGGGGGCGCCGGAAAGCCGAACTAAGAAGATTTCTTCGACTGAAATATTTTTTTTTTTATGCAATAACAAATATTGAAGAGCTTCTTTTCTCAAAAAAGCTACATTATAGGTTCTACAGACAATACACTATCTGTGAGTACTGTTTTTCTACAAAAAATAGTGGAGTTTTATTCAGCTTTCAATCATCTTGATTGTTGGAAGAAATCTGTCACATTTCCTAGTCATATGCTAAAAAAAAAATAAACAAAAAAAAATTCCTAATTTTTCTCTCGGTGGCCTCAACGATTTAATTCTTACTAAAGATCTTAATAGTTAGTTGCTCTTCCTTGTAGTGCCAATTATTTCATTATACAAAAAAAAATTAAAAAATGTTCACGTCACTAGAAGTTGAACCATTTACCTAACCCTAGAAAAAAGTGAAATTTGTGGTTCATGCTCAATGTCGCAAATACACACTCTCATAGAATCTATGATATGATTTATTTGACTGAGCGACTTTTTTGGCTGCGACACGGCCTACTGTAGTCAGTAGTAAGTATACTAGTAGGCTACAGAAACTGACGCACAATGCTCTGAGTCTTGAGTCTGATTGCTGTAGTAGTGTAGTGTATCAACCACGCGAGATAACGTCGAGACGTCGTGTGTTGAAAAGGAAAACACAGGAAGGAAGAGCCTCGGGATTCATGGGAGAATGACCACATGTCTTATTACCGTGATGAGTACAAAATTTGATCCAACGTGATTATGGTTTTGCCACAATCTACGATGTCTACAAAGGGCAAAGCAAATGTGCACTTCAAAGTCAAAGATCCCCATATTATTACATATATATTAATTAATTTCGTCGATATCATTATAGCTAAAGTGTGGCACTTTCGACTACTATGCATACATTCTGATTCTTCGATGATTGCTCAAAAAGCGTCACAGCTATGCCAATCTTAAACTAATCAAAAGAAAGGCCACATCAAGCCTAGCTGCCCTAAGAGCCTGACCTGACCATATTATTTGCCTTCTTGGTTGTGTGATTTCGGCTCTTATTAGACAGTCTGTGATTGCATCTTTAAAGCTAGGGCCGGCCTAGGCCTACAATTGGCAAGTTCAGAATCTTCCAAATTAAATCATGAAGGCAAAAAACAAATTAGCCGATGTGCCCCCCCCCCCCCACCCCCCCCCCCCCCCCCCCCCCCGCTCTCGTGTGTGTGTGTGTGTGTGTGTATGTGTGTGTGTTTGATCCGCACCAAGTTAGTCTTTTTCCTTTCATATGTCCTTTCTTTAAAAATAAAATAAAAAATCTTCTCAGTGAGCGGAGATCCTGGCCCTTTCTTCTTGCATAATTAGGCCTATGTGGTTGAACCTCCCCGGTTCTGTGGTATAATAGTTAATAGTCAGTGTGATGATTGTGGCCACGCACTGCGAAGAAGGAAAAGAAGAAGTGTGTGTGTGTGTGTAAACTTCCTTTTAAATTTCTGAGTAGGAGGGGGGGGGGGGGGGGGGTCAATGTTGAGCCGGGTAACTGAAGGGTGTAGCTGTGCCGGTCGGGGCTTGCCCCCCAGGGAGCACTACACTAGCAGTATATAGGTCTAACCTGGATACTGCAAAAATAAACGTCTGTGCCCCCCCCCCCCCCCCCACCCACCCCCACCCCCCCCCCCCCCCCCCCCCCCCCACCCCTCTCTTTTTTTTGGAACAAGGAATATTATGGGCTATTTCCGTGTGCAACCCAGTCACTGTAAGTCTACTGAGACGGTGTGACAGTGAATACTTGAAAATTGGATTTTTATTAGGCTTACATTAAGTAGGGTGGTGGAGACCTCATTCTCAAAGAATCTTTCAATTTTTGTATCATTTTTGACATGCGCTAATAATGCTATGGTTTACAGCCTGTCTTTCCAAGATGTTAGTGGTTTGGAACCCCTTGAATCTGGTCGGCTTGATCCTGCGACGATTAGTGGGGACCGGGGTAAGGAACTTGTCTGCTGGGAGAGCTGGAACAAGACTGCTGATGGCCTTGTTCCAGCTCTCCCAGCAGACAAGTTCCTTACCCCGGTCCCCACTAATCGAGTGCAGAACAGTGCTGCTCGGCTTGTTCTTGTCAAAGGAAAGCGTGAGCACATCACATCTTTGTTGGCTGAGCTCCACTGGCTTCCTGTCAAATCCCGCGGCAGTTCAAGTGTGCAGTGGCTACTTTCACTTTTCGTCACTTTGACAAAACTCTTCCTCAGTACCTCTCTTCTTCTCTCTGCACCTACCAAAGCTCTCGCATTCTTCGTTCTTCTTCCCAGAAGTTCTTCTTAAAGTTCCTAAGCGGTCCTTGAAATCTTCGGGTGAGAGGGCGTTCAGTTTTGTTGCACCAAGCGTTTTGAATTATCTCCCTGACCATACCCGTAACCAGTCCACTAGCTCTTCCTTCATTCAAGTCCCAACTAAAAACCCACTTCTTCATGAAAGCTTTCTCTCTGTAAAGTCTATGATCCTTTCCCCACTCTTGTCTTCCAGCTCATTGACGGGGAAGAAGCCCACCCCAATTATTTCAGTCAAATTTGCCCATGAGACGAATGCTTGACATTAACGCTCGTCTCATGGGCAAAATGAGACTGAAATTTGCTTCATTTCATGAGATAATTGGGGTGGGCTTCTTACCCGCCCATGCGCTTTTTACACCGTCTTCCCCTAGAGTGTGAGGTTAATGCCATGTGCCGGTCAGGGTTTGTCCCCAGGGACCGCTACTACAGCCGGTTTGGCCTGACCCAATTCATGAAATGCTATTCTTTTTAGTTCTTTTGGTTTCTCTCGATTTTTAGTCCTGTTAATTTTTCTTCACACACACACACACGCACGCACGCACGCACGCACGCACACACACACACACACACACACACACACACACACACACACACACAAAACTCTCACCTCACACACAGACAGCAGGAGTACAAAACTCTGGGGTTCAAAATGCTAACACAAACTGAGAGCATATTTATTTTATTTTAGCTAGAAAGCTGACACGTGACAGATGATTATTTGTTTAGAAATTTTATTGACCCATTTTACTCAAAAGTTTGCCTCTTTTGTAACTTACATCTAAATTATTAAATCTGAAAATAAAACAATAGAAAATAGCGCCTCCTTCTATACGTCTGTTAGCCACTATTAGTCCCATACGAAACCAGCTTGGAAAAGCGTTTATAATCTAACTGACAGCTCTGTAGTCTCTCAGGCTGGTGATTTATACCAGGCCACTGGGACTAATAGTGGCTAACAGACGTATAGAAGGAGGCGCTATTTTCTATTGTTTTATTTTCAGATTTAATAATTTAGATGTAAGTTACAAAAGAGGCAAACTTTTGAGTAAAATGGGTCAATAAAATTTCCGGTATGGGTGTGCTCCTCTTGGTTTGATAAGTCCGTTCTGGCATCTGTTGCCTTGGTCGCAGACAATCCAGCTGATGATATTTACGAAACAAAAGTACTCCAGTACTGGGTACACTCTGGGGATGGCCACCTTCAATAAGAAGACAATAACAAAAATCACCCAGAATAATTAAAAGGAGGCTGATGATATTCACGGACTTACGGCCCTTCCAGACGGGCGGGTCTAGCACCAGTACTCCAGTACTCCAGTACAAAAGTACTCCAGTACTGGGTACACTCTGGGGATGGCCACCTTCAATAAGAAGACAATAACAAAAATCACCCAGAATAATTAAAAGGAGGCTGATGATATTCACGGACTTACGGCCCTTCCAGACGGGCGGGTCTAGCACCAGTCAAGCATGTGCGTGATGGCGGCAACAGCTACTTACTACTACTACTACTACTACTACTACTACTACTACTACTACTACTACTACTACTACTACTAGGGGAAGACGGGGTAAAAAGCGCATGGGCGGGTAAGAAGCCCACCCCAATTATCTCATGAAATAAAGAAAATTTCAGTCAAATTTGCCCATGAGACGAATGCTAGACATTAACGCTCGTCTCATGGGCAAAATGAGACTGAAATTTGCTTCATTTCATGAGATAATTGGGGTGGGCTTCTTACCCGCCCATGCGCTTTTTTTTACCCCGTCTTCCCCTACTACTACTACTAGGGGAAGACAGGGTAAAAATCCCACTCTCTTTGACTCTGCCTTTTCCCTTCGCTTTCTCTATCTATCTATCTTTCCGACTAATTGGCCCATTCTCCTGCCTTTTTTTAACAAAATCTTCCAAATAATTTGTTCTCCTTTGAGCTCCTCCGAAATCGGAATGCGTCGGCTGTACGCAGCGAGGAGACCAGTGAAAACTGAAAACCGGACACATATACGTCCTACCTCACCCATTATGGCCATATGACCTGGGAACACAGAAGAAGAAGAAAAAAAAATGGGAGAGAGAAGGGGTAATGGGGGTGAGCGGAGCAGAGCAGTACTACAAGGAGGAGATAATAAGTTCCTCCAGATCGCCAGCCAGGGAAAGGGAAAAAAACCGCACGCACACACACGCCTGCGCGCGCGCGCACACACACGCCTGCGCGCGCGCGCACACACACATAAAACGTGTAGGCCAACTTAGAAAATATAAATAGTTTTATCAATGTACTTTTCGTATTCACTGATTCAAGAACAGTGCTGATTGAACAGTTCTCTTCTTTTTTCTTTGAACAACCACCATCATCTTTGTTGTCCTTTGCCGATCTACGAAGTGTAGCCCTTAGATTAGCCGTTTTAGGTGGGGTTGTTACTTCCCTTGGTTTGGTGGCTCACTGATACAGTCCCTTTGTTTGCTATAACTTCCGGTGGCGAGTTGGGCAGCTACCGTAGATAGTAGATCGACTTTCCTGTTTCTGTTTGCGTCGCAGACGCCACTTCTGACGATAAATCGCGATGTCGATACGAACATGAATGTTTTGCTGTCCCTATACGTGATTACGCGAGTTTTACTACTCCTTATTTGCTTCAATAACATTTACTTTGTCACCATCTTTACCCTGCGCTTTTTGTTTTGTTTCTTTTCATGGTAGGCCTATGACGATAATGTGTTTACTGTTTACCACATCTGTGTAAATAATTACGGTGTGGCGAGAGCGCCGTATGCTTTGGTTTGTTCGATAATTCCTTTGATGGTTTTACAACAAATAAAATAATCTGAGTTTGAATTTTGATATGGTTGAGGGGATAGGGGGCATGCAAGCAAACGGGGGATTCTACTAGAGGGTGGGTGGGGTCGTGGATGAAGGATTTTCACTATGATTTGGGAATGGGTAGAACTAGAAGGGTGGGAGTAAAGTGGGGCGGATGGGGGAAGGGGCTCGCACAGTGACACACGCACACATGTACAGAGAGAGAGAGATATATATATATAGTTTTACATCAGTTTAAAGAGGCAATGCTATGGCATAGCAGGCACCTTTCTAGAATGGGTTAACCAGTGACATAATTATAAGCCTTTTACTACTTGCCTTATATGCAAATTCCTTGATGTTGACTAACTCTACTTTTAAGTTGCGATGGAGGAAGCCAAGCGTCTTACTGACTTTGCTGCGCACATTTGAGATGTGGGTGTCCCATCTAAGGTCTTGTGATATTGTAAAGCCCAGACATTTATTTTCATCTCTATCCAATCCAGGTCCTGGCCATATAGTTGGTAGTTCTTTATCAGGGGATTTTTCTTCCTGATCACATGGAGGCTCTTGCATTTGTCGGGATGGAAGGACATCCATTTGTTTTCCCATGATGCTAATTCATTTAGGTCTGGTTGGAGATCATTGAGGTCTCTGGGAGGGTCCACAGCTCGGTGACAGAGTCGTCCACAAAGAGAAAGGAAGTTGGAAGATAGTTGCCTCGAAAGACCATTGATGCCAACAGGAAAAGGGTCGGCCCAAGCACAGATCCTTGGGGGACTCCTGATTCTACAGGGATAGCTTCGGATGCAGCTCAATCAACAACTATTTTTTCCTGCCTGCCTGCAAGGAAGCTCTCAATTAATCTATTGACTGAACTTCTGATCCCATAGTGGCGAAATTATTCATAAGGAGATAGTGATAAATCTTATCAAAGGCCTTTTTAAAATCCACGACTAGGACGTTGGTCCTTCCAGATAAAAATTTAAAAATAAGCGACAAAAATGTGCTTGATAGTGGTGGTGAGAAATACTGGGTCACCAACTCACTCACACACACACACCACAACTCGCATACACACACAACACAACTCACACACACACGCACACGCACACACAGAGGCGCGTGAAGGTCGAGAGGGTATACAGTCGTATATTGTAAAGACAAACAATTTATCATGTGTGTGTGTGTGTGTGTCACTGACTGAGTCAGTTGTGTCTGACTATAACCTTTTCATAGCAGATAAAGCGACTGCTATTCTACTTTTACAGGGCTGGACTGAAATTTGTTTTCATTGGTGGTAGGTGATAGAAGCTGTGAAGCAGTGACCGACACCTAGGCATCTATATATATAAAAAAAAGACAAACAATGTATCGTGTGTGTGTCACAGTGTGTGTGTGTGTGTGTGTGTGTGTGTGTGTGTGTGTGTGTGTGTGTGTGTGTGTGTGTGTGTCACTGACTGAGTCAGCTGACTTTGACTTTCACATAGCAGATAAAGCTACTGCTATTCTACTTAGAACTACAGGGCTGGACTGAAATTTGTTTTCAGTGGTGGTAGGTGATAGAAGCTGTAAAACAGTGACAGACACCTAGGCATCCATTGTTTCAGAAGGCGTAAAATCTCTATTTTTCTCTCTCTCTAGGCATCCATAAAATAAGTTTTTAAAAAAGGACCTAGAATACTACCTTGAGGAACACTACTGCTAACATGTGCAGCCTACAGACTGATTTCACATCTTTACTATTACAATACTGAGTTCTGTTAAATGAAAAGTCTTCTATCCATTTAAGTAAATTGTTGTGGATTCCATAACCATGTAATTTAATTGTATGTTGTAGGCCTACTTACAACAGTTGTGTTGTAATGGAAAGAGTGACTTGTTTTGGGCTTAAAAGCTGATTAAGTTCTTTTAAAACATTATTTATTATTTATTTTGTTATTATTTGTTTTTAAATAAATAGATCTAGCGCAGGCCAAACAATGTCTTAGCGTGTACTATTTCACTTCTGAGTACTGGGTGCACTATCCCAGGTTGTTGGGGTGATGGCTTATGCACAGTTTCTTATTTCAAGCACTGGGAGAGGGGTGGAAGTAAAGTACATTTTCTTACTACACATTTCATAATTTGCACACCATTTCAACGCCCCAGGAGAAATATCAGTATGCAGTACACTTTCTTGTTACAAACTTGCTGTTTGTATACCCTTTGAAAATCCAAAATAACCCTCTTTTTTTTTAAAAAGCGTGAATAGCAAATTTCTCCTTTACATCCTGCAGTCCTAAAGATTACAGGCACATGGGAGGGAACATGAGAATCAGTGAATAATTGACATCATTGGTAGTGCAACATACTGGGAATGAGATTGAATCATACAAATTATTTTTAAATTTTGTCTGAAATTGAGAGGATTTGTGGGGATACCCGGATAGTGTTGGTTAAAATAATGTGAATACGTCTTACTTTGTTGTGTCAGTGTATTTGTATTTAATGCTGTTATAAAGCAAAGTACACCTGTGCATGCGCATTAATTTTGAATAAAATCATACCAGCCCCGAAAGTCTCAAAACCTTTTCGTACGAACCTCCCCCCTTCCTCACTACTAGGCAAACGTGTTTTGAATAGGCAAACGTGTATGTAATTTTTTTTGGGCGTGGTTTCATGATCACAATAGCAGGCAAATGTATTTCACTTTTACCAAAACCGTTTTGAAAAAAAAAATGTAACGAAGCCTACCTAACTGCCCCCTTCCCTCCCCTTTTTGTGGGGAAGATTTACTAACTATCCTGGGATAAACACTGATTTTAAGCACTGAGAGAAAGAGCATCATCACCCTAAGCTAAGTGACCCAGCCAGTCAGGATCCTTTCAGCGGGCACCCAACGTGATGCTGAATGGAGCAGCTACCTTCACTCTAAGCTAAGTGACCCAGCCAGTCAGGTCCCGATCAGCGGACACCCAACATTATGAAACATAATAGAAAAGGAACCGCCTAAGCTAATGAAAAAAGTTATGTTCTGTGGCTTTTTCGTGCAAGACAGTATGAGTTTGCTCAGTTGCAAATAAATAATCACAACTGAGCCAAACAAATAAGATCGTGATCTGTTATGAGAAACACACAGTGTTGTGTAAAAGTAGAGCTGATTAATTAAAAAAAATCAGTGACAAAATTGTGTGTCAGAGATTCAATGCGAGATCTGCAAGCTGCACGCACATCTTTGGTTGTTCTTTGCCCATTACTTGTCGTCAGGCAAACATTCAGCCCCATCGGCTCGGAAGTGAGTAGATCACTTTTCGCGACTCCGCGCGCTAGAGATAAACAAGCGCATTCACTCTTGCAAACCGGCTTCGATAAAACGGCTAATAGGGTTAGTAAGGGCTACCTAACGCTTTGTTGCATTAAACGTGACCCTTGCTTACACTGATTTCTAGATATTTCCCCTAAGTTAGGGTTAGTTAACGCTAACCCTAACCCTAACTTAGGGAAGGCTCAGCGTAACCCTTAGATAGGGTTAGTAAGGGCTACCTAACACTTTGTTTGGTTAAACGTGACCCTGGCTTACACTGATTTGTGGATATTTCCCCTAAGTTAGGGTTAGTTAACGCTAACCCTAACCCTAACTTAGGGTTAGCTTAACCTGAAATAAGGCTCAGTGTAACCCTTAGATAGGGTTAGTAAGGGCTACCTAACACTTTGTTTGGTTAAACGTGACCCTGGCTTACACCGATTTGTGGATATTTAACACTAAGTTAGGGTTAGCTTAACCCTAACCCTAACCCTAAGTTAGGGTTAGCGTAACCCTGGAATTAGAGTTAGTTGGGTTAATAAGCGCTGCCTAACACTTTGTTGCGTTAAACGTGACCCTTGCTTACACTGATTTCTGGATGTTTCCCCTAAGTTAGGGTTAGTTAACGCTAACCCTAACCCTAACTTAGGGTTAGCTTAACCTGAAATAAGGCTCAGTGTAACCCTTAGATAGGGTTAGTAATGGCTACCTAACACTTTGTTTGGTAAAACGTGACCCTTACACTGATTTGTGGATATTTAATCCTAAGTTAGGGTTAGTTAACGCTAACCCTAACCCTAACTTAGGGTTAGCTTAACCTGAAATAAGGCTCAGTGTAACCCTTAGATAGGGTTAGTAAGGGCTACCTAACACTTTGTTTGGTAAAACGTGACCCTTGCTTACACTGATTTGTGGATATTTAATCCTAAGTTAGGGTTAGTTAACGCTAACCCTAACCCTAACTTAGGGTTAGCTTAACCTGAAATAAGGCTCAGTGTAACCCTTAGATAGGGTTAGTAAGGGCTACCTAACACTTTGTTTGGTTAAACGTGACCCTGGCTTACACTGATTTGTGGATATTTAATCCTAAGTTAGGGTTAACTTAACCCTAACCCTAACCCTAAGTTAGGGTTAGCGTAACCCTTGAAATTAGGCTCAGTGTAACCCTTAGATAGGGTTAGTAAGGGCTACCTAACACTTTGTTTGGTTAAACGTGACCCTGGCTTACACTGATTTGTGGATATTTAATCCTAAGTTAGGGTTAGCTTAACCCTAACCCTAACCCTAAGTTAGAGTTAGCGTAACCCTGGAATTAGAGTTAGTTGGGTTAATAAGCGCTGCCTAACACTTTGTTGCGTTAAACGTGACCCTTGCTTACACTGATTTCTGGATATTTCCCCTAAGTTAGGGTTAGTTAACGCTAACCCTAACCCTAACTTAGGGTTAGCTTAACCTGAAATTAGACTCAGTGTAACCCTTAGATAGGGTTAGTAAGGGCTACCTAACACTTTGTTTGGTTAAACGTGACCCTGGCTTACACTGATTTGTGGATATTTAATCCTAAGTTAGGGTTAGCTTAAACCTAACCCTAACCCTAAGTTAGGGTTAGGGTTAGGTTAGCGTAACCCTGGAATTAGAGTTAGTTGGGTTAATAAGCGCTGCCTAACACTTTGTTGCGCTAAACGTGACACTGGCTTACACTGATTTCTGGATATTTCCCCTAAGTTAGGGTTAGTTAACGCTAACCCTAACCCTAACTTAGGGTTAGCTTAACCTGAAATTAGGCTGAGTGTAACCCTTAGATAGGGTTAGTAAGGGCTACCTAACACTTTGTTTGGTTAAACGTGACCCTGGCTTACACTGATTTGTGGATATTTAATCCTAAGTTAGGGTTAGCTTAACCCTAACCCTAACCCTAACCCTAAGTTAGGGTTAGCTTAACCCTAATTTAGGATTGTTATAAATTTATTTTCGTGTCAGTGGCCATTTGTTAGAGTTAATGTACTCGTAGTTTGGGGTTAATAAGGACTAATTAACACTAAATTAGTGTTATCTTAAACCCGCCTAAGTTAGGGCTAGCATAACCATAAGTTAGGGTTAGCGTAACCCGAAATTAGGGTTAGTGTAGCCATTAGTTAGGATTAGTAAGGGCTACGTAACACTTAGTTTGGTTAAACGTGACCCTAGCTTACACTTATTTATGGATATTTAACCTTACGTTATGGTTTGCGTAACCCTAACCCTAAGTTAGAGTTAGCTTAGCCCTAACTTAGGATTATTATAAACTGACTAATTAACACTAAATTAGTGTTAGTTTAGCCCTAAGTTAGGGTTTGCGTAACCCTAAGTTAGGGTTAGCGAAACCCTAAGTTAGGGTTAGCGTAACCCTAAGTTAGAGTTAGTGTAACCCTGGAATTAGAGTTAGTGTAAGTGCTGCCTAACACTTTGTTACGTTGAACGTGACCCTTGCTTACACTGATTTCTGGATATTTCCCCTAAGTTAGGGTTAGTTAACGCTAACCCTAAACGCTAACCCTAACCCTAACTTAGGGTTAGCTAAGCCCTAAATTAGGGTTATTGTATCCTTAAGTTATGGTTAGTAAGGGCTATTTAACCCTAGGTTGGAGTTGATATACTCCTAGCTTGGGGCTGGAAAGTGCTAAGTAACCCTACATTAGTGTTTGTTTAACCCTAAGTTAAGGTTAGCGTAACCCTAACTTAGGGTAAGCGTAGCCCTAACTTAGGGTAAGCTTAACCTGAAATTAGGCTCAGTGTAACCCTTAGATAGGGTTAGTAAGGACTACCTAACACTTTGTTTGGTTAAACGTGACCCTTGCTTACACTGATTTGTGGATATGTAATCCTAAGTTAGGGTTAGGCTTAACCCTAACGTTCAGAGGTCAGGGTGGGAAATGGGGGGGGGGGGGGGGGGGGGGGGGGGGTAGGAGCGGGATTGGGGAATGACGGCTGCCCTTTCTGTACCATCCTAAAACTTCACAGACCCAGGCCAAGCTGAGCGTCAATTTTCAGGATAAATTAGCCCCCTCTCTCTCTCTCTCTCTCTCTCTCTCTCTCTCTCTCTCTCTCTCTCTCTCTCTCTCTCTCTCTCTCTCTCTCTCTCTCTCTCTCTCTCTCTCTCTCTCTCTCTCTCTCTCTCTCTCTCTCTCTCTCTCTCTCTCTCTCCTCTCTCTCTCCTCTCTCTCTCTCTCTCTCTCTCTCTCTCTCTCTCTCTCTCTCTCTCTCTCTCTCTCTCTCTCTCTCTCTCTCTCTCTCTCTCTCATCTCTCTCTCTCTCTCTCTCTCTCTCTCTCTCTCTCTCTCTCTCTCTCTCTCTCTCTCTCTCTCTCTCTCTCTCTCTCTCTCTCTCTCTCTCTCTCTCTCTCTCTCTCTCTCTCTCTCTCTCTCTCTCTCTCTCTCTCTCTCTCTCTCTCTCTCTCCATTCTCTCTCTCTCTCTCTCCTCTCTCTCTCTCTCTCTCTCTCTCTCTCTCTCTCTCTCTCTCTCTCTCTCTCTCTCTCTCTCAGATGTGGCTGAGAATATCACGTGTGTGTGTGTGTCAAGTCAAGTCAAGTCAAGTCAAAATCATCTTTATTGAGGGTTAAAGAATAAGCTAACAAAGCTTTTTTTTCATCCTGCCCTCATAAAAAAAAATACACATCAATCAAAAATCAATGAACTTAACATATTTACAGGAACACAAAACAGAAAACATTATGATCAGTATAATGAAAGAAAAAAACAACAACAAAGAACCAAACAGAAGAGAGAGAAGGGAATAGGGAGGAAGAGAGAGGGAGAGAAAGCTGGGGGAGGAAACACTCACATACACACATGCGCGCGTGTGCGCATATGCACACACACACATACGCTCACTCACACACACACGCTCACTCACACACACACACACACACACACACACACACACACACACACACACACACACACACACTCACACACACACCTGCACACACAATTGGAAAACAAAACAAAAAACAGAAGGAAAGGGAAGATAGAAGGAAGAAAAGAATATTTCCAGACATAAGAACAATCAATGCATATATACATCTTAATAATGTCAGATTACAATTTATCAACCAGGTGCTTCTTTAAAGCTTTTTTAAAAGCTGGTTTAGATGGACATGATTTCAAGAATGATGGCAAGTTGTTCCATGTGTTTCCCCCAGAGTATGTCAAGCTGGATTTGAACAGATCGTTATGGGGCTTAGGAAATGAAAGCTTATGAGTATGTCGATTTTCATTTAATGTAAAGGAACTTATTATTTTATTTGGGGCTGTTCCGTTTACGATGTTGTACATACATAGGCATTTGTTTAAGAAAAGTCTTTCTTTAAACGGAAGGATGTTTAGTTGTTTATAGTCAATTATTGTCAAACTAGTAGACTTAAGTAGGACAAGCTTTAAAGCTCTTTTGTGTAAGCGAGTTATGTATTTTAGATTATTTTCACTAGCACTATCCCATAACGTGGATGCGTAATTTATAAGAGGTAAGATGTGTGCATGAAAAAAGAGTTTTCTTGAATGAAGGTCTAAGAAATTCTTTATTTTTGATAACTGGTAAATTCTTTTAGAGATACGCTTACCGAGGTCATTAATGTGATCACTCCACGATACGTCCTTATCAATGATAACCCCTAACACTTTACTTTATGGGAGGAAACTTCTAGGAGAAGGCAGGAGAATCGGAAAGAGTGTGTGTGTGTGTGTGTGTGTGTGTGTGTGTGTGTGTGTGTGTGTGTGTGTGTGTGTGTGTGTGTGTGTGTGTGTGTGTGTGTGTGTGTGTGTGTGTGTCAATGTGTGTGTGCGTGTGCGCGTGCATGCATGACTGACTGGTATACCAAAGAAGTTGACATAGGCACTAACTTACTTTTAATGTAGGCTTTATATCTTAGTTGGGTCATTTTCCTTTAAAGTAATCAGTATCTGTTCACGGGGTTGTCAGTTATGCTAATAATTGACAGATTGGCGACTTGGATAAATAAAAAATTATTCCTGTGTGACGAAAAGAAGAACATTCCATGTGTTCAGTATTGCTGAGATTCATTGAAGTTCTAAAAACATAACTTCCTTGGCGAAGATTCTTCTTCTTCTTCTTCTGCGTTCCCAGGTCATATGGCCATAATGGGTGAGGTATGTGTCCGGTTTTCAGTTTTCATTGGTCTCCCTGCTGCGTACAGCCGACACATTCGAATTTCGGAGAGGAGCTCAAAAAAGAAAAATTATTTGGAAGATTTGGTTGAAAAAAGGCAGGAGAATCGGAAAGAGAGTGGCAGATTAGAGGAAGTTACAAGCACAGAACTTCCAGAAGGTGGGGGGACTATTTTTCACAAAAGACCCCCCGGTATTCCCACGGGGACGGCGAAGATAAAAAGGGAGGAAACTGGCTGCTTGTAGGCCTATACCGAACAGCTTGGAAAGGAGAAAAAAGAACGGAAGGCTCTACAGACACAGATGCCAGACAACTCCTTCCTGCTTCTCGCCCTTTGCCCTCAGGCGGCAAATACAAACACTGGTTAATTTATCTTGACAGATGGCATATATATGCCGCCTTCTCGGAACTTCCACGTTTTCTTCCACTGTTTTGTAATGATTAAAAACATTTATGCAAAAAGTGACAATCTTGAATGTGACTTGTTTTCACGGTGTGCGCGCTTATGCGGCACATGTAGTACTATGTGCCTATGTGCGCGCATGTCAGAGCAACTTTTTAAGAAACTACTGCTGTGGAATTGTATCAAATTTAGAAGAGGAGGACATCCCATTCTCAAAGTTTCCTTCAATTTTCCATGATTTGTGTGGTCATCATGATTGTGTCTGCTTGTTATGTCAGTTTAGTAAAACAAATGTTTACACCAAGTTAAACTAGAGGTGTGTCGACGTTGACGGTGTGGGTCTCACTGGGCTTGAGCTCCGGAAATAAAGTCACTTCTTCAATCAGTACATTTATGGCATTTCAGTAGGTCAGTGTGGTTGCAGATTCAGGAATGACCTTTAGTTTACGGGGTATCCCCAAATATTCTGCCACGTTCAATTTTGAGTTTATTGCACCAGTGACACCAAAATCTGATCACTGATAAATACGCACCAAGCAATGTACAATGGCAGAGAGAGAGAGAGAGAGAGAGAGAGAGAGAGAGAGAGAGAGAGAGAGAGAGAGAGAGAGAGAGAGAGAGAGAGAGAGAGAGAGAGAGAGAGAGAGAGAGAGAGAGAGAGAGAGAGAGAGAGAGAGAGAGAGAGAGAGAGAGAGAGAGAGAGAGAGAGAGAGAGAGGGCACACTGACCAGTGACATGTAAGGATAGTATAAGGGAAATAACTCTGAAAAATCATGAGTAAGATCCTTTGATGTCCTTAGCTCCCTTGAACTACTGTGTGTGTGTGTGTGTGTGTGTGTGTGTGTGTGTGTGTGTGTGTGTGTGTGTGTGTGTGTGTGTGAATTACAACTTAGCAGAAGTTGGACACACGTAAGTGAGGAAGTAAAAACAAAAAAACAATGACCAAAAAACAAACAAACCAAAACAAAAACCAACCTCGTCAAACGCGGCGTAGCTAATGAGACCAAGAACCCCACAATCAAGTTTAGGCCGTGTAGAAAACACACGTAGTTAAAGAATTAAACGCCTCACTAACTACTGTTTTTGACAACGATGACACGTGTGGTGCGTGATCAGGCTTATATAGGGACTAAGCCTACGTCCTGTTTCACCTCGCCACGTTTCCACTGATCACTTTTTGCCCGATTCCGTGTTCTGCTCTAGAATTGTAAAGAAAATAAATCTTCTTCTTCTTTTCTTCTTCTTCTTTTTCTTCGTTCGCTCAGACAGTTTCCTGTCACATGAGCGTATATGCGTCATGCTGCCGTTATGCGCCTAACTAAAAAAAATAGTTAGGCTCATCATGTCCAATTTCGGCTGAAGAAATCTTCGCAAGAATTTATAGAGAAAAAAAAGGCAGGAGAATCAGGACCAATAAGATAGAAAGATAGCAGATGACAGTAAGCAAAGGGAAAAGGCAGAGTCAAAGAGAGTGACAGATTAGAGGAAGCTACAAGCACATAACTTCCAGAAGGTGGGGGAACTATTTGTACGCCCCCCCCCCCCCCCCCCCCCCCCCCCTCGATATCGTCGTTTTGAAAAACGGTTTGACTATGTTTCTAGGAATTTTCTGACCTGAGCAAAGTGAGTGTGCAATCCTTGAAAAGGCTGTCTTTCTGGTGATCTCGACATGTTTCTTGCAAAAACTCATCCGTCAGGGTCCACCTTTAAAGTGACGGAGATGTACAATAAATGATTTTCTATAGTGAGGCCTAATTGGAAATCACGATTCCGTTTGTGGAAGACTATGACTCTCAGACTAAGGGGCATTTGCACTGGCTCTAGTGCTGCAGCCAAAGGGATTGGTTAGCCTAAGGCCAACGGCCATCAAATCCCTTTGGCTGCATGAATGGGGATGTGCCAAAGGCAAGGCATCAGCACTATAAATAAATTTCGGCCCAGCCCGTTGGAATAGTAGCTGCTCCATCTGCTACCTGGCAGTCATGGTCGGAAACGACTGACTGACGTACAATATGATTGTCGGAAAGCACATGTTACTTTTCCTTGTCTCAGGCACTCTCACATTTTACAAAACTCTGTTTTGGCAACGTGGACACAATAATAAAGGTGGTGGTGGTGGGCTGGTAGGCCTAATGTTGTCTGCAACGCTGATTGGTCCTACGATGATCATAAACTGATTAAGAAGGGGGAGAAGACGAAGATTTAATTAATATCTGTATTGTTAAAAACAATCGGGACTTTGCTGGTGTTGCACTGCCTCCGGGCATTGCCTCCAGGATCGTTCCCACCATCTTTATATCTACTAGTGTCCCAATATGTGTCTGTTCCAGACCGGAGGACGTTAAATAGATTTTCATTTAGAAGACGAAGAAGGGATGAAAAAGAAAAGTTCTTAAATTCATGTTACAATTTTACACCCCTCTCTCTCTCTCTCTCTCTCTCTCTCTCTCTCTCTCTCTCTCTCTCTCTCTCTCTCTCTCTCTCTCTCTCTCTCTCTCTCTCTCTCTCTCTCTCTCTCTCTCTCTCGATTGGAAGACTAGGCGTTGCCTACAATCTTTATCATAGAAAAATAAAGTTCAAGTTTTCAATCTCTCTCTCTCTCTCTCTCTCTCTCTCTCTCTCTCTCTCTCTCTCTCTCTCTCTCTCTCTCTCTCTCTCTCTCTCTCTCTCTCTCTCTCTCATCCAAAGGACAGACACCTCTATTAACATTCAGGCCTACAGTTCAATCCGAAAATGATGATCGGCTGACATTGAAACCGGAAGCGGCCACAAGAATTGCGTCCCTTTGCTCTCAATCCGCTATCGTGCCGTGCCAAGGCAGCGAATCCAACAGGAGAGCCTCCTCCTGCATTCTAATGACAATTATACACGGCTGCTTTTCGGCCAAGAATCGTTCCTGCAGAAAATTGGCGAAAGATTGGCCCAGAACACGTCAATACCTTGTCTGACAAGAACCTTTTGGTTCTTATGGGCAAATCTCACACAGAGCTATCATGCTGGGGGGATAGGATTAGGGGATTGGGGGGGGGGGGGGGGGTGGGGGGACTTTGGGGATCATGGTTTTGACCTGGGTTTACAAGGGTGACTTCAGTTTTTAGCCCTGTCAGTTGACTCCACTGCGCGACATTTCATGACACTGCTTCATTTCCTGCTGTGGAAAGTCAGCTAATTTTGGTGTCATTGTGAGATTAAATTACTTGACAGAAACTTAATTTTGTGTGTCTATTTCTTTATTCAATCGGCATTGTTATAATATATCAACTAAGGATGCCTTCAAGTTCTTAGTTTTTGTCACAGTTTGTGATTATCTTTAAAGGAAGCAAAACTTTGGAGAAACCCCCCCAACAACATTTCGGCTCATTATCAGCTTAGTTGTGTAGAAACCAACAGATGATACGTGTTTGTTACATTTTTAGGCTTCAAACAGGTCCAAATTTGTCAAGTGTTGCATTAAAGGATTTTGTGCGATCCATTCAAACGCATAGATCACATGTGGAAGCCAAGCTTATCATCTCCTTTTAGAAGACATTAGATGTATGCCTCCGTGTCTAAACTTACACGGCTGCTTTTTTCCTGATACAACAGGAGTTTATCCATGTTTACTCTTTTGCCTATATAGGCCGTTGAATGTGTCAGTTAACTGACAAATTAAAGACAAACAAAATTAAGGTGAAAAGTTGTCATAGTAAAAAACAATGCCTTGCCCAAGTTGCGTTCCCACTCTGTCATGCAAGAGGACTTTAGGAAAATCGGCGTTGTGGGTGGTCTAGAAATGTTAAATTGCTATTAACCTAGTTAGAACCACAAGAATATGCAGCCGGTTATCATAATAGGGGCATATCGTTTCCTACATGAACTATTGTAGAACGCTTTATTGTAGAAGAATGCTTAGTCTACGCAACTGGTTTCTGCTCTACGCATTCTAATTCACAAAAGCATTCCACATGATAATAATAATGCAGCATAATAATACAATGACCCTAACAGGGCTTAAGCAGACCCCACACCCCTCTATCTTCCCCCCATTCAAATTATAGCCTTGGCTGTGTTATTCATTGGACTCCCGAGGGAGAAAGCATGGATACCACAGATGTCCAGACGCTCGAACTCTCGGATCAAAAGGATCTCCCCAGCCAAAAATCCTCCCTCGCCTCCCACTGTCTCTATCTTCTCTCCAAAAGATCCAATGAGGCAGAAGAATCTTTGGACGAGGCGCGTGCATGGAAGGGGACAGTTGATTGGACAAACGCAGTCAAGTGATAAGGTTGCAAGAGTTCAATCCCTTGATTGGTGTTTGTGTGACGAGGGTTGCGGTCCTTGACTACGACAGAGGATTTCGAAGAATTTGTCAAGATTAGATTCAATGATTTTGAACTTGCGTAAAAAAAAGAAAAACAGTTAACATGGATTAGGGGAAACTAACCTTGATTGATTGACGAGGGTTGTGGCCCTTGGCCGCGAGAGAGGGTCAAGCTTAAATGATTTTGAAGTTGCGTAAAAAGAAAACAACAACAAACAAACAACAACAACAACAAAACATGGTTAATTTTGCTGAATGCCAAAAAATAAGTTTGTATGTTGTCTCCAGTCTTACACTGATCGAAGGAACCTACGAACAATGTATTACTTGAAACAACGACAAACGTTCACATCACACTGGTTAGAGCTATATTTTTAAAAAATAAAATAAATTAGGTTAAACAAAAACGACCACTGCACACCTAAATGTCATTGAAAGAATAATTATCTTAAAATAAGATTAACAACGCTGGGTAGAAGGGTTCAATTGTGAGTTAATTCACGCAGCATAATTGTGTCGGTGCCATAGCCGATGAGGTTTAACCGAGGCGTGGTCACCGCTACAGCTATCTGTATTAATTTTTTTTAAATCGGGACTTTACTGGTTTCGTACTGCCTCCGGGCATTGCCTCCAGTATTGTTCCCACCATATTTGTATTTACAAATGTCCCATATGTGTCTGATTCAGACAATGAGGACGTAAAACTCCATTTTCTATCTGGGTAGAAGGGTACTCTTAAAATATCTGTATTGTTAAAAAATCGGGACTGTACTGGTGTTGCATTGCCTCCGGACATTGCCTCCAGGATCGTCCCCACCATCTTTACATCTACTAATGTCCCATATGTGTCTGTTCCAGACCGGATGACGTTAAATAGATTTTCATTCAAAAGGGTTGGAAAGGTAATAAATACAGGGACAGAAAACATTCTCTCAGAAGGGGATGTACACTTCATCTTGTAACCAGTGATAGGCAGATAAACAGTGTTACACAACGACAACAACACTGCTTAAGGCTTCGGCACACGCTACCACAAATTAGTTGCTACAACTAGTGTTATACCACAGGTTGCAGTAAAAATCGCAGAGCTTGCAGCACACGTTGCAACTTTGATACGACCTCCTTGCAATCTTACGTTGAACGAACCACAGGTAGACTCAGGAATATTGTTCTAAAGTGCATGCAGACTATTCATACGTAAACTAAAATGCCAAAGCTGACAGAAAAGTAATGTTTATTGCATATACTTAGTTCTTTAACAATTACAGACTGTATTATTTTTGTTCTGTGCAATTGATATTTATTATTTTTATTTTTTATTTATGTATCTAACTATTTATCTATTTATGTACTGATTTATTCTTTGTTTTTGGTTTGCAAGGTTTCCCCCGATCTCATAAAAGAAAGGTTTCCTTAGAAAAAAAATTCAAAGTAAAAAATCATGATCTTAGAATGTGTTACAAGTCAGCAGCAACGCTTAGCCTACTGAAGATGCCGCCATGTTGAATATCGAATTATCTGGTTCTCCGCGAGGTACAGGGGTAAAGAGTAGATGATAACATTCGTATCAAGTTACGAAAGATCATTAGACGCCAAGCTATGAATCTCGTAGGATGATAATATTCAGGCAAAAATTGGGTGAATATACTAGGCATAGCGCGCATGCGCTAAATCATCGTCAAGATAAGGGTAAAGTTTCTCTAGATAACGGTCGCCGCGCGAATAACGCTTGCGCCAAACGGGGCCTAAGAAACACTTTAGAGAACATTTACGGAAGAATATTACAAGCTGATTGGTCATTTTTTTTAAAACAAACTTTAATGGACAAATCAACAACAAGAAATGTATTCACCCCCTACTAGTTCCGGATAGTTCGCCGCTTGCTCGGTGTTTGGCAAGAACAAAACGCCACGCGAACTTATGTCGGCAAACGAAGGGTGTTTCATAGACCGTTTTTGCCGATTTGAGCGAGCGCAACGAAACGTTAGCACTTGTGAAACCCCCCAGGTCATAAATACTGAAACAGAAAACGCTGTGCGTTCAACCAACAGAGCAAGCAGAAAGAGAGAGAGAGAGAGAGAGAGAGAGAGAGAGAGAGAGAGAGAGAGAGAGAGAGAGAGAGAGAGAGAGAGAGTGTGTGTGTGTGTGTGTGTGTGTGTGTGTGTGTGTGTGTGTGTGTGTGTGTGTGTGTGTGTGTGTACGTGTGCGTACACACGGTTTAAGGACGAGCTTAATTAATAACCAAAAAAAGTAATGATAAAAGATTTTCTGTTCAGCATCCTAAATTAATCGACGACTCATAGAAGATACCCATGAATATTCAGACATTACGAAACAATCACATTACGTACTGTAATAACATGAACATACCTGGTTCTTCCTTAGAATGCCCAACTTTTGCGCACCTGCATTCAACCCCCACATCTGAACGCTAACATTTATCTTTAAAGGGCCACCCTGACGGATGAGTTTTTTGTAAGAAACACGTCAAAATCACCAGGAAAACACCCTTTGCAGTGCAACACTCACTTTGCTCTAGTTTCCTATAATCAAATCGTCAAATCGGCGATTCCTCCTTGGCGGAGGTGCTGGAAGTCAAATTCTTTCACCCAAAGAGAAGTCGTGTGCCGTCTCTTTTCTAATGGCCGCCTGCGTTTATACCAAATCGTTTGCACGAAATTTTCGCAATACAAGCCTTTTTTTTCTTTCTTTTAAATTTTTTATACAGATTACCTAAAGGAGTTTCGTTCACAACAAAGGAAAAAGCTCCTTTTTTTGTTACTGCACTACAAAAAAACAAAAACGCTTCAACCACAATGAGTGACCTCCACCCACCCCATCCAAAATGGCTACTCTCTCCGGCATCTCCGCCAAGGAGGAATCGCCGTTTTGACTGCATAATTTCTAGGAAACCAGAGCAAAGTGAGTGTTCCTATCCTTGAAAAGGCTGCCTTTCCGGTGATCTCGACGTGTTTCTTGCAAAATCTCATCCGCCAGGGTGCCCCTTTAACAGTAATCTAATGAAGAGTTATGAGAAAGATAGACCCCTGCAGCAAATAAATTATCTCCTCAGACTTACATCTTCATCATATTAACCCTCCTAAACCAACAGCAATTAAAGCTTGTTAAGATTACGAAACAGAAGTAGTGGCCCTTAGTGCTACAGCGGTAACTAACTAACCCTACACACTAAAGTTTTTTTTCTCAGACTATCCAATTTAGTCAAGAGGTAAAGGTTGTGAGTTTCGTCCACCCGAATGTTTGTCCTCAGTGCACAAACGTGGATCATGGAGTATGTTTAAGCGATTTTAGAGAGAGACTCATATGACTCACTCTCAAATGACTCACTCTTGCTGTTGTAGGGGAAGACGGGGTAAAAAGCGCATGGGCGGGTAAGAAGCCCACCCCAATTATCTCATGAAATGAAGCAAATTTCAGTCTCATTTTGCCCATGAGACGAGCATTAATGTCTAGCATTCGTCTCATGGGCAAATTTGACTGAAATTTTCTTTATTTCATGAGATAATTGGGGTGGGCTTCTTACCCGCCCATGCGCTTTTTACCCCGTCTTCCCCTATGTATGATGCCATTCTGTTTAACGTCCTCCGGTCTGGAACAGACACATATGGGACATCAGTAGATATAAAGATGGTGGGAACGATCCTGGAGGCAATGCCCGGAGGCAGCGCAACACCAGAAAAGTCCCGACAATCTGAACTATACAGATCTATTATTATATAATATAACCGTTGTATACTAATAACCTTTGACAGGGCTTTATCAGTCCTCTTGTTGCACTATCGCTTTATCAGCTGTTGGAATTTGTGACATTTCAAAATAACAAGCGCGAATTCGCAATCGTTTGTGGCGTGCGACAATTGAAAACGAAACATCATTTTAAAGAGCAGCCTCAATTTGAAGTGCAGCCTCACTTTGAAGTGCGACAATTTTGCAGCCTCACTTTGAAGTGCAGCCTCACTTTGAAGTGCGACAATTTTGCAGCCTCACTTTGAAGTGCGACAATTTTGGACCGACCGACAGACCGACCGACAGACCGACAAAGTGAGTTATAGGTTTGTGGCTTGTGCCACAAACAAAAACGCTATTTAAGCCAAACGACTGACACATTTTAATGGTGAAGGCCACTGACCAGTAGGCCTCTGCAGGGAGGTCAATACTCCAGAAAGAAGCCGCCTCTAAATGGTATAGAAAAACGATATTTTTCATTTTTTAAAAATTCTTTCTTCTTCTTCGATCGCTCAGACAGTTTCCTGTCAATTATGAGCGCAGTTGCGTCATGCTGCCGTTATGCGCCTAAGTAAGAAGTAGTTAAGGCCCCGCATGTCCGACTTCGGCTGGAGGAAATCTTTTTGAAAGCGTTTCTTGAAAAAAAAAGTCAGGAGAATGGACCGGAAAGGCAGAAAGATAGTAGATGACAGCAAGCAAAGGGAAAAGGCAGAGTTAAAGAGAGAGACAGATTAGAGGAAGCTACAAGCACAGAACTTCCAGAAGGTGGGGGGACTATTTATGCAAAACAGCCCCTGGAAACCTCACGGAGAGAGGGGGGGGGGGTCAATTATTTTAGATGTCCAAGTGGTATTGGTAGTATGATGTTTAAGCCAAGTATTGTGGTAAGAGATAGCCTCTGTTGTCCTTATGACATCCTGATCAATATGAAGATATATAAAGATACAACCCAAGGCAGATTGTATAGCTTCTTAAACATCATACTACCAATGCCACTTGAACATTCCTGGCCATCT
>CM065694.1:52286428-52291428 GCA_017654935.2 Phymorhynchus buccinoides
TCCATACGGGGAGCTGGATGACCCCGCCCCCTCCACGAGTCTCTCCCCGTAGGGATACCGGGGGGTCTTTCGTAAAAATAATTCCCCCACCTTCTGGAAGTTCTGTGCTTGTAATTTCCTCTAATCTGCCACTCTCTTTGACTCTGCCTTTTCCCTTTGCTTTCTGTTATCTACTATCTTTCTGACTTATTGGTTCGTTCTCCTGTTTTTCCTCTCAAAACAAAATCTTCCAAATAACGTTTTCTCCTTTGAGCTCCTCCAAAATCGGAATATGTCGGCTGTACGCAGCGGGGAGACCAGTGAAAACTAAAAAACCGGACACATACGTACCTTACACATGATGGCCTTTTGGCCTGGGAACGCAGAAGAAGAAGAACAACAACAACAACAAGAAGAAAAGAAGATGAAGAAAGAAGAAGAAGAAGAAGAAGAAGAAGAAGAAGAAAGAAGAAGAAGAAGAAGAAGATAAAAAAAGAAGAAGAAGAAGAAGAAGAAGAAGAAGAACTAGAAGAAGAAGAAGAAGAAGAAGAAGAAGAAAAAAAGAAGAAGAAGAAGAAGAAGAAGAAGAAGAAGAAGAAGAAGAAAGACTAAGAAGAATAAGAAGAAGAAGAAGAAGAAGAAGAAAAGAAGAAAGAAGAAGAAGAGAAGAAGAAGAAGAAGAAGAAGAAGAAGAAGAAGAAAAGAAGAAGAAGAGAAGAAGAAGAAGAAGAAGAAAAAAGAAGAAGAAGAAGAAGAAACTAAGAAACTAAGAAGAAGAAGAAGAAGAAGAAGAAGAAGAAGAAGAAGAAGAAGAAGAAGAAGAGGGAGAAAGAAGAAGAAGAAGAAAAAGAAGAAGAAGAAGAAGAAGAAGAAGAAGAAAAAGAAGAAGAAGAAGAAGAAAGAAGAAGAAGAAGAAAAAGAAGAAGAAGAAGAAGAAGAAGAAGAAGAAGAAGTAAGAAGAAGAGAAGAAGAAGAAGAAGAAGAAAAAAAAGAAGAAGAAAGAAGAAGAAGAAGAAGAAGAAGAAGAAGAACAACAACAACAACAACAACAACAACAACAGAACTAGAAACTAAGAAGAGAACAACAAGAAAGAAGAAGAAGAATAAGAAAGAAGAAGAAGAAGAAGAAGAAGAAGAAAAAAAGAAGAAAAAGAAGAAGAAAGAGAAGAAGAAGAAGAAGAAGAAGAAAGAAGAAGAAGAAGAAGAAGAAAACAACAACAACAACAACAACAACAACAACAACAACAACAACAACAACAACAACAACAACAACAACAACAACAACAACAACTAATAAAATAGAAGAAGACAACAAGAAGAAAGAAAGAAGAAGAAAAAAGAAGAAGAAGAAGAAGAACAACAACAATGAGACAACAACAACAACAACAACAACAACAAGACAAAGTAACATAAACAGATTGGGGGATCGTCTCTCTCTCTCGAAGGAGAAGAAGAAGAAGAAGAAAGAAGAAGAAGAAGAAGAAGAAGAAGAAAGACAATCAGTGAGAGACGTCACTGTCCGGGTTGAAAGTTGTTGCCTGTCTGTCGTTTCCGACAATGACTGCCAGATAGCAGAGGGGGGCAGCTGCTATTCTGGCGGGATGGGCTACAACTTGTTTATAGCGGAAAAAGCCTTGCCCATGGTACATCCCTACTCTCTCGGCCAAAGAGATTTGCGGACGAGAGTAAGCGTTGGGGGAAGGTCCCCAAAGGCAAACCAATCCCATTGGCTGCAGCACCAGAGCCGGTGCAAATGCCCCCCCCCCCCCCCCCCCCCCCCCCCTAGTTAGAGAGTCATAGTCTTCCACGAAAGACTAAGCTGTACCATGATATTCCAATACTGTAGAAAATCATTTATTGTACAGCTCCCAATTACTATTGGTCTACCTTGATATAAATATCGTGTCCAATAGGCTTACCGTATTTTACCAACTATAATGCGATACGTTTCCACCAGACCAAGACCCCTGAGCCTTATAATATGACTAACAAATTAGTAAGAAAAACAACATCTAAATTTTTGTGTAAAATTTGGGGGATGCGCATTATAATCAGGTGCCCCTTGTAGTCCGTAAAATTCAGGTGCGCATTGCAGTCCGTAAAAACCGGTATTCTACGCATTAAGCTTAATGAGCAAGAAAAGTTGCGCAATAAGATTAATGGGAAAGATTAGCTGCTCAATAAGCCTAATTTTGCGCACATTAAACTTAATGCGCAACAGCAATGGTCTGCGCATTAACCCTAATGCGCACGGAGTGAGCAAAGCCTCAGACTAGAATCGTGATGCTGACAAAGATGACCGTATATCACTTCTTTTTTTTTTTTTTCTTTTGGGGGGGGGGGGGGGGGGGGGTCTGCTTTCGTGAATTCTTCTCAGTATGATGACTGAGTTTTTGATCAACTGATTTCTATTTCTCATTCAGAGAACTGCTCATATCACGGATTGCATACCTTCCCATTCCCAAAGGAGAGTAGTAGAAAATTCGGAAATGAACATTTACGGAAAGAAAAAAAAGCGCACCTTTGAGCAAGAGTTGTATTGTATGCAGCCAAGAATTGACAGAAGACAGCGGTTCATAGAAGAAAAAGATGAACGCCAGCAAAATAACGACTCTTGACGTTTCAAAGTTTTACTTTGAAAACTTCCTGATCGCTTCTCGGCCTTTTGGCTCAGACAGTGATTCAGGAACATAAATTTTTGTTTATACCCTGGTTGGTTTGTTCAACCCGTCGTACATGGCGAAAGCCGATACGCGACGTTAAACTGAACTTCCAGATAACGACTCGCGTTCTGCTGTGAAAACCCCACCCATTACCTGATTAATACGATTTGTTTAAACCGTACGACGCTGTGGAACTAAACTGGGCGATGTGAAGAAGCTGGTAAGGCCAGGAAACGAAGACCAGCTTCAGTTGTGCGCCTCTCTTGGGGATTTGTTGTTTTATGCAATACGAGAGAACCCCATATTGGACACAGTGGTGAACATATAGAACTGGACAAGAACTATCCACAAAGTATGTGAATGTCACAAGAGAAAGGCGTAAAAGGGCCACGAGGCCCACTTCTAACAACTACTACTACTACTACTACTACTACTACTACTACTGCTGCTGCTGCTGCTGTTGCTGCTGCTGCTGCTGTTGCTGCTGCTGATGCTGCTGCTGCTACTGCTGCTGCTGCTACTACTACTACTACTACTACGACTACTACTACTACTACTACTACTACTACTAGTACTACTACTACTACTACTACTACTACTACTACTACTACTACTACTACTATATCAAATCAAGCTCTGCCTCTTCCGTTGCGTGAACTGCTAGCTGAAAAAGTGCAAGATGAAGGTGTTGTGGTGAGGCCCATCCTGTCACAACGTTTCTGCACAAGAGGACAAGTGGATCTGATTGACCTTCAGAGCCAGCCTGATTGGGACGACAGGTCAGAGTAAATTCAGCCTCTGTCTGTCTGTCTGTATGTACCGTCTGTCTGTCTTTCTCTTCCACTCACTCACTCTCTCCATCACTGCCTCCACCTCACATTATAATGTTCTGTCTATCTCTGTCTTATACTTCTCTCTCTGCCTATATGTGTCTGTCTGTCTTTGTGTCTGTCTCTATCTCCTTCTTCTTCCAGTAATGTCCACCTGCCGTTTATCGGCCATTAACGGTCGTTCTCTCTCTCTACCTTCAATCTCTCTCTCTCTCTCTCTCTCTCTCTCTCTCTCTCTCTCTCTCTCTCTCTCTCTCTCTCTCTCTCTCTCTCCTCTCTCCCTCTCTCTCTCTCGCGTCCTCTCTCTCTCTCTCTCTATCTCTCTCTCTCTCTCTCTCTCTCTCTCCCTCTCTCTCTCTCTCTCTCTCTCTCTCTCTCGTCCTACTGTCTTCATATACCTCTCGCACAATCAGTCTCTTCTCTACCCTCTCTCTCCCCCCTCTCTCTCTGTCTGTATCCCTCTCTCTCTTCTCTCTCTGTCTTTCTATCTGTCTGTCTCTTCTACTCTCTCCCCTCTCTCTCTCTTACATATGCCCCTCTACTATCTACTCAGAACGTGCACATTAGGCCTAATGCGCACCGAGGTCCTTGCACATTAACCTTAATGCCCAAAAGTTCACGATGTATCCCGCTCATTAAGCCTAATGGACAAAACTATTGTCCATTAAACTTAATGCGCTTATTACGCTTATTGGACACGACATAATAAGCAAAGAGAAATTCACTATCTTGCTCTGTTACTCTATTCGAGTGTGATATAAATCACATGACAGAGCTTTCATCATAGATACATTAATTTTGTAAACAGTTCTTGTCACGTGGTCTACAGAGTGAGGACGTCATCTAGGGTGCAAGGTACCTCCAGTGTAAAACCCAGCCCAGCCCAGCTTTCCAGAATCGTACTTTATTTACAGTTGAGATACCTTGCCCAGGGTACATCCCCTACGGTCTCCCAGCCATGAGGATTTGAGGAAAGTTGGTGTTGGGGAATGGTACCCAAGGCCAACTGTTTCGGTAATCACGAGCGCGTGTTAAGCAGTTAACACGGGTAGAAACATTACTTTAGGTACATTATAGTCACAGAGGCGTCTGTGAAATTCGGGTTGCTCCCACCTGGAGAGCGCGTCGCAGCTAGAGGCGCGCCACCTTCTTTTTTTTTTTTTTTTTTTTTTTTTTTTTGCGCAAGCGATTTTTGTGTGGTTGATGAGGAAGGAAGGGAGGGGGTGGTGTAGATTTTGACCAAATGACAACTTTTCCGTTGCCACTGGGTTTAACGTGCGCTAAGTGCATGGGCACACGGGACCTCGGTTTATCGTCTCATCCGAAAGGCTCCACGTTCAGACCGTTCGTTAAGGCCTAGTGCAAAGTGAGAGGAAAATAATCCCCTGTACCCAGGTTCGAACTCGGGTTTACTTGACACGAAGCGAACGCGCTACCACTGTGCCACTCTACACTAACCTTAGAAGAAACTGCCCAATACGATTAGCTGTTTATGCTGATTTATTTACATCTTACTACCCGTGTTAAC
>CM065694.1:52296428-52301428 GCA_017654935.2 Phymorhynchus buccinoides
TGCCTTTACGCTCCAGTGGGTGGACGATTATTCACGTGCGACCAACTGTGTTTGAAGTTTTAGTAGTGTGGAGATTGAGAATTTATGATTGGTTGTTTGAGCTGTTGGGGCGGGAGAGAGAGAGGGAGAGAGAGAGAGAGAGAGAGAGAGAGAGAGAGAGAGAGAGAGGAGAGAGAGAGAGAGAGAGAGAGAGAGTAAAATGTTCAATAATTTTTAATAGGGTATAATTTTAACCAGACAACACTGAACAGCTAAATTAAAAACACTTTATCAAATCAAGAAGAAACACATTAAACAACAAACAACCAAACCAACCAAGGTAAAAACAGAAACAAATCTCAACTCATCTTCATAGACATAGCCCCCCAGTTGATTAGTTGATTAAGCATATCATAAAATAAAGAACAACCAGTTTGAAGCATACTAGTACTGGACTTCTTCAAAATTAACCATGATAAACGCCCATCATTATCAAATTATGCTCACGATCATAATAATGGATTATTAGCTAGAGCATCACTACTGATGCGAATATGATCACCCGTCCAGGCCATACTAGTCAAATACGTACATGCACATTGGCTGCCCCTAAGAAATGGGTCAGTCCAGACCAAAGACTCTCCACTCTTTGATCCGGCTTTCAAGTCACCGCCTTTGAAGTCACCATGTTTGTAAGCAACTCTGGCTATGGTCTCATGAAAGAGGCGCAGACGTTCTGGTCAGAAGATTGACCACAACTTCCAGTTCTACAGGCAGCGTAAAAAGCAGCTGTCCGGAATTAATAGATAGCTGTCAATTTGATGCATTTGCTTCAAGGGAAGTAAAGCTGTGTGCACACCATACCATGGCCACTTCTAAACTCGCTTCTCTCTCCTAGACCACAATTTTACCTCTGACTTTGCTTTTGTAGTGGTTTGTTGTGGTGAAACCAATCGGTGTACAGTTTTCCTATATAAAGTTTATATATTAAAAAAAAGTCTGATCTACCATTTCCCTATGTCTAAACCTGAAGTCAAAAACCCGTTATCTTCTTTCATTTCTCCTTTTGTTTATGCCTGTTTTGTTGGTGTGTATGGCTGGAGTGGTTTGTGAGGTTTTGTTTAATAATTCAAAATCGTTGCGATGCGAATGAGTTAAGAGTTTTACGTGGGTCTGAATCGGGAGACAAAAGAAAACGTCATCATTGAATCCACAAAGACGTACAGTTTTCAAAGCTTCATACTTCCCAAAGGAACAGTTTCAAAGAGTTAACCCCTTCAGGACATCACTGCCTTACACAAACTTCATTACTGGCCTGGGGCTGCCTATAAAAAAAAAATATTACAAATAAGAACCGCAACAAAACTCACACTGTCAATTATTCAGATTTGACAAAATTACTGGTTGATCCAAGTTTATTTCTCGCTTTGAAATCGTGGTTACTTGCATTCAAATGGGAATAATTAGTCTTCTTCTTACTATCATTGTTAATTAAGACATAATGGAGTAGTTTATGATGCGCCGATTTTGTTGACATTTTTGGGGCACATCTTGACCTTTACCACATTTTTAACATTAAAAATGGAGATAGAAGTTCCAATGATATGTGACACGATAGCTGGAACAGCAATGAAGAGACGTCACTCAAAAAATGTGGTTTAAATGAAAAAACATACATGGATTTAGACTAAAAGAAATCTCTGTTTAGACTAAAACAAATCGCTGTTCCGAGAACACTCGGAATTAGGCCCTAACTGGCGTTCTCCTGTTCCGAGTATACTCGGAATTCGTCCGGAATGAGTTAAAATGTACCTGGAACATAGAATTGGAGACCTACACCAAAAAGCCTGAATATACAAGGAGCTCGCACTCCGCGGCTGACTGAAGCCGGTTTTGTTACTCCCACCCTTTCACCTACACTACAGCTGGGGATCATTGTGAACTCACTCACGTATTGCCTGCAACAACACTAACACTTCCCACCTGAGAAAGTTGGCTTCATTCTTTGCAAGGTTTGTAGGCTGTGAAGTTATCACTCTTTGTAACATTTAGGCTTTTTGCTTACACTAACTTCATCAATGCAAACCTAGCTTCAGCAGTACATTTATCTTGGTGGTCTTGTATTACAAATGCCCCTACATACCATCCCGACATCATCATTTGCCACACACAGAGTTTTACCTGCATAGAGATACCAGACAATTACTGATAGCTTGAGAACTTGTTTTGATGTTACAATATTCGTATATATGAAATAACACACACACACACACACACACACACACACACACGCACGCGCGTACCACACACACACACACACACACACACACACACACACACACACACACACACACACACACACACACACACGCACGCACACACACACGCACACACATGCACACACACACATGCACACACACACACACACACACACACACACACACACACACACACACACACACACACAAGCGCGCGCAAATGCAAACATGTTCACCTGTTTGATCGTTTTCAAATGAATAAAGATTTGTTTAAACCAAACACGTTCACCTCACACATTCAGCCATACTGACACACCTTCCCACTCACAGTTTTCCATCCTCCTGACCCCCCACCCCCCACCCCCACCCCTTCCAGACAGACACACACGGTACACTCCTCCAAAGCCTCCAGGGTTTGGGCAACAAACCCTGAAAGAAGCAGACTTTGAGATTGATGGTCGTCAACATGAGGGGGTGATGGGGTAGGGGTAGGAGTGACCTAACTACAAGATGGCCGAGTACCGGTACACTCACTCACTCCTAGCCTGTATCGTTGCTCTCGATAAAGATTGATCCTCCATAAAACAGAATAGAATGTCAGTTAAGAGTTTCAAGGGGGCTTGCTTTCGGTTTGAATCAGTTCGTGTGGCCAACACTGTTGACACAATGTTTAGTAGACCACTTGGGTTTAAGTGAAACCAAAATAATGTCTCTCTCTCTCTCTCTCTCTCTCTCTCTCTCTCTCTCTCTCTCTCTCTCTCTCTCTCTCTCTCTCTCTCTCTCTCTCTCTCTCTCTCTCTCTCTCTCTCTCTCTCTCGGATGTGTGTGTGTATATGTGCGCGCGTGTGCGAAAATTATTCTCTATGTTTGTCTGTTTTTCTCTGACGGCGTACTGTATGTAAAAGAGAGAGAGAGAGAGAGAGGAGAGAGAGAGAGAGAGAGAGAGAGAGAGAGAGAGAGAGAGAGAGAGAGAGAGAGAGAGAAGCGAAGAGAGAGAGAGAGAGAGAGAGAGACAAAGACAGAGAGAGAGAGAGAGAGAGAGAGAGAGAGAGAGAGAGAGAGAGAGAGAGAGAGAGAGACAGACAGACAGAGAGAGAGAGAGAGAGAGAGAGAGACAGAGAGAGAGAGAGAAGAGAGAGAGAGAGAGAGAGAGAGAGAGAGAGAGAGAGAGAGAGAGAGATAGAGTCAGACAGACAGAGAGCTAGAGAGAGAGAGAGGGGGAGAGAGTCAGACAGACAGAGAGAGAGAGAGAGAGAGAGAGAGAGAGCGAGAGAGAGAGAGAGAGAGAGAGAGAGAGAGAGACAGAGAGACAGACAATCAGACAGACAGAGAAAGAGACAGAAAGAGACAGAGACAAAGAGAAACAGAGAGAGAGAGAGACAGACTTCTCCGTCAAACAGACAATGTCAAACATATAGGCTGTGTCAACTGACGTTTTGTTTGTCCTTCTTAACCATTTAATAGTGTCATGAATAATTTGATAAATATCTCTAATCGACGACCTTTTCTCCCTACTACAGGGAGATGTTTATTATGACAAGAATGTTGGATGTTTCATGGACACGGCCAGGGCCCACCAAGGTAGGGGAAGAACGTTCTTTCTAAACCTCCGCCAAGGAAGCTTTGTTTTTGTTGGATTATCGTTTCATTATTCTTGTGTCTGAGAATGGCTGTACTCCAAAATGATACGTACATATGTCGGTGCAGTTTTGTCGAAGGTCTTGTTATTAAAAACAACCAACAACAATATTTAATTTTTTAATTAATTAATCTGCAATGTTGCTCAGATACGGGGATTTTTAGATTTATTTTGTTATGGGCCTACATTACCACCATCTTTAATTTTAAAAAAACCCAACAACAATATTTAATTTTGTAATTAATTAATCGGCTTAATGTCGTTCAGATACGAGGATTTTATATTTATGTTTGTTATGGGCCCACATTACCATCGTCTTTAATAAAGAAAATGGTTGTAAAACACGATGAACAGATTTTTAATGACAATTTTTGGAAACCTACTGTTCTCCATGTTAAATCACCCTTAGTTCGCAATTAGAATACCCTTTAAAAAAATTAACATGACATTGTATTGTCTCACCAACCCTTTTCTCTTTTCTTTTCAATGGCGTGGGGAAGCTCTTTTGTTGAACCCCCCCCCCATGGTGGCTTGTGTTAAGGCTAGTTTACACATAAAGCTGAAAGCTAAACACTGATTAAATATTGCACGTGAAAGTATTGGGTTTTTTTAAAATGTTATGCCTGATTCTTACCTACCAACCGGTATGTCAGGCTCAAGAACGAGTTGAAACAAAACGCGTTGTGTTTTTTTTTAAATTTTGTTTTACGTCCTCTCGGAAATTTCCATGTGGGACATTTCTTTTTATAAAGTTAAAGTTTTTATTTTAATGCAGTTAAAGAAAAAAGGAGATTTTTAATTGGTACTTTTTAGTTTAGAGTCTTTTATATAAATAATTTGTTGAATTTCACCATGTCTGGCCTGGCCTGCGGTTAAAAAGAGTTTATTGGGGTAAAATACTTTATTTTAAAAGGAATTATCCTAAGTTAAACTTGGGGGAATGAGCTAGGATTAAAATTTCAGGACCACTATTTTTTTAAGAACAACAACAAAAAAATTTAAAACTTCAAAGAAGGTCTATGTAAAAAATATTTACATTGTGTTTACAAAGCACAATTCCTTTTTATTTTTAAAAGATTTTTATTGTAACAATCCAATGTTACATTCCTAGGAAAGGCCGAAGC
>CM065694.1:52308928-52311428 GCA_017654935.2 Phymorhynchus buccinoides
TTTCCGCACGGAATCTCCGCATATGTGTGTACACGGCCTAAGGATGTAAAAAATCAAAGACATTCTTTTCTATCTGTCCCTGTCTCTGTCTTTAATTCTGTCTGTGTATCTGTCTGTCTGCCTGCCAGTCTGTCTGTCGTGAAAGGAAAGAGAAAGGGGAAAAAACCACTAAAGACCCAGTGACGCGCCACGATTAAGTCCCTTGGTTTTTTTCTGTGTAGCTGTGACCCACATCCAAATTTCCCCAACTCGAAATTGAGGCTGCTCTTTAAACTGATGTGTCGGTTTGAATTTGGGGCCACTTACATGGGAGTCAGACTTGGTCAAAGCAATATTTATTTCCAGTTATAAGAGGGAAAACACGTGAAACACGTGATTTTGACACGTGATCTGGTGGATCTTTAAGAGAGAGTGGAGGGGTAGGGGGGAGCTGGTGAAGAAGAAGAAGAAGAAGGAGACGAAAAAGTGAGCGCCACGTGTTTCAAATGACAAAGTGATGGATAGGTTATGAATGGCGCGAATAGATCATAAACATCAAGGACATCTCTCTCTCTCCTCTCTCTCTCTCTCTCTCTCTCTCTCTCTCTCTCTCTCTCTCTCTCTCTCTCTCTCTCTCTCTCTCTGTCTCTCTCTCTCTCTCTCTCCTCTCTCGTCTCTCTCCCTCTCCTCTCTCTCTCTCTCTCTTCTCTCTCTCTCTCTCTAAAAGCCCATTGTGTGCTTACTCTTTTCCCTCAATAAAAAAGTTTTGTTCGTTTCGTTCGTTTCTCTCTATCTCTCTCTCTCTCTCTCTCTCTTCTCTCTCTCTCTCTCTCTCTTCTCTCTCTCTCTCTCTCTCTCTCTCTCTTCCTCTCTCTCTCTCTCTCACACAAACACACACACTGCGTACACGGTGTGAACTGTAATACCTTGATACGGATTCCATATCTTGTGGATAGTGTGCATCGTTAATGGTTTAATGCTGATTTGCATAGCCCTTACTCCCCACACCCCAAATCACTGAATGAATGGGAAACTTAGTGGGATTTTTTCACGCCAGATGGCGTGACACTCGAGTGGGGCTAATCCCCTCTATATTCTTAGTTGGGGATAAAGAGAGAGCGAGAGATAGAGAGGATTCCAACCCTCCACTAAGTCTCCCATTGGCACTATGCTGTATGATTGTCGCATTCCCCTTCCATGGAGGGCTTAGCCCTATGGAAATCAACATTTCATATCATCTCTCTCTCTCTCTCTCTCTCTTGGTATTTGGTACTTTATAGTCACAGAGGCGTCACTGTTAAAATCGGGTTGCATCCGCCTGATGAGCGCGTCGCAACCAGAGGCACCCAGTGTTTTTATTTGCATGCAATTTTTGTGTGACTGATGAGGAAGGGAAGGGAGGGGGGAGGGGTACATTTTGACCAAATGACAACTTTTTCGTTACCACTGGGTTTAGCGTATGCTAAGTACATGGGCACACGGGACCTCGGTTTATCGTCTCATCCGTAAGACTCCACGTTCAGACCGTAAGGCCTAGTGCAGAGTGAGAGGGAAAATCCCCTGTAGCCAGGTTCGAACTGGGATTTATTGTATTATACTAATACGAGGCGAACTATACCTTGTGTCCATCAAGTTGTTATGCTTTTCTTTTCTTTTCCCTTTCGTTCACAATTCCAGTGAACGTATCGAACTTGTTGCAGCCAATGCTATGTAACTTAACCCTTTCGCCGCCAGCCATTTTTCAGCCAAAAATGTCTGTCAAACTTGCCAGGGTTTTGAAAAGTTAGTGTGTGAAGCACTGCGAATACCTCTGTGACATGTATAAAAAATAAGGCCTTTCCTTATCTCCCAAATTTAACAACATAAAGTCATTGGATACCAGATCCTAATTTCGTGCCGGGCTTTCAGTGACAAGGGTGTTCAATCAGTGTGGTGCAGAAATGCGACATTGGCGGTGAAAGGGTTAAACGTTTTGAGCACCTGGTATAAGCTCTAAGCCTGTAATGCTCTGTGACCTTCATGGTGATGCTGCCTTGTGGCATGATTGTTTATGAACACATTTGTCTAAGCCAGGCGATGGCGTTACCTCTGTGCCACCCTACAACCACAACCATCTATCTCTGTCTCTGCTTCTTCTTCTTCTTCTTCTTCTTCTTCTTCTTCTTCTTCTTCTTCTTCTTCTTCTTCTTCTTCTTCTTCTTCTTCTCGTACGTCAGAGGGACACCCCAGCATCCAATATGAAGGCGGCCGTATGTTGCAGGTCCTCCAGGCTTCCGAAGAGCTTCTGGGCCACAGAGACGTGGTCTGGCCAGGTCTTTTTTTCTTTGCTGTTGGAACAGTGGACATGACTGTAGGATGTGGTCACTTGTTTGGTTCTCAGTACCGCATGGGCACTTGTCTGATTCACCGATGCGTAGTTTGTTGAACAGGTGGTGTTTCAGACGATTGTGACCTGCCCTTAATTTTATGAAGTTCTACTAAAGTTTAAGTGGGAAACTAAACGTTGTTACTTTCTAAATTA
>CM065694.1:52316428-52321428 GCA_017654935.2 Phymorhynchus buccinoides
GAAGAAGATTCAGAATCGTCATCCTCAACATCACCCCGAGCATTATATCTACAATTAGGCTAACTCTTGTTAATTAAGTCCAGATTCAATTCTGTGCAGTATTTATAAATGAATAGCGCTCACTAAAACATATAGTTCTAAAAAAAAAAGAAATGCTCGTTGCATAATTATGTTATATTTCCCAGAAAATGAAAAAATAAATCATCATTAACGTTATCGAATCCCGTAATCTTTTTTCTCTTTTAACGCCAGCTTATCTGTTTCTTTTTTCTTTCGTTTTTCTTTCTCTCTCTCTTTCCCCCCCTTCTTTTTCTTATCATCTTTATTTCTTCCTTTTTCCATCTTGCACACTCTTCCCCTATCTCTCGCTCTCTCAATCTCCATCCGTCGCTGTTGTTGTTGTTGTTGTTGTTGTTGTTGTTGTTGTTGTTGTTGTTGCCGCTGTCGTCGTTCCCGTCCTCCGTCGCCGCTGTTGTTCTCTCCTCCAGCTTCCTTTGTTTCTTCTTCATCTTCACCTTGTCTTCTTTTCCCTTTTCTTCGTTCCTGGCTTTCCTTTGTCCCCTCCTCCTCATTCTGTCCCTCCCTCCCTCCTCCTCCTCCTCCTCCTCCTCCTCCTCCTCCTCCTCCTCCTCCTCCTCCCGTTTTTCTTCTTTCTTCTTCATTTTCCATCTTTCTTTCTTTCCTGTCCTTTTTTCTCTTTTTTTTCTTCTTCTTCTAAGAACTTGAACTTGAGAACTGAATCTACAATGATAACAAGGATGATGGTCGCTACATCCAGATTTTGATTTTTAACACAATATTTATAATTATAAAAGGTAACCATCGTTACACTCCCATGCTTTTATAGAAAATTAAAGGATAGTTCTTTAACATCATAAAAGGTTCATGATCATTATCATCAATCCTCCCAAGTCGGAGTGTGGCTGCCCATGTGGCGGGGTAATCAAAAACGGTCGCACACGTAATGTTTTCTCATCCCTAGCTGATGCATTTGTACCATAGTGTTCAAGTGCTTCGGCTGTTTGGGGTGATCCCTGGAGTCTTTAAGCTAGGGAACAACAACAACAACAACAACATGATCATCAAAACTATCCAGAGACAGACAGACAGACACATAAACATACACTTGTAGTAGGCCCCTAACATTGAACGTTATTATTAGGTATTATTATTTAGGTATTAGGTATTAGGTACTTTATCGTCACAGAGGCGTCTCTGTGAAATTCGGGTTGCGTGTCACAGCCAGAGGCGCGCCACCCCATTTAAAAAAAAAAAAAAATGTGCATGCGATTTTTGTGTGACTGATGAAGAAGGAAAGGGGGGGGGGGGGGGAGAAATTTGGACCAAATGACAACTTTTTTCGTTGCCACTGGGTTTAACGTGTGCTAAGTTCATGGGCACACGGGACCTCGGTTTATCGTCTCATCCGAAAGACTCCAAGTTCAGACCGTAAGGCCTAGTGCAAAGTGAGAGGAAAAATCCCCTGTACCCAGGTTAGAACTCGGGTTTACTTGACACGAGGCGAACGCGCTACCACTGTGCCACTCTATGCTCTACGTTCGCAAATTTCAGACAATCTTTTACCTGACACGCAAGGAAGCCGTAAACAACAAACAACTTCGGCCCGTGTTAAATCAAAATGGAGATTTTAAAGTGACCAACATTGTGGGTCACTGGGCAGAAAAAGCCCCCCCACCCCCCACCCCCCTCAAAAGAGTCAGATCCCCCTCAACAGTGACCAATGGGTCAAGCATGG
Source organism: Phymorhynchus buccinoides (assembly GCA_017654935.2). NCBI lineage: Eukaryota > Metazoa > Mollusca > Gastropoda > Neogastropoda > Raphitomidae > Phymorhynchus > Phymorhynchus buccinoides. The sequence continues at coordinate 52,318,185 of CM065694.1, forward strand.
TTAAGGAGTGACCAACAGAACCGGGGTTCGTGCCTTTGAGTTACAGTGGTCATTTGGTTCTGGCCGTGTAGAGGCATCCTTTTACCAAGTTTTTTTTAACAGGTCATGGCATAGTGTGTGGTATATGGAGAGAGATACTGCGAACATGTGCGTGTGTGCGTGTGCGTGATTTTGTTATTCTTGGAGGTGGTATTTGAACAGAAGAGAGAGAGAGAGAGAGAGAGAGAGAGAGAGAGAGAGAGAGAGAGAGAGAGAGAGAGAGAGAGAGAGAGAGAGAGTGACAGAGAGAGAGAGAGAGAGAGAGAGAGAGTGAGAGAGAGAGAGAGAGGGGGGAGGACACAGAGAGAGAGAGAGAGAGAGAGAGAGAGCGAGAGAGACAGAGAGAGAGAGAGAGGGAGAGAGAAAGAGAGAAAGACAGACATACACAGAGAGACAGAGAGAGAGAGAGAGAGAGAGAGAGAGAGAGAGAGAGAGAGAGAGAGAGAGAGAGGAGAGAGAGAGAGAGAGAGAGAGAGAGAGAGAGAGAGAGAGAGAGAGAGAGAGAGAGAGAGAGAGAGAGAGAGAGAGAGAGAGAGAGAGAGAGAGAGAGAGAGAGACTGTTCGAATCTGTCTTCTTGGGTATATTATTTTATTTGTATTGCACATTACATACATAAGCGCCTACATAAGAAGGCATGACAGGTCGCATATACCCAGGTATAATCTCTCTGTCTTCTCTCTCTCTGTCTGTCTATCTGTCTGTCTGTCTGTCTCTTCTTAATCTTAATACACTTACATAATGCATACGTATATGAACAGTCACCTACCTCCTCCCTCTTACCTAAACAAACATACAAAGTCTCTCTCTCTCTCTCTCTCTCTCTCTCTCTCTCTCTCTCTCTCTCTCTCTCTCTCTCTCTCTCTCTCTCTCTCTCTCTCTCTCTCTCTCTGCTCTCTCTCTCTCTCCCCCCTCTTCTCATTTCTGCATTTACATATATTATTTAGCTTTCTTGTTTGATTTACTTTATTTTCCCTCTGGGTGGAAAAAAGCATGTAACTTGCTTATCTCATGTTCCCTGGTTAAATAAAATTTCGTTTTCGTTTTCGTTTCTCTCTCTCTCGGTCTCTCTCTCTCTCTCTCTCTCTCTCTCTCTCTCTCTCTCTCTCTCTCTCTCTCCTCTCTCTCTCTCTCTCTCTCTCTCTCTCTTCATCTCCCCCCTCTCTTTGTTTAAGTATGTGTGTGTGTGTGTGTGCGCGTGCGCGTTTTTGCGTGTGCGTGCGCGCGCATGCGTAACAAACACTTAAGGGCCCGTGCACTGCATACGATTTCGATCCAATGCGATGCGATGACAATTCGATTTGTTTTGATTTTTGTGAGGCATGATTCTCGTGGAATTCCGCTACACTGCATACGATTCTATCCCAAAGCGATGCGATTTGACATTTTGTGAGGCATGATTCTCGTGGAATTCAGCTACACTGCATACGATTCGATCCGAATGCGATGCGATGACATTTTGTGAGGCATGATTCTCGTAGAAATCAACGAATTGATGAAACCCTACTAGTTTTGTTCACCATATTATTTTGTAGTCCCCCCCCCCCCCCCCCCCTCCGTACACGAATATGATGAAATATATGTAAAACAAAAATTATCAGACATTTTTATTTCATTCGTGTATTGGGATTCTACTTGAAGAGTATAGTGAGCGAAAATTGTAGAATTATTATTTTTAGACGGAAGTATTGCGCGTGAATCATGCATGACTCACAGACATCGCCACAATCGCATCGCATTGGGATCGGATCGTATGCAGTGTATCGGGCTCTTTACAGTATACCGTGTTCTCACGTTGTAAGCCTCCCTGCCCCCGAACTGATCACCGTGTAAAAGGTCAAACGCGTTGCTCGTGCACGCTTCAAAGGTCTGTCATTTCACGCCTGTCACTGTGGCCCCCCCACTGTTGACGCCTCTGTCCGTGACCACCCCTTCCAACTGACCATTTGTTTGCAGACTACCCGTCTCCTTGGTCCCTTACGTTACTCGAATGGCTTTTTATCAAAAAGCCTCCCTCCCCCCCGTGGGGATACCGGGGGTCTTTTGCATAAAGAGTTCCCCACCCTTCTGGAAGTTCTGTGCTTGTAACTTCCTCTAATCTGTCACTCTCTTTGACTCTGCCTTTTCCCTCTGCTTGCTGTCATCTACTATCTTTCTGCCTTACCAGTCCATTCTCCTGCCTTTTTTTTTCTTTTCAAGAAACGCTTTCAAAAAGATTTCCTTCAGCCGAAGTCGGACATGCTGGGCCTAATTATTTCTTACTTAGGCGCATAACGGCAGCATGACGCATCTGCGCTCATAATTGACAGGAAACTGTCTGAGCGATCGAAGAAGAATAATAATAAAGAAAAAGAAGAAATGTCGCAAAAAGCCTAAATGTCACAAAGAGTGATTACTTCGCAGTCTACCAAACGCCTTGCAAAGAATGAAGCCAACTTTCTCACCCCCCACCTGGAAGGTGAAAAGGTGGAAGGTGGGAAGCGTTAAGTATGGTAACAGAGTCAGTGAGTGAGTTCACAACGATCCCCACCTGTAGTGTAGGTGAAAGGGTGGGAGTACAAAAAAAAACCCACCGGCTTCCGTCAGCTGCGGATTGGGAACTCTTCGTATATTCAGGCTTTTTGTGTGCTTTTATCACTGGTTGACAATAGCCTGTAGTAGAGGCCAACAGTAACATGAGAGCTGTTAAGTACAATGCATGATTTTCTACAGTATTGGAATATCATGGGGGTACACTTTAGTCTTTCGTGGAAGACTATGACTCTCAAACTAGGGGGGCATTTGCAACGGCTCTGGTGCTGCAGCTAATGGGATAAGTTGGCCCTATTATTAAAGACACTGACCCACCACGATTAAGTCCCTTGGGTTTTTTTCTGGGTAGCTGTGACCCACATAGAAATGCCCCCAACTTATAATTGAGGCTGCTCTTTAAAATGACGTTTTGTTTTGAATTTGGGGGCATTTGTATGGGAGTCAAACCTGTTCAAAACAAGATTTTGTACCAGCTATAAGAGGGAAAACCCGTGAAACCCGTGATGTTGACACGTGATCTGGTGGGTCTTTAAGGGACTTTCTCCAGCGTCAGCTGTCTTCAAATCCCTTTGGCCGAGAGAGTGGGAATGCACCCCGGGCAAGGCTTCTTCCACCCTTTACAAACTTTAGCCCTCTGGCAGTCATTGTCGGAAACGACAGACAAGCATACATTAT
>CM065694.1:52333928-52343928 GCA_017654935.2 Phymorhynchus buccinoides
TCTTTCAAAACCGCTCTTAAAACTCACCTCTTCCGGCAATACCTCTGATTTCTTCCTTGTCCTGTTTCCTGCCTTAAAACTATGTTCCGCACATTGTGTGTGTTTGTGTGCGCGCGCGTGGATGCGTGCGTGCGTGCGTGTTGTGGCTATGTGCATGTTTTTGGCTCACGTCGTTTTTTAAAACAAAGTGAGTCTATAGTATCGTACATGTTCGGTTGTGTGTGTGTGTGTGTGTGTGTGTGTGTGTGTGTGTGTGTGTGTGTGTGTGTGTGTGTGTGTGTGTGTGTGTGTGTGTTGCGTCCGTGGCCCCGACCTTTAACCTGAACTCAAACCTTAACGTTGTCATTTTCTCTAAACATAAAAGGCGTTAGAGGGTTAAAGTTAGCAGGATACTTGATTTTGACGTGAGTCTGCAAGTCATGGCGATCAAAGCAGTCAGATACATTGATAAAGAACAAAATAAAGATAATCATTTGTTGCAGAGATTACTGTTGTGCAACCTTTAACCTTGACTCAGTCACACTCTTCAAACTAAAGAAGACTCTCACTCTCCACTGAAACTTTAACGTTGTCATTTTCTCAAAAAAACATAACATGTTAGAGGGTTAAAGTTAGCAGGATACTTGATTTTGACGTGAGCCTTCAAGTCATGGCGATCAAAGCAGTCAGATACATCGGTAAGGAACAAAAGAAAGAAAATCATTTGTTGCAGAGATTACTTTTGTGCTGTAGGCCTACTGAGTAGACACTAGAAAGAAGACTCTCCATTAGATATGCAAAAACGCTGTTTAAAATGAAACACAAGACTTCAGGTGTGTACAAATAGGTACATTTTAACGTCGTTAACTCATATTTTCTGTAACAAATAGATACATCTATTTGTACCGAGTGTGGCGCGTTGACGGCCCGTTTGTTTCGTTTTGGAGCGTCTGTGGCAACGGTTGTTCGTGTTCGTTCGCGCATCGTGTCTGCGCTGAAATACTTTTACCGCACTTCCGGCGTTTATTTGCACACACAAAGTCTAGGCTAGAGATCACGTCTTCATAATGAAGACTACGTACCTGACATTTAGCCCACATTCATTTCAGTCTTGACAAAAATATACGGAAAATCCAGTGTTCTCTCCTTCGACGTAAGAAACCAGATCATAATCCGATCAGCGATGCTTAGGAGCCAAGGCCTCGTGCGTGACTCGCCCGGGCTTGACCTTAACCTTTCATGGTGAAGAGAGAGAGGGGGGGGGGGGGGGGGGGTATGAACGAAACGAAAATAAAATATTAGCCTAGGACTAAAGTATCTTATAGAAATGCAGATGATGCGGAACAAGATTTATTCGCATGAACACTCAGTTTAAAACAGTAACAGATCAGGAGTAGGGCCTTACGAATTCCGCATCTTCATTTTCCTAGTAGATGTCCTGTAGGCCTGTATTGTAAGGTTGTTGTTATTTGGGAAAATTCGCTTGTCCTCGAATCACAATGGCGTCTGCCGGCCGCGCGTGCTATCTGCGTGAGTAAATTATCCTTCTTCTTCTTCAAGTTGGGGATGTTTATCATGCCCCGCACTCACCGGTCTTCATTCAGATTAATAGCGCACACGGCACAGGATGCGTGCTATGTGAATTCGTGTCATCCATCCCACCGGCACACACGACCTGACATGTACTGGGGTTCAAAGGATTATGCAGCGCAGGAAAAACAAAAACAACAATAATTATAATAAGTCTAGACAAATAAAAGGATGTGCACGACCTCGCACCCCTGGCTATTCCGATAATACCCAGTCGCACAGGGGGGCGGGGGACAAAAACAAAAACGGGGGGGGGGGGGGGGGGGTAGTGCTTTTTAAAAAGTTGTTTTTGAAGATGACTCGTGCTACAGCATGACAAAAACCAAGCCATCAGTAGGCCTATTTTGAAAGCGTTCACCACAATTACTGGGAGCTGCTGTGGCGCAGTTGGTAAGAGTCGCTGGCTCGTAATCCATCAAGTTTGTGAGTGTGTGGGTTCGAATCCAGCTGGGGCCACAGTGGTGTGTCCTTGGGAAAGGCACTTTACTCCTATTTTCCTCACTCCACCCAGGTGTAAATGGGTACCTGACGTCAGTTGGGGAAAAAGTCCTTCGGATGAGACTTACAACTGAGGTCCCGTGTGCGAACGCATGTACAGATCTCTTGCGCACACGTTACAGCCCATTCCACTAATCGGTAGGAGACAGGGGCAGGATAAACATCCCCAATAGGAAGAAGAAGAAGAGATTGCTTCATGGCGGACTCGCATGTCTCGAGGGTTAGCTTGTGTGTGTGCATGCGCCCTATGTGTGTGAGAGAGAGGTCATTTGAACTTTTTATTCTGTTAGGCTCGACATAATTCAGTTCCACTACTAGTCTATTATCACTCACACACCCTACACAAATTTGTTGTTGAATTATTTTAGCTTATACCACATCCTGAATTTGACGCATAAAACTGAAACTCAGACAGAGAGTGTGGAAACAATACTAACTAGGCCTACATCTTATATTTAGTTATAAGCCTACTGCTAGGCCTAAGCAAAAGTAGGCCTAACTATAGGCCATACATTCCTTTCCAACACACACACACACACACACACACTCACACACTGCCTCTAACACATAGGCTAGGCCTAGCATCGACGTCTCGCGCACCGGTTGCTTTCCTTTGCATCGCGTGGAAGAAGGCATAGCGCATGCACACATGTCAGCATTATCGGGGGATTTCAAAGTACTTAGTTCCGATACAATGTATGAAATCAAAGGTGACGTCTGACCTGTGAATAGAGGTCAAACGTCTGACGTAATCAACATAGCCGCGATTAATTACTCCCCTGGGCATTAAACAGTTGTGTATGACTTTAAAACTCGTCTAGTTCCCTCTACCACACCCTACCCCCCCCCCCCCCCCCCCACACACCCCTTTTTTTAAAATCTCATAAACATTCATCTGCATAGCAAAGTCTGTCTAAGAATACTCAAATTATCCCTAACTGTTTGTTTTGGGATCTCTCTTCTCCCCATAATATCTCATCAGTTCACTTTTTACAGTATCCTTGCTGAACTTATTTGCTTTCTTTTTCATACTAACCCCAAAAGTGCAGCAGAATCTTCAACGTGATGAAGTTGGCTGCCTATGGTGAAGAAGAAGACAAGGAAAGATCAACGACTCACTCTGTTTTTTAAGAGGGAACACAACCGATCCCAGGGATCGGGTCTTTTTTGCTAGAAAATATCTGCCTCCTTCAAAAATAATCCAAAATGGGGTCTTAATTAAGGGAGGGGTCTTGTATTTTTTATTACAAAGGAAGTAATTTTAATAGTTAGAAAGAAGGGCAATATTTCAGAAGTTAAGTAGGTCATATGTGGGAAGGAGTCTTATAATGGGAAATGTTATAAAGGAGGTTCTATTGTACTTATTTGTACATTTGTTAATGGTTTAGGCTTTAATTTTGATTACTATCTATAGAGAATGTAGAAGTGTCAATGTCACTAATTTAGCTATGCAAATCCAATGAGAGTAATTTGTGTTTTCCAATCAGTTTAGTAATAGTACAATAAAGATTTCCAATGGTTCCCTATAAAAGTTTGTGAATTGAAAATTTAAATCAAGGTTCAGACTATCAGAGTGTAATGCATACATTCTGTCTTAATTTTATGCAAAGGTGAATACTATTTGTATTACTATTTATTATTATGTTGGCATTGGTTAGAATATATAATGTTAATGCAGTTAGCGTTAATTACGCATACTATTTATTATTATGTTGGTTTGGTTAGAATAGATATACTGTTAATGCAGTTATACTAACACTGGAATGTTACAGGATATATGACTTGCTCAAATTAGGACATCAATAAAATCCTGCATACTAAGAAAAATATAACATAAGAAGTGATTCTGTTTATTGCACAAAAAGAGTCTCTGCGAGAGGCTATCTCAACAGCAGTCAGCATTTTTTTTTTTAAATTATCCCTCTCCACCCCCCCCCCGACCCCCACCCCCCTTCGACAACAACTAACCATAGGTAATGTTTGTGGGGAAACAAAAGAGTGGAAAGACGAGAGGAACTTAAAATGCTTTTTAATGGCAGTGAAGAATATGAGTGTCAGAGAAAGTTAGGTATGGAATTGGGAGTAGAAAGAAAAGTGAGATAACCAGGCTCTTATGATTCCTGCCAGGATTTGAACCTAGATCTCTGTCTGAAATTCAGACAGCGTGTTATCCTTAACACTACAGGATGCGCGAGACGTCGTTGCTAGGCCTAGCCTATGTGTGAGTGTGTGAGTGTGTGTGTGTGTGTGTGTGTGTGTGTTGGAAAGGAATGTATGGCCTATAGTTAGGCCTACTTTTGCTTAGGCCTAGCAGTAGGCTTATAACTAAATATAAGATGTAGGCCTAGTTAGTATTGTTTCCACACTCTCTGTCTGAGTTTCAGTTTTATGCGTCAAATTCAGGATGTGGTATAAGCTAAAATAATTCAACAACAAATTTGTGTAGGGTGTGTGAGTGATAATAGACTAGTAGTGGAACTGAATTATGTCGAGCCTAACAGAATAAAAAGTTCAAATGACCTCTCTCTCACACACATAGGGCGCATGCACACACACAAGCTAACCCTCGAGACATGCGAGTCCGCCATGAAGCAATCTCTTCTTCTTCTTCCTATTGGGGATGTTTATCCTGCCCCTGTCTCCTACCGATTAGTGGAATGGGCTTGTAACGTGTGCGCAAGAGATCTGTACATGCGTTCGCACACTGGACCTCAGTTGTAAGTCTCATCCGAAGGACTTTTTCCCCAACTGACGTCAGGTACCCATTTACACCTGGGTGGAGTGAGGAAAATGGGAGTAAAGTGCCTTTCCCAAGGACACACCACTGTGGCCCCAGCTGGATTCGAACCCACACTCACAAACTTGATGGATTACGAGCCAGCGACTCTTACCAACTGCACCACAGCAGCTCCCAGTAATTGTGGTGAACGCTTTCAAAATAGGCCTACTGATGGCTTGGTTTTTGTCATGCTGTAGCACGAGTCATCTTCAAAAACAACTTTTTAAAAAGCACTACCCCCCCCCCCCCCCCTCACCCCCTCCCCCCGTTTTTTTGTTTTTGTCCCCCCCGCCCCCGTGTGCGACTGGGTATTATCGGAATAGCCAGGGGTGCCAGGTCGTGCACATCCTCTTATTTGTCTAGACTTATTATAATTATTGTTGTTTTTGTTTTTCCTGCGCTGCATAATCCTTTGAACCCCAGTACATGTCAGGTCGTGTGTGCCGGTGGGATGGATGACACGAATTCACATAGCACGCATCCTGTGCCGTGTGCGCTATTAATGGTCTGAATGAAGACCGGTGAGTGCGGGGCATGATAAACATCCCCAACTTGAAGAAGAAGAAGGATAATTTACTCACGCAGATAGCACGCGCGGCCGGCAGACGCCATTGTGATTCGAGGACAAGCGAATTTTCCCAAATAACAACAACCTTACAATACAGGCCTACATGACATCTACTAGGAAAATGAAGATGCGGAATTCGTAAGGCCCTACTCCTGATCTGTTACTGTTTTAAACTGAGTGTTCATGCGAATAAATCTTGTTCCGCATCATCTGCATTTCTATAAGATACTTTAGTCCTAGGCTAATATTTTATTTTCGTTTCGTTCATACCCCCCCCTCTCTTCACCATGAAAGGTTAAGGTCAAGCCCGGGCGAGTCACGCACGAGGCCTTGGCTCCTAAGCATCGCCGATCGGATTATGATCTGGTTTCTTACGTCGAAGGAGAGAACACTGGATTTTCCGTATATTTTTTTGTCAAGACTGAAATGAATGTGGGCTAAATGTCAGGTACGTAGTCTTCATTATGAAGACGTGATCTCTAGCCTAGACTTTGTGTGTGCAAATAAACGCCGGAAGTGCGGTAAAAGTATTTCAGCGCAGACACGATGCGCGAACGAACACGAACAACCGTTGCCACAGACGCTCCAAAACGAAACAAACGGGCCGTCAACGCGCCACACTCGGTACAAATAGATGTATCTATTTGTTACAGAAAATATGAGTTAACGACGTTAAAATGTACCTATTTGTACACACCTGAAGTCTTGTGTTTCATTTTAAACAGCGTTTTGCATATCTAATGGAGAGTCTTCTTTCTAGTGTCTACTCAGTAGGCCTACAGCACAAAAGTAATCTCTGCAACAAATGATTTTCTTTCTTTTGTTCCTTACCGATGTATCTGACTGCTTTGATCGCCATGACTTGAAGGCTCACGTCAAAATCAAGTATCCTGCTAACTTTAACCCTCTAACATGTTATGTTTTTTTGAGAAAATGACAACGTTAAAGTTTCAGTGGAGAGTGAGAGTCTTCTTTAGTTTGAAGAGTGTGACTGAGTCAAGGTTAAAGGTTGCACAACAGTAATCTCTGCAACAAATGATTATCTTTATTTTGTTCTTTATCAATGTATCTGACTGCTTTGATCGCCATGACTTGCAGACTCACGTCAAAATCAAGTATCCTGCTAACTTTAACCGTCTAACGCCTTTTATGTTTAGAGAAAATGACAACGTTAAGGTTTGAGTTAAGGTTAAAGGTCGGGGCCACGGACGCAACACACACACACACACACACACACACACACACACACACACACACACACACACACACATACACACAGACACACAACCGAACATGTACGATACTATAGACTCACTTTGTTTTAAAAAACGACGTGAGCCAATAATCATCATCATCATAATAATAATAATACACCACCAAGACCATGATCAACAAAACACGTCACGTGTCACATTCCCTCTTATGCTAGGAAGATTTCGTACCAGCTATAAGAGGGAAAACACGTGAAAACCGTGATGTTGACACGTGACGTGGGGGGTCTTTAATTGTCTCTTTTTCCAATTGACGCTGAAGCAAATGCTATCAAAAAGTGACAAACTATGAACCTTCAGTTGCAAATAAAAAAATTGACCTTGTTCGATAATTATACATGAAATAGGTGTTATAATATTTTCATACTTGTTTCAGAGACGGTTTGCGAAATGTTTTGATCATTTGTATAACAAAAAGAAGGAAGGGGCTACCAATAAATTGTATATACACTTTTCGTTATGCAGACAATAAATGTGCCCAGTTTAACGTTTATGGCTACAACTGATTTGCTGCGGCAAGAGACAATGAATACAATACTTACAAAAATAGTTCGTTCAAAATCTCTGGTATTTTCTTTTATAATTGTGTATTCATTGTATTTTAGTGCTTATTTTAATATTGACGTAAAGCGCTCTGAGCTCCCTGCAAAGGGAGTAGAGCGCTATACAAATATCCGTTATTATTATTATTATTATAATATTATTATTATTATTATTATTATTATTATTATAAAAAATATGAACATGCAAATTTTTTTAATTATTATTAGCTATAACAGTCCTGACGATATCACAGCAAAGCACTCAACAAGGGCGTTAAGTTCTGTTGAGGATTTTCTTCTAGAAGTAGTTTCTGGAATTTCTTCCAGGCTAACCGGGCGACCTGCGAACGCCTGAGGCGGAAAACCAAGGGGCTTAACTGGCCCACGGCTAAACGCCTCCGGCTAAGTCAGGGAAAAAACAAAGGCTGGAAAGACTGGAGAACAAAGAGAAAAGGCGACATGGGGCGGAGATTGGGGAGGGGAGAGAAGAAACTAAGAAAGTGCACAAAGTAACGTGACCAGTGCTTCATTTTATGAAGTTCTACTAAAGTTTAACCCTTTCACCGCCAATGTCGCATTTTTGCACCACAATGATTTAACGCCTATGTCACTAAAAGGCATCAAACCAGGGTCTGTTATCCAAAGACCCTATTTTCTTTATTTGGGGAGGTAAGGATAGGCCTTAATTTATGCATGTCACAGAGGAATTTGTTTTTAAATCCCTTTCGCCGCCAGCCATTTTTCAGCCCAAAAATATAATTAACCCTTTCACCGCCAAAGTCGCATTTTAGCACCACAGTGATTTAACACCTATGTCACTAAAAAGGCATCAAATTGGGGTCTATTATCCAAAGACCCTATTGTCTTAGTTTTGGGGAAGTAAGGATAGACCTTATTTTATATATAAGTCACAGAAGAATCCCCAATACTGCAGATGGATTTTGTTCTCTACCCAGGTAAATTTAATGGACGTTTTCGGCTGACATATGAAAGCTGACGGTGAAAGGGTTAAGCTTATCTGGGTAAAGAAAAAAGATCTGCAATATTGCGAATTTCTCTGTGACATGTATAACATTAGGCCTACTCTTACCTCCCAAAATTAAGAAAATAGGGTCTTCAGATAACAGGTCCTGACTTGATGCTTTTAAGTGACATAGGTGCTAAACCATTGTGGTGCAAAAATGTGACATTGGCGGTGAAAGGGTTAAGTGGGAAACTAAACGTTGTTACTTTCTAAACTAAGTCTATCGGTTTACTGAATTTAGAAAGAAACAACGCTTAGTTTCCCACTTAACCTTTAGTAGAACTTCATAAAATTAAGGGCTGATTAGAAACGTGTTAATAGACTGTGATATGAAAGAATATCAAATGATGAAAAACAAAACAAAAAACCGTGTCATAATTATGAAGATAATAGAGACTGATCACAACTCAATTTTTGTTTTTTTTGGGGGTTTTTGTTTTTTGGGGGGAGAAAATGTTTAAAAAAACAAAAACAAAAGACATTTAACATCTTCAGAAAGAGTTCGATATTCGGATTTGTTCGCCACTCTCTGTCTCTCTGTCTCTCTTTCTGTCTCTCTTTCTCTCTCTCTCTGTCTGTCTGTCTGTCTCTCTCTCTGTCTCTCTCTCTCTATCTGTCTCTCTCTCTCTCTCTCTCTCTCCTCTCTCTCTCTCTCTCTCTCTCTCTCTCTCTCTCTCTCTCTCTCTCTCTCTCTCTATCTATCTATCTATCTCAGTGTCTCTCTCTGTCTCTCTTTCTCTCTCTCTCTCTCTCTCTCTCTCTCTCTCTCTCTCTCTCTCTCTCTCTCTCTCTCTCTCTCTCTCTCTCTCTCTCTCTCTCTCTCTCTCTCTCTCTCTGTCTCTCTGTCTCTCCCTCTCTCTATATCTCATTGTCTCTCTCTGTCTCTCTCTCTCTCTCTCTCTCTCTGTCTCTCTCTCTCTCTCTCTCTCTCTCTCTCCTCTCTCTCTCTCTCTCTCTCTCTCTCTCTCACACACACACACACACACATATGTACATACCCAAGCCCAGCCCACCCTTATTCCTCCCTTCACACTTAAATACTCCCGCTTTAAAAGTGTTACAGATATTCTTCAATATAAGACCATCACGTTCAGTCAAATCCGAAGCCGCTGTTTGAAACGACGACGAAAATGGTGTTTTACGTCCTCTTGGTCTGAATCAGACACATATGGGACATTTGTAAATACAAATATGTTGGGAACAATACTGGAGGCAATGCCCGGAGGCAGTACGAAACCAGTAAAGTCCCGATTTTTTTTATTAATGCAGATAGGTGTAGCGGTAACCACGCCTTTACCCCCCCGCTGTTTGAAAAACTCTTTGAAGTTCACTAATCCAAGTCGCCCGTACCGCAATGAACTCTATTTCATTAACCTATCTCTCTGTCTCTCTCTCTCTCTCTCTCTCTCTCTCTCTCTCTCTCTCTCTCTCTCTCTCTCTCTCTCTCTCTCTCTCTCTCTCTCTCTCTCTCTCTCTCTCTCTCTCTCTCTCTCTCTCTCTCTCTCTCTCTCTCTCTTGTCTCTCTCTCTCTCTCTCTCTCTCTCTCTCTCTCTCTCTCTCTCATCGTCGTGTTAATCTGGCCATTCGATGTGTGCACTGTTTGTCGGCCTTGATAATCCGCCGTGGATTACGGGATTGATCAGGCAGTTGGGCTCAAGTCACGTTATCCACGGGAGTCTAAAAGGGTGTCTAAAACGTCCACTCCCATTTCCTGTAATCATTGCGAGCCAAAGTACTCCACTGACCTCT
>CM065694.1:52353928-52358928 GCA_017654935.2 Phymorhynchus buccinoides
TCATAATTTGAAAAACGCTGGGTGTGGGTGTGAGGGGGTTTATGAGAGGTGGAACTGAAGACGAGTATCTATACGGAGCATAATCGTTGAAGGTCACGTGCACATTTTTCACTCCTTCCGCATGGCAATACAGTTGATATACAAGTAACCTTATGAGTGGTTATCACGGTGTTGCCATGGGGAAAGAGTGGAAAATGTTCACGTGTGTTGAGACAGGTGAGACAGGGAGAAAGGTGGCAGAGTGGTTAAGACGTTCGCCTGCCAAATGTAATGCGTGACTGCAACGTGCGTGACCCGGGTTCGAATCCCGGCCTCGCCCTTTCTTTCTAGTTTGACAGGAAAATCGAACTGAACTTCCAGCCCTTCGGATGGGGACTTAAAGCTAGTGTGACCCGTGCGCTTTACGCACGTACAAATCCCACGGCAGTTGAAAGTCGGTAAGAGCAGGGAGAAATCCCGCTGCCTGGTATGGCCAAATTGATAGCTAGGGTTTCCAAGTGTGCCCACACACTCTCCTCACCCTGTGCCCCCCCAAAAAAAAAGTTTTTTATAAAAAAAAATGGGTAGGCGCTGCACTTGCGGCGACGCGCTCTCCGGAGGGAGAGCAGCCCGAATTTCACAGAGATAAGTCTATGTGACTAGAATATACCAAATACCAAATACCAATACCTTAATTTAAAGAAATCCTAATCTTCTTTAGTCAAACTGTGGTATATTGACACCAAAACTGAAGACATGTTCCGAATCAGTGGCACGTAGAAATGTACCCGTGACTCGTCGCTTTAAAGTGAAAAGAATAAGGGGAAGGAACTTCTCATAATTAACTCCCTTTTACCAAAGTTATTTATGGCTCGTATTCGCCTAGCAAAGTGAAAGTAGTTGCCACAACAATACAGACCCAAGTTCATTCGTCCTTTTAAAGTTGGTAGTTTCGTTCGCAGTTAAAAAAGAGAGATGACATTAACCCTGACATTCTAATTGCTGCAATTAAACATTGAAGTGAAAGAAAGTTCAGCCGAATGTCACTTTCCTGTCAGTATGCAATCGACTATTCATGAATCTATTTGCATTTCCTATGAGCAAAACTGGGGTAGGATAATTAGTTCAAATGCCCTACCAAACCTGCCCTAACACTGATTTTCGCTTCTTCTTTTTTCTAGTTCGCTTTTGCCCAAAATTATTGCGTAAATGGTCTTCTTTTGTCACGTTGATGACATTAAGCACACACATACATTCACTTGCATTTGTGACAAGTAAGCACTATCGTATGCACATACTGCATACTCTCTCTCTCTCTCTCTCTCTCTCTCTCTCTCTCTCTCTCTCTCTCTCTCTCTCTCTCTCTCTCTCTCTCTCTCTCTCTCTCTCTCTCTCTCTCTTCTCTCTCTCTCTCTCTCTGTCTCTCTTTGTGTATTATGTCAGTCGGTCTGTCTGTCGGTCCAAAATTGTCGCACATATTGTAAAAGAGAAAGAAAAGCGTGCCACAAACGATTGCGAATCCGCGCTTGTTTATTTATGACAACTACAATTTTTCCTGTGACTTTTTTTGCATCTCACCTCCAGTGATATGGGCCAAAGGCCTAATCATTAAACAATTTGTTCATTGTTGTTCATTGCTCTCTCTGTCTCTCTCTCTCTGTTTCTCTCTCTCTCTCTCTCTCTCTCTCTCTCTCTCTCTCTCTCTCTCTCTCTCTCTCTCTCTCTCTCTCTCTCTCTCTCTCTCTCTCTCTCTCTCTCTCACACACACACCATCCAAACATACAACATATTATGCAAACACATGCCTATATCCGCACACACGCGAGCACGCGCGCGCTCGCACGCGCATGCACACACACACACACACACACACACACACACACACACACACACACACACACACACACACACACACACACACACACACACACACACACACATACACACACACACACACACACACACTGGTGACAGGCAGACAGAAATGAGAAACCCAATTAATTTTTATTATGCACAATTCGACACCTGCGATGGAAGAGAGAGAGAGAGAGAGAGAGAGAGAGAGAGAGAGAGAGAGAGAGAGAGAGAGAGAGAGAGAGAGAGAGAGGAGAGAGAGAGAGAGAGAGAGAGAGGAGAGAGAGAGAGCAGAGAGAGCTGAGAGAGAGAGAGAGAGAGAGAGAGCAAAGTTTTAATTCCTTTAGGCCATTAGCCCATAGAAACAAGGTCAAGGTACAAAAAGTCAAAATAACACTAGACTAGAAACAGGGTTAACGCATTGCCTGACAGAAAATTAAGGAAAAAAAATCATTGGACAACTCATGCCATGAAAAAGAACTGATATAGCCAATCTGGCAAAGTGGTATGGGGATATAACTCTCTTGACTGTGTTAGAGCAAAAGCGAGCATAACAAATTTATTACTCTTCATCTGATGAGTCAGTACGTGATACGTTATACGGCCGTCAAGGGGTTAACCTTCCAAATACTCATCCATACGTTTCCGTATACGAAGGGAATAGAAAATAATTATATAAAGCTAACTTACGAATTTTAAACAGATCCCTTATACAAAATCTCATTATACGATCGACCAAGTTCACTCAAATATTTCAGTCTCATATCATTATGAAATTAACGGGCAGACATATATAAAATGGAGAAAATTTTAATGAATAGGCCTTTGTGCCCGTATCATATGGAGGGGTGGGGAAGGGGAACACAATGAATCAAAATAACAATTCTAACAAAATCATGCATAATTGAAAATCCAAACACAACCAGAGAGAGAGAGAGAGAGAGAGAGAGAGAGAGAGAGAGGAGAGAGAGAGAGAGAGAGAGAGAGAGAGAGAGAGAGAGAGAGAGAGAGAGAGAGAGAGAGAGAGAGAGAGAGAGAGAGGGTGATGGGGCAACTTTGTTCCCGATTGAAGTGACGGCAATGAATTGCTTAATAGACTTACAATTACTTTGAAACCATCCCTTTACATCAAATGGAACCTAAACTGGTTTGGCTCCATCCTTGGAAACACCCCCCCCCCCCTCTCTCTCTCTCTCTTCTCTCTCTCTCTCTCTCTCTCTCTCTCTCTCTCTCTCTCTCTCTCTCTCTCTCTGTCTCTCTCTCTCTCTCTCTCTCTCTTCGTTTTTTGTCCAGACCTTTCTATTTGTCTTCTTTCTTCTGTCTTTCTTCCATTTTTGTCTTTTCTCTCTTCTTTCCGTTTTCTTAAATTCATCTTAGCCCTTAAACTGAAGGCAAAGATAAATTATTTTTTTCCTTTGGATTTTGTTTCTTTTTTGTCTTTTGTTTTAACTTTCGTTATTTGATTCTTTCTTTCTTGCTGTATTTATGCATTTTCTTTCTAATTTATTGAAAAACATTTTTTAATTGATAATTGTTTCTTTCTTTCTTCTTTCTTACTCCCTTCCTTTCTTTCGTGAACCCCCCCCTCTCGTTCTTACTTTTTCTTGCCTGTATATCTTTTCCCCCTTTTATTCATGTTTTTTCCCACTTCTTTCTTTTTTGTTCTTCTTTCGTATCTTCTGTCATTCTTTTCCTTCTTCCCTTGCTTTTTTCCCACTTTCCTTTCTTCCTTCCTTCACCTTTCTTCCTTTCTCTCTTCATCCACATGCGCTCGTATCGCACAGAAGTCAGTATTTTACAGGATTATCTTTGTTTTACGTCTTCTCGACCGAAGTCATAATGAGACATTACTTTAAATTTAGTATTTTACAGAAGCAAGTCCATCTAAAGTACCCTTACCAATGATCAACTCTAATAGTAATCTGTAAGTGGGCGGGGCTTGAGTCGAGTTCCAACCAATGAGAAGTCAAAGTGGGAGTTTGAGTGGCAGAAACGGACAAGATTAGCTGCCGCGCGAGCTTAGCAATGTCGTCTGCGTCGAGAGAGAGAGAGAGACACTCTCCTTGAAGTCGAAAAGCTCAGGTAGCACACACCAAAAAAAATCCTTCTGTGACTAAACTAGAGCCACCACGCTTGCTATAATAGCTGTCCCAAGCGCCAAACTACCCAACCGCCAACTCGCTTCTGTGGACGGACGAAAACTTGTGTTGTGTTTCGCTCGCTTGTGCGTCGCCGCCACTCAAAAGTTTTGGATTATATTTTGGTCTCTCACTCCGTGGTTCTGCAGATTTTCTTGGTTGTTTTGGAAGCTTCAGTTTCTTTGGATATTGTTTCTTCTGTTTGGTTCTGGTGGGATTATTATTCTAGTGCAATTGGGTTTTTTTTTAGTTTCACGATGTGATTTGCATATTTCGAAGAAAAATTTCATTGAAAAATCTACCCGGATGAATTGTATCACCACTAGCAGACGTCAGGAAGAGGATTTTCATCGGAAAAGTGAAACGACTTGAAGTTTTTACTATGTGATAAATTTTTTAAAAATTCATTGAGGCGGTAGCCAGTTTGTTTTTGTCAGTGGTAGGTAGGTGGGTAAACAAAATGGGTACAATGAAGCAGACGATAATGTGGGTGTGTTGTGTCGTCTGTTTGTGTGGGGTGATGATGGTGGGGTCAGCGGGTGCAGTGGCTTCTTATGTGAGGGCCATCTGTGATCGGAACCCCATCCACACCACGGCCAAAAAGTCGTCCGGAGATCATGGATTTAAAATCTTTTTCGAGGGCACTCCGACTCAGGATAAATTTCAACCTGGAGAGACGTATACAGGTAGGGTGTATGTGTGTGTGTGTGTGTGTGTGTGTGTGTGTGTGTGTGTGTGTGTGTGTGTGTGTGTGTGTGTGTTTGTGTGTGAGTGCGTGTGTGTGTGTGTGTGTGTGCGTGTGTGTGTGTGTGCGTGTGTGTGTGTGTGTGTGTGTGTGTGTGTGTGTGTGTGTGTGTATGTGCGCGTGTGCGTGTGTGTGCCCGCGCGCGTGTCTGTCTGTTTGTGACTGCGTGTGTGTGTGTGTGTGTGCGTGCGCGCGCGCGCGCGTGTGTGCGTGTGTGTCTCACCGTGTGTATGTGTGTGTGTGTGTGTGTGTGTGTGTGTGTGTGTGTGTGTGTGTGTGTGTGT
>CM065694.1:52364583-52394583 GCA_017654935.2 Phymorhynchus buccinoides
GATGGCGCAACCGAGATTTATGAGAGGGGAGAGAGAGCGAGAGGGAGGGAGAGATAAATATATGTATGACTGAAGAATATCTGTCCAATTCTGTTTGGATTTTATATGAATGAGTGTGTACGAATACGTGCACGTTTTATTTCAAACAATATACAACATTGATGTTTGAATATCATCAACAATGCTCTAACAAACGAAAACGAGTTACATTGGCAAGAGAACAAGCGAACAAGCGAAAAATATAAACTCACGACTGAACAAAAAAACCGTGATTCCTTCCCTATACAATAGCATTGTGCATGTGTTTTGTATGAAGAATAACTTTAAAGATAACTATAGAACATGAATACCAAACTAAAAGAACGGGATCCTTACTAGATACCCTGGCGAAAAAGGCCAAGGAAAGAAAATCTTGCTCGGGTTTCTTTACTGTTACAAAGTTCACACAAAGCAATGTCCAAAGAAAGTCGCAAACCCCTACCAGTTTAGCAGAAACAAACGCAGGCATACTAACAAGACAAAAATAATAATAAGCCATCACATCATGCTGAATGACCTGCATTTCACAATAAATTCAACGTCCAGTGAAAGAGTCCATTGTCATTCCACAACCACAACCACTACCATCCTTCTCTACCATTTTTAAACGTCCCGTGTTAGAAGGAACTTCCTTTCGTTGGCATTCCAGCCTGTTGAATTTGGCTTGTGTCAATTATGCAAATCTTAAACTTTTTGCAAGTGAAGAAAAATTGTCGCCAAGAAACGTGTTCTTCTTTTCGGTCTGGGAACGAGTAGCTAAACAAAGTACAGGGACGGAAGCAATATGTTAGTGTATTGAACTATTCCCGTAATGGAGGATAATGTAGAAGATGATTCTTATGAGATACTGAAAGAAGACTAAGCTCCTACTTCCGCCGCAAAACTATGGATGATTGTTTCCAGCACAGTGAATATTCCATAGAGTCCAGAACGCCTTGTAAATATTCTCCCAATATCCTTTGTTTTTTAGTCCATCAGGTTGTGGAGTATTTCATTACCCCCTAGAGGGCAATTGGTATTTTTGACAGCTGTAGAGTACCCCCTTACCATAAATGTATGACAGCAATATGACGCTGGTAGCTTTCCGTCTTATCACACAGGGCGCCCTACCCCGGGGCGCCTCATCCCCCCTCCCCCCAGAGGCGCTGTCTCCCCTCCCACCGTCCCTTCCTCCCCTTGGGGCGCCATCTCCCCCCCCCCCCCCTGGGGCACCTGCCCCCCCCCCTGGGAAGTCTATCCCAGGGGCCTGTCCTTGTCCCCCCCCTTGTCCCCTCCCCCAGGGGCGCCTTGTCCCCTCCCCCCCCCCACCTGGGGGCACCTGCCCCCCCAGGGACGCCCTGTCCCCTCCCCCAGGGGCGCCCAGTCACCCCGCGGACCCCTGGGAAGTCTATCCCAGGGGCGCCTTGTCCCCTCCCCCAGGGGCGCCTTGTCCCCTCCCCCAGGGGCGCCTTGTCCCCTCCCCCAGGGGCGCCTTGTCCCCTCCCCCAGGGGCACCCTGTCACCTCCCCCAGGGGCGCCCAGTCACCCCGCGGATGCCCTGTCCCCTCCCCCAGGGGCGTCTAGTCCCCTCCCCCAGAGACGCCCCTGTCACCTCCCCCAGGGGCGCCCTGTCACCTACCCCAGAGACTCCCTGTCGCCTCCCCCAGGGTCGCCCACTCCCTGCGCCCTGTCACCTCCCCCCCCCAGGGGCGCCTTGTCACCTCCCCCAGGGGCGCCCCCCTCCCCCAGTCCCCTCCCCCAGGGGCGTCTTGTCCCCTCCCCCAGAGACGCCAAGTCCCCGCGCCCTGTCACCTCCCCCAGGGGCACCCTGTCACCCCGCGGATGCCCTGTCCTCCCCCAGGGGCGCCTTGTCACTTCCCCCAGGGGCGCCTTGTCACCTCCCCCAGGGGCGCCTTGTCACCTCCCCCAGGGGCGCCTTGTCACCTCCCCCAGGGGCGCCTTGTCACCTCCCCCAGGGGCGCCTTGTCACCTCCCCCAGGGGCGCCTTGTCACCTCCCCCAGGGGCGCCTTGTCACCTCCCCCAGGGGCGCCTTGTCACCTCCCCCAGGGGCGCCTTGTCACCTCCCCCAGGGGCGCCTTGTCACCTCCCCCAGGGGCGCCTTGTCACCTCCCCCAGGGGCGCCTTGTCACCTCCCCCAGGGGCGCCTTGTCACCTCCCCCAGGGGCGCCTTGTCACCTCCCCCAGGGGCGCCTTGTCACCTCCCCCAGGGGCGCCCTGTCCCCTCCCCCAGGTGCCCTGTCCCTCCCCCAGGGGTGCCATGTCCCCTCCCCCAGGGGCACCCTGTCCCCTGTCCCACTCCCCCAAAGCATCCAGCACCCCCCCACCCCCCAGTTACCCTGTCCCATCGAACCCTTTACAAAGCTATTTTTGTGGGACTAGCTTTACATACTATAAACATAACATGGCCACATACATATGGGTACTGTATTTCAACACAATAATGAATACCTGAATCTAATAACCGATTTAAACAATTTTTACTTGTGGTTGGCCGAAAAATTGAAAAGTACAGCATTTTTCGTTTCATAACAAGAGGCACCATTATAAATCACGTGATAACAGACAGAAAGTTTCCACTGTCATATTGCTATTATACATATTAGATAATAATGTAGCCTACAGATGTCAAAAATATATTACAGCAATTGCCCCACATGTAATGAGGACGCCCATTTTGGGGGTCAACAAAGACTGAATGGAAAGACGTAAGGGTCGAAAGGACTGGTCTTCTCATCCAATGTAAACGATTTTGTTTTAAAAAAATCCCTGCAAACCCCAAAGTAAAATCTAAAGGGTCAATGCCCAAATTAAGATGTCCACGTGAAGCCGAGATGGTCACCGAGAGTGCAGTGAAGAAGTCGGTAGCAGCAGCAGCAGCAGCAGCCTTGCAGACGATTTAACGAAGTTAACCAGACTGTCCCCAACTCTGAGATCTGTTGTCTGGATCCTAGGATTATCACTGCAGGGAGGATTGTGGGTATGGTGCTCTGTCTGTTCATTTGTCTGTCTGTCCGT
Source organism: Phymorhynchus buccinoides (assembly GCA_017654935.2). NCBI lineage: Eukaryota > Metazoa > Mollusca > Gastropoda > Neogastropoda > Raphitomidae > Phymorhynchus > Phymorhynchus buccinoides. The sequence continues at coordinate 52,367,639 of CM065694.1, forward strand.
CTCATCTGTCGTCGCCTGCTTCTGTTAACACGGCCACCTGCGGATGCAAAAGTTGATGAAACTCAAAGGACCTGTGATTGTTGTCATTGCTGTTTCTTCAGTTACTCTCCCATTTTAAGGCATTTACGAAAATGTTGGTCCCTCTCGTCAAATTTACTTCTTTGTTTAATCTATCAAATTACACAGTAGATTTCCCATTCTTGTCCTATCCTAGGAATAGGACAGGAATACACATGTGTATTGTATTTCAACACAATTTTATTATATATTATTTTCATTTGCAGAACTGTTACAAAAGAACTGTAACAGTCTAAAATGGTTGCAGAAATATTCCATACAAATGATTACATTTTGCAACCACTTCTTCAATTTTGACTCGAGACTTCTTTTCGAAATTAATGTTCAGTCAACCCATTCCTCTTACAATGTATTCAATACAAACAAAACAATGGACACACATCTGTGTTCCATTGTAACAAACAAGACCCTCCCCCCCCTCCCGCCAAATAACCACCATGCTGTGTTTGTTTTTTTAATGCATGCACATGATTCTTGCTATGTGACACCAGTTATTAAAATTATGCACAAATTAATCTTAAGAAGTTCAGTCATACGGCGTGTTTGTCATTCAGCATTATTCTGTAGGAAGTCAACATGCAGAGGACTGTGCTTGTTAGCTACAAAATAACGTCGTTATGGATAATGTTTTCTGCAGTGTCATGTTTATAAACTATACAGTGCATTAATAAGAAAAAGAAACGCTGAAGAAAGTAATCTTGGTTTTTGTTAGTGTTTTAAAAAGTGCAAGACAGTAAATAACCATTTTAAGCGATCCTAAACATGTTATATATACACAATATCGGATTTCCCCCCAGTTTAAATCGGACCAACAACCAAATGTTTCCTGTGTACTGACAACGTATAGAGGTAGATGTGCAAGGCAGCCAGCCCAAAGGGTGCATTGTCGTTCAGTGTACGTATGTGGCAAATGTTCAGTCAAAAGTAAAATAGTATAGGTAACACCGAAGTATTCAATTTTACAAGAAGAGTTAATTACAGAAAAATGCATAAGTTCTTGGAAAGGACAGCCTAGAGCTAATTTTGGTGCAAGGTAATAGATTTCCATTGACGCCCCCTCCCCCCCATTGGTTCTTCTCACCAGCTGTGAAAATAAGCCAAAAATTACAAAATATTTAGCCTCACATGGAGAGGTCTGCTTTAGAGAGAAGAGAACATCTTTTGCATCCAATCTGCTTTGCTGTAGACTTGGACCAAAGTAATCTCCATATTTCCATAGATTGGTTGGGATAGGGTGAAATCAAAATCCTCCGCGACTGACGTGAAAGCAGGCTGGCCTACCTAATGCCGACACGAAAACTTAATTAGAAAAAAAGGAGTAACAATAGAGGGGGTGGGGGTCATTCTTTCTATGCACAGGTGAAGAAATCCATACTGTATCCAATATAAAGGGAAAAAACACCTACAACAGAAAATGCTGACAAGTCTTCGTGCACGGTTGAAAGAAAGTGCCACCAATGTCTACAACATTTAAGAACGGTTAATGTGGGCTTTCAGAAGAACATGCACATATTCGGCGACTATGACGACCAACATCATAATATGAGGACGACAGAAAGCAATCAACTAACACAAGGCATATAAGACACATAATGAGGTATGCACTGGCTGAAGTATTAATTTTAAACAAGGGGGCCGTTCACGATGAAACCAACAAAAACGAAAGAAAGATAAACTGATTTGAAGAAAACTTGTACAACATCACTTCTAAAGGTAACGAGGCTTCATGAATTAACTTTCCATCCGCTAATAAATTTCATGTCTATGAGAGGAAAAAGACCAGTTAATTCATAAAGTTTGTCAATGGTCGACAACCTCCTCCCCTCCCTTTTCAGGGCCCGTCACACCTATTATGCATACCCTATTCCTGCTTTTGTGACACTTTTCCCCGTACACGAAAAAGTAAAAATATCATGTTTTCGTGATTATTGACATAATTCGAGACTGTGATACAAAATTGAACAGAGAGAGAGAGAGAGGGAGAGAGAGAGGAAGAGACAGAAAGAGAGAGAGGAAGAGACAGAAAGAGCGAGAGAGCAGGAACAAGATAAAATAAAATAAGGGGAGGATGGAGAGGGAGGGTTCAGGCATGTTAGTAAGACTTAAATGCATAAAATGCCGATTTTAATCTCCCTGTCCGGCTATCTAAAGAGATTGAAGACAAAAGACTGCGGAAACTACCAAGAGGTCCTACAAGAAAACGCATTGTTTAGATGGATACAATTATCATGTTCCATCCCCGTGTAGTAAAAACGTTTATGATAATATGCCATAATAAAGAAAACATTCAGTAAAACAAATTGTACAAATCACGAGCCGAAATCTTTTTTTTAAAAGCACCACGCTTCTTTTTACCCTTCTTTACTCTTACAACAGTTCCCTGGTTAAAAGTGTTTAGTAGTCACATAGCAACACAAAACTCCGTGATACCGTGACCATGGGTCAATTTCTGGACACTACACACCGAATTAATATTCAATGTGTCATTCTATAAACAGAAGACACATAGGTACTACACACCGACACATTGCCACAATGCCATTTTATGGACAATTGACACACAGTTACTACACAACATACCGTCCTTTCCGGAAAGGCACGATACAAAATGCATCTACATGAACTGAAATGGTCAGTATGTTCAGTGAAAATGGTAACAGGCCACAGACCATGCAAATTGAAAAAGGAAAAAAATAAACACGAACACAAAAAACAAGTCTATAGATAAAGGACGTGAACAAAAATTGTCAACGTTATCTTGAACGAGGAGAATCAATGCAGAACACAAGAATGACAAGAACAAGACAAGATTTCTATAAACAAATGTCAGTCCAACAACAAACTATAGTTACTGTAAAAATATTCAACTCAAGTTTCTTTAATCGGAGAAGAAAGTCTGTGCAGGCATGCCCAAAGTTTAAAAGAGAATGGTGCAACAAGACATATCATTGTAGGTGAAGACGGGGTAAAAAGCCCATGGGCGGGTAAGAAGCCCATGCCAATTATATCATGAAATGAAGCAAATTTCAGTCACATTTTGCCCATGAGACGAGTGTTAATGTTTAGCATTCGTCTCATGGGCAAATTTGACTGAAAGTTTCTTTATTTCATGAGATAATAGGCATAGGCTTCTTTCCCGCCCATGGGCTTTTTACCCCGTCTTCACCTAGTAGTAGTAGTAGTAGAAACAGTAGAAGCAGCAGTAGTAGAAGTAGCGGAGAGGTTGATGACGATGGCAAACAAAGTTTCCACACAGCATGCTTTTTTCTCCTTCAAAAGTCTTTCAGCCAATCGAAAGAGCTCAGGAAGCCGTGCTCGAGAGGTAATTAGGTCACTAGGTCATGCACAGAACACAGGCGCGTGCGCGGCTTGTGTGCACGACGCCACTGCGCATGCGTGGCCGCAGCCCCTACAGCCACATACTGGGAAGGAGAAGAAGGAAGTGGTTGCTGTTATCAGAGGGAGGTTAGTAGCGGCGGTGGTACATCATGAAGTAATTGATTTTCTTTTCCACCTGCAAAAACAACAACAACAAAACACATTACGTCCCCATAAAAACAAGGGCGAGCAAGTTAGAATCGGTGGTCAGTGGATAATAAGACTGAAACACGTTTCTTTTACATATTAGGAAGTAGGACATTCTCGTTAGCGAAAGAATAACTTGAATAAAGATGGGGTTTAGAAAGCCTGGCGGCTTTAATATTCAGAAGAAAGAAAAGTTTAGTGTGTAATTCTTGTGCATGCATTGCATACAAAACGTAAGTCAGTAACCTCTTTCAAAAGAAAGCCCTATGTACTTTATATTCATGCATGCCAAATGTCAATGTCTTTATTCATTTTGGTAATACTCATTCATATTTGTAACACTCATGTGACATGTCATCCAAAAATGTGCTTATATTCATGCATGCTGAATATCGATGTTTCTGTTGTACGGCACCTGAACGAAATTTCTCCTTCAGAGATACTAAAGTGATTATAATTATAATTTTGAAAATTCCAGGCAAATTTTGTCAAAATAAATTTGAACAATCCTTTACCAAAGCAGTTAGTTTGTGGAATTTAGAATTAACAAATCTCGGCAAAGCCACAAAACGACAAACATAATTACAAATTAGGCCTACTGCTTATATGTGTAATTCGTTTCAAAATTTCCAAAGAAAGCATAGGTCTACACAATAATACACAAAAACAGGACCAAGGCATGTTATAAAACATGTACGGTTTTTAAATAACATCATAACATTAACACAATATTACACATGTAAACAAGACCCATGCACATTGCCACATCATGTCAATACCAACACGATTTATGTGATACGTACAGTGGTTAACAGAGATACTTTAAATTATCAAAGTGCATATACACTTCATCAGAACATGGACTAAATGAAAATACTGTTTTGCTAAACTGTACCTGAAGATTTGTTTATGTTTGCAACACACACAGACTAACATGTATATGTATCCCCTTTCTCCCGACGTTAATGTTCAGTTACGCACACTATTACAGTATGATCTCATCGCAAAAACTGAGAAAACTGCCAGTGAATCCAGCTAAACAAAACGGGTTAGAATGTCAGTCGACAGCAGACTTCTTGTACCGTTGTGCAAGAATAAGAAAATATGAATTGTACATTTTTATACTGAGGAAAAGCCATGCTTACAATTATTCTTATACTCGACTGAAGCGCATAATTCAGGTTGGAAAATAACTATAATACAAGCTTTGACCTGCGCTTAGTCCTCCATCAAAGCAAACAGCATGCGCTAAAATGTTATCTTTCAGTATAGTTTTTGTTCTGTAAAACAAATTCATTTAGATGATCAAGAAACATGCCTTCAGAACAAGACCATGATCAACATATAACTCTCCTCTAATTGTTTTTATATAAAAAATGCTAAATTCAACAGAAGAACTATCATACCCATGAGAGAAGTAGCCGCGATAAATAGCATTTAACCAATGTTGGAAAACAGCAAAACCCTCCACCGAAAAGTCTACAAAATTCATTATAAGTATTAATTCGTAATAATCCATTGGTAATCGTATTGATCAGCCAGTTCACATGTCTCTTTCTGTCTATCCAAGAACAATGTACTGCGTTGTAGATTTTAACAGGTACAGCATTTCATGTCATTTTAGTGCCATGATACACAGTGGCGGTACTTGATAAAACATCAAGCATACAAACAAATGGCAAAACAACACCAGGTAGTCTTCACATACGGACGAGCTGATGCTTTAGAGTGCTCACTTAAGCCATAAGTACAGGGTACCTTACACGACAAATACAATATCCACAAACACAACAGATACAATATCCACTGACATGCAGGATACTACTATTATCACCAGACAACGTCATGTCATTGGCTCCAATTAATGCCAGGTGCTGCTTTTTTTTTAACCATTTTCTATTGCCAGGTGCATTTTAGTATTTCAAAATGTACAATGTCCATATCCGTGTCCTCTTGTTAGAGGAATGAAAAAGAGTTGGCGATCAATATAAACAAAGAATAACTGAACTTTGTTTTGCATTACAAAATGATCTTAGAAACCAAACTGTTGTATTTGAAAATAAAAAACGAAATCAATATGCTTTCTTAGACCTTTTTTTTTTCTTTACAAGATAACGCATGTATTGTAAAATGAGGAGTAAAAAAATCTTTGTTGTGCTTGTTTGTGACGTTCCTGAGACAAATTATCTTCACGGAAAAAAGCAAACTTAAAAAAAAGCGAACCAAAGGAAAAACAACAACTTTTCGCATCAAAACATTCTGAACACCTTCAACAAAGTTCCAAAAAGGGAGAAAGAGTATTTAGAAGATTTAAAAAAACAAAACTATATTTTTGACATTTAAACACTGCTTGAATTGTATGCTGGCATTAACATGGAGCCAATGCAACCAGAAACAGATACAACTTTTTGTTTAAAATCACGGAATCAATACAATGGGATGGGAATAGGGCGGACAAGAGCACAAGGGGACAAGTGGGTGTTTTACAGGGAAGGGAGGCCAGGGACAGTTAGGGGGCCGGTGAAAGAGAAGAACAGAACTCATACGTCGGCATTGGGGCACATGGGCAGGCTGCAGAAGCGGGTCTGTCTCTTGGAGGGGCAGGCCAGGCCGCCTCTCTTGGGCTTCACCTGGCGGCGGCGGCGGCGGATCTGAACCGCGTTCTCCCCGCACGACTCGGAGCAGGTGGACCAGCTGCCCCACTCCCCCATCTCACAGTCGATGGCTGAGGACAAACGGAAAGTGACAGTTTTGACAAATGTTTGGTTAAAGCCGTGCCAGACAATTCGACTTTGTTGAAAGACAGTAGAGTTTCATTCCATTGCCCCACTCCCCCATCTCACAGTCGATGGCTGAGGATAAACGGAAAGTGACAGGTTTGGTTAAAGACCCACCAGATCACGTGTCAAAATCACGGATTTCACGTGTTTTCCCTCTTATAACTGGAAAGAAATCTTGTTTTGACCAGGTCTTACTCCCATACAAATGCCCCCAAATTCAAACCGAAACATCATTTTAAAGAGCAGCCTCAATTTGAAGTTGGGGACATCTGTAGCTGTATGTGGGTCATAGCTACCCAGAAAAAACAAGGAACTTAATCGTGGCGCGTCAGTGTATCTTTAGGCCGTGCCAGACTGTTCGACTTTGTTGAAAGACAGTAGAGTTTCATTCCATTGCCCCACTCCCCCATCTCACAGTCGATGGCTGAGGACAAACGGAAAGCGAAAGGTCTGAAAAATGTTGGTTGGCCATGCCAGACAATTCGACTTTGTTGAAAGACAATACAGTTTCATTCAAACTCCCCGCCAGTCTATGGCTGAGGACAACGGAAAAAAGAGGGGGGGAGGGAGTTCGTTATGGCTGTATCAGACTATTCGACCTTGTTGTCATTGATTGCGTTGGTTAGGCCTTCAATTATACTGTTCTATTAAAGTCCAATTGAGGGACATTTTGTGTAAAAGTCTTCATGTTTTTAGTTTTTATAATCGTAGCGTTGTGTGAAATATGTTCAATAATTCAGCTGAAATGTTATCAAACATTTTATTAAAACAATAGTACACACTGCATAAACTCTCTTTACCTTGGTCAATATTTTCTATCCTGCCATTGAAACTGAGTCGATATTTTCTATCCTGCCATTGCAACGGAGTCGATATTTTCTATCCTGCCATTGCAACTGAGTCAATATTTTCTATCCTGCCATTGCAACTGAGTCAATATTTTCTATCCTGCTATTGCAAGTCAATATTTTCTATCCTGCCATTGCAACTTAGTCCATATTTTCTATCCTGCCAATAGGACCGCGTCAATACTCACGGCATTTGACTTCGATCCTGCATAATTATCTTGGTCCTGACCAGTCGCCTCGGATACCTCTTGCCCCCATTCATACTACTACTACTACTACTGTTATCATTAACATATCATTACTCACGGCACTTGACTTCAATCCTCATATTTTGGTCCTGACCAGTCGTGGACACTTCTTCCCCCTCCATTCATACTACTACTACTACCACTACTACTACTACTACTGTTGTTATTATTAACATATCAGTACTCACGGCACTTGACTTCAATCCTGCATATCTTGGTCCTGACCAGTCGTCGTGGACACCTCTTGCCCCCATTTTGGGACTGTCGTCGGATGGTGCGTGACCGTGTGATGACGCCTTTACCGCACGTCACGGAGCACGACGACCACTGGGACCAGGGTGACACCTGCAGATGGGTAATCATAATAATAATTTTATTTACATAGCGCGATAAAAATCATGCTAAAAGCAAGCTCTCAGCGCTTTACAAACATTGATGAAATTCTATTTTAAAAAAACAAATTGACACACCATGTTTCATACCAATGATATAAAATAAAAGTAACATTATTTAATGACACATGAGCGAGAGAGAGAGGAGGGGAGGGGGGGGGGCAGACAAAAAGACGGAGACAAGTGGACAGGGCAAATTTTGAAATGAATAAGACGGAGGCAGAGAGGGGAGGTGGAGAGAGAGGACAGGCAGACAGAGTGTAAGGAAATAAAGAGAACATAATCAATAAAAAGTCATAAGATAAAAGCACTAAAAAAACAAAAAATAAAGCAATATAAATTCACATTTCTAAGTAAACAGTGTACAGTATAATTATTCGTGCAAGCCTGTCTGTCGCTTCCGACTATGACTGCCAGATAGCAGAGTAGGGGGCAGCCGCTGTTCCGGCGGGATGGGCTAAAAAAATGTTTATAGTGGAGAAGCCTTGCCCAGGGTACATCCCCACGGGATTTGATGACAGCTGGTGTTGGGGACGGTCCCAAAAGGCCAACCCATCCCTTTGACTGCAGCACCAGAGCCGGTGCCAAGGCCCCCTCGTTTGAGAGTTAGTCTTCCACAAAGGACTAAGCTGTAGCATAATTTTTCAGTACTGTAGAAAAAAAACCCATTTCGATGCCCCTATAGTTTTGTAACTTATTGCGAAAACTAACAAAATATAAAATGGGGATTATGCTCTTTATATTTCTTCAGTCTTTTTTCAATACAAGCCATTAGTTTTGGCACTTAAGTTCCAAAATGAGTCGATGGACTATATGGAGATAGTCCGGTTTGATTTATTGGGACTATATGGAGATAGTCCGGTTTGATTTATTGGGACTATATGGAGATAGTCCGGTTTGATTTATTGGGACTATATGGAGATAGTCCGGTTTGATTTATTGGGACTATCTGGAGATAGTCCGGTTTGATTTATTGGGACTATCTGGAGATAGTCCGGTTTGATTTATTGGGACTATCTGGAGATAGTCCGGTTTGATTTATTGTCCCGCTGTCACACCTACAACACGCTAATGTCAACCAGTCATAAAGGCCATTAATGTTTTGAATAAAGGGACACTAGGCAAACAAACATCCAGTTTAAAGGCACACACACACACATAAAGGAGTAGGGACAAACCCCCCAGTGGCAATATTTAGACCCGACTTTAACCGAATTGAAATTATCCGGGGTTTTGTAACAGATAGAAAGAAGGCCTCTGGCCGGGACCTTAGAATGACTTGAAATTATCCCGAAATTGAAAATAACCGAGTTGAAATAAAGCGGGTTTCACTGTAATTAAAATATCAGCCAACCACGAAAATAAGCAAAGAAAAAATACGAAAACAGTAAATCACCACACCACACTAAGCCTAAAAGTAGACACGTGTTTAAATGCATGCACGCACACAGCTTTACAGCAAATCCAGACGCAAACACTGACACACAGACAGAGAGAAACACACTACACACATTATAACCCCCCCCCCCCCCCCCCAAATAAAAAGCAAGCCTAACTCACACGCACGCGCGCGCGCACGCACACACACACACACAATTGTTTCCATTTTTTTCCAAGCAACAAAAAGTCGCCTACGCTACAGTAGCAAGACCGTTGGCTCGAAATGCCACAAGACCTAGCTAGGTAAACAGGCATAGGCCTATACCCAAATCAGATACACTCCTAGCACAAAATCCAAACATCCCCACCCCCGCTCCCTTTCCCCAACCTCCCACCTGACAATCTATCGCCGGGCCGTCGTGTCCTTTCCCGTTCCCGTTTCGTTGTCGTCGCCGTCTCCGCGACCTGCCGCTGCCGTGTCGGTGCCGCCTGCCCCTCTGCAGCCGTTTCTGCTGCCTCCGCAGCCGACGCAACATGCGTTTCTGCTCCCGCACCATCATCAGCTTCGCTCGGGGCTCCAGCTTCAGCGCCTCCGTCTGCTTCATCATGCCTTCGATCTTCACCGTGGCTGCCTGGAAGAGAAAACGAAATTCAATTTAAAAAAAAAAAACTAAGCAGATACGAAATCGTCCATATTTGAGCAATAATTCCCGTTTTGTTGTTGTTGTTGTCGTACTCTGGCTTATAGACTCCAGGGATCATCCCAACAGTCGAAGCACTAGAACACAATGGTCTTCTTACTACCCCCCAAAGTGCAGCAGAATCTTCATCCTGATGAAGTTGGCTGCCTGAGGCGAAGAAGAAGAGAAGAAATGCATCAGCTAGGGATGAGAACATTACGTGTGTGACCGTTTTTGATTACCTCGCCACGTGGGCAGCCACACTCCGACTTCTGAGGAATAATCCCGTAAAAAGATAATTATGAAATCATGCATGGTTTAGCCGCAATTCAATTTGGGGAAAATCTATGTCTGTAGAAAAGAAGTGAAACAGACTGCAACGCCACTGACCACATTACAACCACCTTAAACAACCCATACGATTCACAACAGATGCAAAGTGAAGTTGTTTAATTGACGAGACAAAACAACACGTGTGATATGTCAACATAAATGTCTTTTTCAAACTACGCAGAAAACAAAACAATACTTCCCCTCTTCACAGTAGTCTCCAAGTTATCAAATTTAAACTGAACATTAAAAAGTTGTTGTTGAATACAGTTCAGAAGTTAAAGCGGTAGGGAGAGAGGGGGGTGGGTGGAAGTTAGAAATAGTGAGTGTATTCTCATCAGTGGCAAAGCTTGCTGAGCAGGAAGAAGTAGGGGGTGGTTGAAAAAAAGGGGATGGGGGAGAAAGACAAAAGGAGAAAAGAGTGAATTCAGAGGGTTGAATAGTTTAAAAAATCAGAGAATACCATGTTCTACAGATATGAACAAACAGTATATAATTATTATGTTTTACAATAGCTGATAGTAAAAGTAATGATAATTAGGAGTGGGGTGGGGTGGGGAAACAAAGGGCAATACTGTGTTACGGTGATATGTACGAAAAAGTAGCATATAACTGTTTTTACAAATACATGTACTGACATTAAAAACGTTTTGACAATGATTTCTATGAACATTTGTGGCTTAAAAAATGTCTGTAGAGCTTGTGTGTGCTTCATCATGCCTTTGATTTCCACAGTGGCTGCCTGGAAGAGGTAGAAACAAAGAAAATATATGAACATTTTTGTTATGTTTGATTGTGATAAATACCTTACAAAGCTTCATCAATGCGCAAACTGTTCCGGGTGGCTGTCTTTGAGAATCGTGTGGAGGGTTTTGAATAAGCTTCATCAATGCGCAAACTGTTCCGGGTGGCTGTCTTTGAGAATCGTGTGGTGGGTTTTGAGTAAGCTTCATCATGGCGCAAAATGTTCCGGGTGGCTGTCTTTGAGAATCGTGTGGTGGGTTTTGAGTAAGCTTCATCATGGCGCAAAATGTTCCGGGTGGCTGTCTTTGAGAATCGTGTGGAGGGTTTTGAATAAGCTTCATCAATGCGCAAACTGTTCCGGGTGGCTGTCTTTGAGAATCGTGTGGAGGGTTTTGAATAAGCTTCATCAATGCGCAAACTGTTCCGGGTGGCTGTCTTTGAGAATCGTGTGGAGGGTTTTGAGTAAACTTCATCATGGCGCAAAATGTTCCGGGTGGCCGTCTTTGAGAATCGTGTGGAGGGTTTTGGACGCGATATGCGTTGTGTAGCAACATTGTATTGCATCGTGCTAACTATTACAATAAGTGAAGATGAAACTGTGACTGATGTACCTTTCGAAATACAGGGATACAAACTTTTTAGGGGTGACCTTTTTCATCACCCCCCTTTTTATATCGCCAAAGCGTTATCATTATGCCGTTTAATGTATTCCAGTCATATACCCTCTCCCCCTCCCTCCAGTCGCTCACACCCTTTCCAGTCCCGGCCTTGGTCTTCTACCCCCACCCCCTTCTCTTCTACTTTACGTTTACTACTTCTTTTCCATCCCCTTTATTCCTCTTTCCTTTCTTTTACTTGGGTCACTTCGTTCCCCACCTTATACTAATGATAATAATAATAATAATAATGATAATAATAATAATAGTGAATAATTTATATAGCGCACACATACACACACACATACACGCACGTACACACACACACACACTCCATATTCACGGAGTGCCCCATCTGCTCCAGCTGCAGGTTTTGGACGGGCAGTTCCTTCTGCTGTTCATCTGTCTCTTTCTAAAATATCATCCTCCCCTTTACACCCTTCCTGAACCCTCCCCATCCCCTCTCCAACCTTAACACTTACCTTGATCTGGTCCACATGCTTCGAATGCCCCATCTGCTCAAGCTGGTGTTTTTGCATCAACATTAAGTTTCAACTGTTGGGGAAAACAAACGACCCAACAAAACGACGGTAATTCTACCTTGATCTGGTCCATATGCATGGGGTGGCCCAGCTGCTCCAGCTGCTGTTTCTGAATAAGCACTTCCTTCTGCTGGGCGTCAGCCTCCATCGACCTCTCCTCCATGGCCTGTCTCTACAATCTCACCCTACCCTTCCTGAATCTTCCCCACCCCCTGTCTAAACCTCCCACTGACCTTGATCTGGTCCATGTTCATGGAGTGGCCCAGCTGCTCCAGCTGCTGTTTCTGAATAAGCACTTCCTTCTGCTGGGCGTCAGCCTCCATCGACCTCTCCTCCATGGCCTGTCAATACAGTCTCACCCTACCCTTCCTGAATCTTCCCCACCCCCTGTCTAAACCTCCCACTGACCTTGATCTGGTCCATGTTCGTGGAGTGGCCCAGCTGCTCCAGTTGCTGTTTCTGGATGAGCAGTTCCTTCTGCTGGGCGTCAGCCTCCATCGACCTCTCCTCCATGGCCTGTCTCTACAATCTCACCCTACCCTTCCTGAATCTTCCCCACCCCCCTGTCTAAACCTCCCACTGACCTTGATCTGGTCCATATTCATGGAGTGGCCCAGCTGCTCCAGTTGCTGTTTCTGGATGAGCAGTTCCTTCTGCTGGGCGTCAGCCTCCATCGACCTCTCCTCCATGGTCTGTCTCTACAATCTCACCCTACCCTTCCTGAATCTTCCCCACCCCTCTGTCTAAACCTCCCACTGACCTTGATCTGTTCCATATTCATGGAGTGGCCCAGCGCGTCCAGCTGCTGTTTCTGGATGAGCAGCTCCTTCTGCTGGGCGTCAGCCTCCATCTGCCTCTGCCGGTCCTTCACGACCTGTCTCTACAATCTCATCCTACCCTTCCTGAATCTTCCACACCACCCTGTCTAAGCCTCCCACTGACCTTGATCTGGTCCATATTCATGGAGTGGCCCAGCGCGTCCAGCTGCTGTTTCTGGATGAGCAGTTCCTTCTGCTGGGCGTCAGCCTCCATCTGCCTCTGCCGGTCCTCCATGGCCTGTCTCTGCATCATGCGCTGTCTGTCCACCAGACGCTGCTTCTCCCGCGCCGTGCGAGCCTCCAGGGCTGACACGGCGTCCCCCGCCATGGCCTCTTTGCCTGGGGAAGGGTTGTTGTTGTCGTCTTCCGCTTCTTGGCGATGAGCCTCTGCTGGAGACAAAGAAGACAGAACAAAATGATGCAGGGATGATATTAAAAGCAATGCATAAAACATTTTTAAAATAAAACTTTTTTTGGTCGCTAACCTACTTATGAAATATTAATACAAAGGCAGAGTTTTAATGATGAAATATAGAAATGAGCCTAAAACGGTAAAAGTGTTTACTGTTTGCTTCTTGATGAACAAAAGTGGTTGCTTTTTTGGTGTGTAAGAAAATGCTTACGTTAACTAAATAAAACTACGATATTTTAAAATCAAAACTTATATCTCGCAATTTAATTCTATATAGCATTTTAAAAGATTCCTATGTTACTGTGAACTTTGCATTCTGCCTTACCTTTGCACGAGACCGAACTTTAATTCAAAGAGCCCACAGAACATCCACCCTCTGTTGGATAAAGCCCAAACCAGTTCTGCCTAGTGTGGGTATGTCATTCGTTTTCCACTTCATTATCTCTTTCATCTATTTATTCGTGACATAGGTACGCAAAATGGGAATGACTTTTTCTTCATTCTTATTCTTGTTTTCTCAGATACTTTACAGTTTTTTCTTTAGCCGCTTAACTTTTATGAAGAGTAGGCCTATAATCGCACGTGATTTCCCTGCCGTGACCTTAATCATTTAAGCCGCTCTCCCTTAAAGATTACGGGACAACTTCCACCCTCTTGACGCCCACTGACCCATGTGTTCTGCACACAGCTGCACGCACTGCTCCTGGGAGTCGAAGCGGTTGTCGTTGCCGCTGCAGCCCCCGTAGCTGAACACCTGGCACTTCTGAACGGTGCTGTTGTAGAACCAGCGGGGGAAGTTACCCTCACAGGGGCCCTCGTCGGCATCCAGAGTGCACAGGGCTGTACGACACACAGAGAAAGATACATACAGTGGAAATCGCTTAAGTCAAAATTGGAGGTACTGACATTTTATGTTGATAGCCAATATTTTGAGTTAAAAAGACCTTTAAGCATAAAGATTGATTAAATTGGGACCAGAAAGGTATTGTGAGTTATCCAGTGATTTGAGTACTAGTTATCCGTTTTTGAGTGATGAGGAATCCACTGTATAGATATTTGTAGCATTGATATAAGACACTTCTGAACGGTGCTGTTGTAGAACCAACGGGGGGTGAAGTTACCACCGCACAGACGGCCTCGTCCGCGTAGGGCTATACACATATATTAAACATGTATTCAATATAAATAGGCCTACACACAGACTTACTGTTTGTAGGATAGAAAACCAAGCAGACAGACACAAAGATTGACAGAATCTCCTGAACGGTGCTGGCCAGTCGGCTGCATCTAGACTGCATAGGACTGTATGACACACAGCGAAAGATAGACGTTGAAAATAACACTGATATATAGATATAGATACTGGAAAATGCGAGAACGACTGTGGGCGCAAAAGGACTGTCTGCCAAACAAATTACAAGCAACAAACCAGAAAATACTTGTGTAAAGGGGGACGACTTACTGGCGCGCAAACTACCATGACTTACTTCCCCTACACTAGAAGTTTGGTTAAGAGATTCCCTCCATCTTTACCAACAAAAGGAAAAGGCGCTCTATCTAGGCCTATTACACAACCGTCTGTGTGCAGCATCCTATTGCGCGCTCAAACGAACAGAAAGAAAGACAGATAGACAGAATCAACTTCAACAAAATGCATATTTTTGCGATTAAAAAACCTCCACCCGCTATCATACACACACAGTTGAATCACACGCACACCCACAGTGACATACACACACACACAGAGTTACACAAACACACACACACTCTCTCTCTATATATATCTCTTGTTTGATTTAATTATTTTTAATTTAAACTCATTTATGTTCTCTGGGTGTTTTTTTCTGTAATTATTATGCATTTTCATGTTCGTATTTTTGTTGGAGGGCAGGATGAAAAAAAGCCTTGTTAGCTTATTCTTTAACCCTCAATAAAGATCATTTTGACTTCACACACGCACACACACACACACACTGCAACACAGACCTGATAGATTCTTCATCATGATGGCTTTACGGCAGTCAAAGATGGCTCCACGACACAGATCCTTTTCCACCAAATGTACATCGCAGTTTATTGTCTTCTGAGATCTGGTAAAACAAAGAATGGCATTATCCATTATCATTATCATCGTCGTCGTTGTCGTCATCACCACCGGGTGAACGTCACAGTTCACAGTCTTCTGAGACCTGATAAAAAGAACAGCATTATCCATTATCATCATCGTCGTCATCGTCATCATCACCACCAAGTGTACGTCACAGCTCAGTCTTCTGAGACCTGGTAACAAAACCCCAGCATTATCCATTATTGTCATCGTCATCACCAAGTATACGTCATAATTCACAGTCTTCTGAGACCTGGTAAAAAACAATAACAAAAAACAGCATTATCATCTTCGTCATCGTCATCATCATCACCACCGGGTGAACGTCACAGTTCATTGTCTTTGAAATCTGGTAGAAAGAGATAAAAACAGGTCGTCATCATCCCCATATCATCAGCAGCAACAGCAAATTAACATCGTCAACGTCATCATCATCATCATCGTGTCCTCATCATTGTCGTGGTCGTCGTCGACATCATCATCATCCTCAACGTCATCATCATCATCATTATCGTTGTCGTCGTCATCATCGTCATCACCATCGTAATCTTTTCAGTGTATCACCCCTTCATGAGGGCCTTGACTGATTAACCACCCCTCCGTCTCTCTCTCTCTCTCTCTCTCTCTCTCTCTCTCTCTCTCTCTCTCTCTCTCTCTCTCTCTTTCTCTCTCTATGTACCAAGGACAGATTGGAAGACTAGGTGTTGCCTAAAATCTTTATCCTTGAAAAATAAAGTTCAAGTTTTCAAGTTTTCTCTCTCTCTCCCTCCATCAGTCTCTCTCTCTCCCTCCATTAGTCTCTCCCTCTCTCCCTCAAATTCTCCACAACCCACCTGCTAATAAACAGTCTCCACCGCTCCTTCCTCCCCAGCCCACACGTGTGGCTGCACTCGGACCACTCGGACCACCCCGTCACCGCGCACAGCTCCTCTCCCCCTGACCCTCTCCCGTCCTCTCCCTGCCTCTCCCTCTCTCTCGACTCTCCCCCCGCCATCTCGGAGATCCGGTTGTTGAAACGGTCGTGGAAGTTGATGTCTTTGTCGTCGTCGTCGTTGTGGTTGTTGCATGGCCCGGTGCATCCCTTCTTCTCCAGGAGGTCCATGGGGCACATGGAGGCCAGGATGCCCTTGGTCTTCAGCACCCTCTGGCGGGAGGTCAGCCCCGCACCGCAAGGGTTGGAGCAGTGGCTCCACTGGCTCCATTGGGTGGTGGCGCACTTCTCCATCTCTGTGCCGAGAAGAAAGAGTCGGTACATATTGGCCTCTGTAACTACTAGGGTTATTACTGGCGTGTGTGTATGGGGCGGGGGGGGGGGGGGGGGGGGGGGGGGGGGGGGGGGGGGGGGGGGGGGGGGGGGGGGGGGGGGGGAGGGTGTGGGGGGGGAGGGTGGGTGTTAGTGTGTTGTGTTATGATTACATGCAATGCATTCTCTAATGTATTCATTTTCACATAGATGTATGGTGAGGATACGTGAACCAGTCTGTTGGAAATGTTTGTACGAATGGTGAGTGAAAAGCGCATTGAGTTGCTTAGCAAGATTATGCGCTATATAAGCATTATTAACTATTATTATTATTATTATTAGCGCCCTTGACAGCAAGAGTTAAGCCCTTGTTGGTCAGCATCCAAAAGGGCATTGACTCTTGCAAAAGGCAGCCATTCAGTGGCCTCGAATAGGGTTATTGGCGAGAGTTATGCCCTTGTTTGGTCAGTACTCAAGTATCTTCCCCGACCCACCCACCAAGGGCATTCACTCTTGCAAAAGGTGGTCGTTGCAGTGGCCAAAAGACACCATCAAACAAAACCCACACGGAATCCTTTCTCACTCTCTTTCATACACACCCACAAACTCACTCGTTCCCGGCACGTTTAAGACGGAAGGCTTCAGAAGAAGCCCCTTCAGGCAAACCAACCCCCTAGGCTGCAGCACTTAAAGTCAGCGCACATTAGCTGCCAGTTGGAGAGCCATTGTCATCCACAAACCACTAAGCTGCACCGTGACTTTCTGTTAGAGTAGAAGAATCACGTCATGCACGGCTTTCACTGTTCACGCTTATTTATTTTTATTTTTATTTTTTATTCGGCCACTTTTACTTACTCTCATTGTTTTTTCAAGAACGTTTTCTCGATTTTGTTGATGTTTTCAGGTTTTAAATTGATTTTAATGAAAACAAAAGAGAGTTTACAATTGCGTAAAAGAGGACAGTGCGTATGAAGAAACAAATGTACAAAAAACAATGACATGTATCATATTTTGGCATGCTGCTCTAATACCAACAAAGATGTACACCCTTCATTTCTCCATTTCATTAAATGGTTCTAATTTGCTAAATGTTTCCTTCACAGTTTATGTTAACTATTTCATTAATCATACTTATTTATTAATCCCAACTTCTAGCTTACGTCGTCGTTATTGTTGTAGTTAAGTACCCTGGCTAAAAGACTCCAGGGATCATGCCAACAGCCGAAGCACTTAACACTAAGGGACAGCTAGGGATGAGAACATTACGTGTGTGACCGTTTAGTTTATTACCCCGCCACACAGCAGCCACATTTTGATGTAGCCTTGGTGTTCTAGCCTATGTCAATTGGTCTGACACAGCCTTAAAGACCCACCACGTCACGCGTTAAAATCACGGTTTTCACATGTTTTCCCTCTTATAAGCTGGTAAGAAATCTTAAGAAATCTTCCTAGCATAAGAGGGACTGTGACACGTGACGTGGAGGGTCTTTAAGCCAAGGCGACAAGCTCACACCAACCAATGATACCAGCCACTGGATCCTCGTCAAACAACAACCGTTTCTTTTTTTTAACTCACCGAGTTTCTTCTTCAT
Source organism: Phymorhynchus buccinoides (assembly GCA_017654935.2). Classification (NCBI taxonomy): domain Eukaryota; kingdom Metazoa; phylum Mollusca; class Gastropoda; order Neogastropoda; family Raphitomidae; genus Phymorhynchus; species Phymorhynchus buccinoides. The sequence goes on from CM065694.1 coordinate 52,386,014, forward strand.
CATCATCTTCATCTTCATCGCGCTGACCAGCTCTTCCGTGCTGGGCGAGTTTTCTGCGGAGCTGGACTGTCCGCTGTCCGTGGTGCAGGCGTCCTTGGTCTTGGAGATGACCAGCCGGCCCATGGGCCGAATGGCCTGGCCGAAGAACGGGGAGTCCCGGTGGTTGGGCACCGAGCTGGTCAGCCGGTGGATCTTCTCTGGAGGGTCCGAGGGTTGGTTCCGAGACTGCGTGGGAAAGAAAGAGGAAAGAGAAAGAAGATTACAGTGGAACCTCCCTTATAAGACCTTCAAAAATAATCCAAAATGAGGTCTAATAAGGGAGGGGTCTTATAAGGGAGGTGATTTTAATACTTACAAAGAAGGGCAATGTCTTAGAGAAGTAGGTCTTATGTAGGAGGGAGTCTTATAATGGGAGGTCTTATAAGGGAGGTTCCACTGTATTATGAAGTCAGTTATATCTCATGCTACCCCATTTACGAGGATACTCGTAAACTAACGCCAACCACATCTGCCCGTTTACGAGTTAACTCGTAATACAAACCCATCTTCAAACGGAAGCGTCTAGCTTGTTTCTCATCCTCAAATTGTTCACTTTGGTAGCTTTAGCCTGTTTACAGACACTTCCTTTCCGATCCTGCTTAGATTTTTTTAAAATTGATTTTGAAGCAGATTTCTCATAATTTTACTGATTTTTGTTCGATGGTGGTTTGATGCCTATTATGTCTGAGTAATGAAACGCCAGTAAAATTGTGTTTGGATTGATTTAAAACTATTATGATGACAAAAATAGCGATTGTATCGAGTTTTTAGCGAATGTAGGTGTAGTAGAAAGCTCTACTTTCGATCATTACATAAAGAACAAACATTTTCTATATTACTGTTTTTTGTGTGTAGGCCTACAAGTTATTTTTAGAACTACAAGCCACATTTCAAATTCTATGAAAGTTTGTAAACTTTTAAAACACGTATTTGACAATAACACTTTAAATTTTTAAAGCAATACGGTGAATTGTTTCAAAGTTATAGTGCTCATTTTTTAAATACATTTTCATAGTTATGCTCAGAGCTCTCTGCACAGCTGGGCCAGGGAAGAGAAATGCGTAGATGGGGTAGAATGTTGTTGACGTACCCTGGCTAAAAGACTCCAGGGATCATCCCAACAGCCGAAGCACTTGAACGCTATGGTACAAAATGTATCAGCTAGGAATGAAAACATTATGTGTATGACTTGCTTTCGATTAACCCGCCACGTGGGCAGCCACACTCCCGTCTTCGGGGGGATAGTTTTAAGGTAAAACAAAAGAATTGCTATGACTAAGTTATGACCCCGTCTTGACTGATTCTGAGCAACAGATCTTCTCTCGATGTTCGGAGGGTTGTTTCCGAGACTGTTTGAAAGGCAGAGAGAGAAACAAAGGAGATAGAGATCATTATGAAGTCAGATTTAGTTGGGGGGTCGGGGGTGGGTGTGTGTATAAAAAATTTAAAAAACCAGGCAAAGATGCCAATGACCTTGGCTTAACATTGGTTTTGAGCAACAGATCTCTGTTAATAAAATTCCCAGCTTAGCAGTAAAGTCGCAGTTTAACCCTTTCACCGCCATCTATATTTCAGCCAAACTTTTCCATTAAATTTACCTGGGTAGAGAACAAAATCCATCTGCAGTATTGGGGATTCTTCTGTGACATATATAAAATAAGGTCTACCCTTACTTCCCAAAACTAAGACAATAGGGTTTTTGGATAATATACCGCAATTTGATGCCTTTTAGTGACCTAGAAGTTAAATCATTGTGGTGCTAAAATGTGACTTTGGCGGTGAAAGGGTTAAGCGAAAGATGGATGCCAGATTCCTGTCATATACAGAAATGACGCCGCCTTGAAATGCAACACTTGTAGAAAGTCGGTAAAAGTAAAAAATGATGTTTTACGTCCTCTCGGTCATAGACACATATGGGACATTTGTAAATACAAAGATGGTAGGAACAATACTGGCTGCAATGCCCGGAGGCAGTGCAACACCAGTAAAGTCCCGAGTTTTTAATAATATAGATAGGTGTAGCGGTAACCACGCCTCGGCTAAACCTAAAAAAAAGAAAGTCGGTTTTGTATTGTATTTCCTTCTTATTTGTATGTAATGATGCTCGTTTGGTGATACCTTATTAATGTTGAGTAACGCGAGTATCATTTACTACCATTCATTAATTTTCTCTATCTCAGGTTATATTTTTGGCAGTTGTTGTATGTTACGTTGTTGTATATTTGTTAGTTAACTAACAAGCAATTATGATGCATAGGCTAAGTCGTATTTATGAATTGTTTACTACCATTCATTATTTTTCTCTATCTCAGAGGTTATATTTTTGGCAGTTGTTGTAACTATGTTACGTTGTTGTATATTTGTTAGTTAACTAACAAGCAATTATGATGCATAGGCTAAGTCGTATTTATGAATTGTGTTGGATAAACTGTTGAAAGGACTATGGGCATCCATCCAAGGAGCTGCTTATCCACTTAAAAGCTGCAGCACCCGATACTAAGAATCGGGTGGTTATTTTTAGAACACACGCATCTACCAGCAAGAGGAGGAAAGAAGGGTTTGCTCGCAGCGAGTGGCGAAAACTGCCGTTTTTGTTCGCCTCCCTCCTTTTATATCCCTGTCGTGGCTTTAAAACTTTTAAGCTAATCAGAAATATCACTCCGAATCAGTTAAGAGTGTATCACAGTCCTTGCCATTATAAAATGCATTTTCTGCTAGGATTGTTACATCTGCCGACTCACACAGTTTACACCTAAAGGGAAAGAACTTCAAATCCATTAATAGTTACCTTACATCATGTATCTGTTATCTTAAATAGTTCCCCCTTTGTGGAGATTTGCTTTCTTTCAGTGTTTTAGTTGGTTTTGTTGATCCCGTTTTACCCCCCCCCCCCCACCCCCTACCCCCCAACGAAACAGTTATGTGGTGTCGTCCACACACGCCCTTATTAACGTGGAATAATTAGTAACCCGAGCAAGACATGGAGGAGAGAAACAGCAACGGAACAAATCCCCAATTACAGGATTTACACTGTGTGGCAGGTGACCGTTTGGAAGCATACCTTTGTTACCACACACCGCAAGTCCCGCACTGTCATTTTACATCCATGATACGAGTCCCACATACCGCTAGTCCCACAAAATGCTCTCTCTTTGCTTGTGTCTGTCAAACCCACATGAACGCATGCGCGCGCGCGCGCGCGCACGCACGCACGCACGCACACGCACACACACACACACACACACACACACACACACATACACTCACACACACAAGTACATCCAGAATATAACTACATGTGCGTTGCAGACACACGCAAACAACAGTGTGTGGGACTAGGGGTATGTGGTAACAGAAGTATGCTTCCTGACTGTTCAACAGAAGGAAACCCACGAAGTAAGGGGAAAGGAAGGAGAAGAAGTCGACAGAAACTGGCTTCACACAACTGACGTTTGATATCAATGAGGGTGTGATCACATAATAGGATACGGGTTTTTTTTCCTTATCGTTTTTTTTTCTTTTCTCTTCTTCCTTTCTTTCTTTTTTAATTCTTCATCAAACCTCGAAAGAAAAACAAAAATATGATGAATATGATATACGTGCAAAGTTGAGCTAACTTGTCTTCTGTCTCGTATAATACTGTTGTCTGAGGAGGGAAAAAACCCAAACAAAATAAAAAAACTTTCCAAATATATCTTGTTTTTTCTTGTCTGTTTCACAGACTTTAACATTCTGTGTAGTTTCTGTCTTGGTGCTCAAAGACTTGGTCGCAGAGCGCTCTTAGTCCACACGACAGCGAGATCAAGCTGCGTAATGAAAGAGATGCACGCGCTGCACGTGTGACCCACGAGACGAGACGCATGCGCAGATGACCTCGTGGAGATTTATTGCAGGGACATGACCACACAATTTGTTGACATTATGTGCGCCATGCTTACAGATTAAATCACCAGGGATGTAAATTATGAACAGAATATTAAGGAAGGTTTATCACAAGAGATATTGTTTTTGTCTCCGATTTCCTTGTTTTGTTGTTGGGTTAATATATTACACTGTGACGAGTTATGTGCTGATGTATGTGTGTGTACGTGTCTGTTTATGTGCGTGTATTCAGTGTCCTTGTGGTGTGGTTTTGAAGCATATGCATGTAATGCTCAGGTAACGATGTCATTTTGCGATACGATAAAAACACAGTCGCGAATAAATCAACATGGCATTTGTCACATTAGCAGATTGGGGGCCGGAACTGCTGATAAGACTTATTTCTGACAGCGTATTCTTCATAGCTCTTGATATGGACAGAGCCACGGAGAAGGACTCGATGATATTTCATAACATTTGATAACGATAGGGCTATTGATAAAGACCGGGTGTTGTTTCGTAACTGCACCGAGTCGTTTAGTGAAAATAAGGGGAATAATAAAAGAAGGTTTATTTTACATGGACCGTTAATACATCGTTAATATGATGGATGGCAAATATTAAACTTGAGGGCATTATTAAACCTACAACACTCGCACACGGGTTCGTGCGCGTGCACATGTATTCACACACACACACACACACACACACACACACACACACACACACACACACACACAAGTGCATACATTAACTCACAATTCCTATTATAATTCTGAGACAAAACAGATTGGGTTTTTTCTTCTTAAATTAATCCAATACACCTCCAATGATTATCTGGACATTAGTCTGATATTAGAGACGTTAAATCGAGGTCCCCTTAACACGTGTTTGATGCTGGAATAGTTGTAAGATGGCTCGTGCTTTGATGCATGTTCACTGAATGCTTACGAACAAGACGTTTTCAATTTATGATGTAAATGAAATAAATTCTTTGTTGGAAAACACCTTCCGTGAAAGGCAAAGGGAAAACAAGGGGTAAATATACCGTCCAGATGAAAAGAAACAAAAAGCCACCCCAGCATGCATTCAGGGCATGTACAGATTCTTTGACAACAATTAGATCGTCATCACAAAGCGTTATGCAGCGAATGTATATTGGAATTAATTGATAAACAGACTCATATGCAAGCATAAAATTGTTGCGTTGGATAGAATCCTCTCCATTATGAGGAACCCCAACGTCCACAGAGAGCTATCTGTGGTATAAAAAAAGAAGATATAAGTACACGATACATTATAATCGAAGCAGTAGTGATGTGTAAATAATGGAAAAGTTATTAACACTAAGTTTGTGCTTTTCCAGTTCCTTCTCAATTCCGTTGTAAACTGCTTCATGTTTCATTTTTAAGCGTCTGTATGAACCCTTTCAACGCCAAAGTCGCATTTTAGCACCACAGTGATTTAACGCCTATGTCACTAAAAAGGCATCACATTGGGGTATATTATCCAAAGACCCTGTTGTCTTAGTTTTTTGAAGTAATGAAAATCCGTTTAACGTCCTCCGGTCTGAAACAGACACACATGGGACATTAGTAGATATAAAGATGGTGGGAACGATCCTGGAGGCAATGCCCGGAGGCGGTGCAACTCCAGGAAAGTCCCGAATTTTTAACTATACAGGTGTATATTAGCTAAAGGGAAGTAAGGATAGACCTTATTTTATATATGTCATAGAAGAATCCCCAATACTGCAGATGGATTTTGTTCTCTACCCAGGTAAATGTAATGGACATATTGGCTGAAATATGGCTGGCGGTGAAAGGGTTAATGGCGCATGATATGTTGGCATAAACACCATCACGCCTATGTTATAACGAAGCCGCACAGTGCACTTGCTGAGTTGATGTATTTATTTACCACTTTGCCTGATAACCTACCTAGATAAACATGCTGGCGCTTTCACGGAGGGAAAGTGCACTATTTGTACCAATTCCTCGGTGGGAAAGAGGCATCGGCTTCCCACGCAGTTCCACATTGTTTTTGCACAGATTTTTTTGCTTGCACGCACGCATACACACACACACACACACACACGCACGCACGCACGCACGCACACACACACACACACCACCACAAACATTTGCCTTGCTTCACCCTAACCGTCTCTTTTTGAATTGATTTCTTGTTTCACAAGGCTAACTGGATGATTTACAGCCTAGCGTGTCTGGCGTTGTATATGGACTCCTAGAGAGACAGAGAGAGAGAGAGAGAGAGAGAGAGAGAGAGAGAGGGAGAGGGAGAGAGAGAGACAGAGAGAGGTGGGGGGGGGAGAGAGAGAGAGAGAGAGAGAGAGAGGGAAGAGAGAGAGAGAGAGAGAGAGAGGGGGGGGGGGAGAGAGAGGGGGGAGAGAGAGAGAGGGGGGGGGAGAGGGAGAGAGAGAGAGAGAGAGAGCGAGAGAGAGAGAGAGAGGGGGAGATAGAAAGAGAGAGAGAGAGAGAGGGAGAGAGAGAGAGAGAGAGAGAGAGAAGAGAGAGAGAGAGAGAGAGAGAGAGAGAGAGAGAGAGAGAGAGAGAGAGAGAGAGAGAGAGAGAGAGAGAGAGGGGGAGAAAGAGAGAGAGAGTGAGAGCAAGAGAGAGAGGGGAGATAGAAAGAGAGAGAGAGGGGTGGGAAAGAAAGATAAAACACAAAGTCATAAAACAGATCAGACAAAAACAGCGACAACCTGAGAGAAGGAGACAGAGACTGAAAGGCGGACAGAAATACAGAACAGAGATTGTGAGACAGACAGAGAGTCAACCAGCCAGCCAACCAGACAGACAGTCAACCAACCAGCCAACCAGACAGACAGTCAACCAGCCAGCCAACCAGACAGTCAACCAGCCAGCCAACCAGACAGACAGTCAACCAGCCAGCCAACCAGCCACCAGACAACCAGCCAGCCAGACAACCAGCCAGCCAAACAGCCAGCCAACCAGCCAGTCAACCAGACAGACAACCAGTCAACCAGACAGTCAACCAGACAGACAGACAGTCAGAGCACGCAGAGTGTCCCTAAAACCTCTCCACACATTCTCCTTTTAGTGCTCGACTTGCGAGTAGAATGAGGAGTATGCTTTTTTTCTCTTTCTTTTTTCTATCTGTCTGTCAAATGCTTTTTATTAACCCTTTCGCCGCCAGCCATTTTTCAGCCCCCCAAAATACCATTAAACTTAACAGGGTAGAGAAAATTAAATATCTGCAATATTGCGAATTCCTCTGTGACATATTATATAACATGATTAGGCCTATCCTTACCTCTGGTCTTTGGATAACAGGCCCTGATTTGATGCCTTTTAGTGACATGGGTGTTAAACCATTGTGGTGCTAAAATGCGACGTTGGTGGTGAAAGGGTTAAAAAAAACCACCCACTAATAGTTGGAACTGGGCTGACAAACATTAAAGAATGGTCAAACATCAAAGAATGGTCAAACATGGACATGAACGACCCGATCCCTTGTGGCACACCACAGAGAGAAATGGTGGACCCTGTCAGCTGCTGCTGCCCATCAGTCCCTCCCTCCAACGACCACGGAGGTCAAGGGACTGAAGGAAAAGAAAGACCAAGAATGGGCGGAGTTCGACCACAAAGTGTCACCTTAGTACTTTTCTTCTTAATCTTCCACACAAAAATCCCGTCATTCTGACACGAAGACTTTTTTTAATCGGCAGAATAGCCGTGAACTTTCATGAAAGATTTAAACAATTATAGTACTAACGTTCGACCTGCTTCTTAGCTTAAAAACCCACCACGTCACTTGTCAAAATCACGGTTTTTACGTGTTTTCCCTCTTATAGCTGGTAAGAAATCTTAAGAAATATTCCTAGCATAAGAGGGAATGTGACACGTGACATGGGGGGGGGGGGCTTTAAAAGTTGGTGAATTGCCTCCATACCGTAGGTGAATGATGCAAAATGCAACACTGACCTTCTGCAAGAGGGGGGAAAGCGGCCCGAGGTCGTGTCTGCCGCTCAGCGACACCTAATTGTGTTTTATTGTGGTGTTGAGGCATCACAAGGTATTGTTTTGCCTGGCGGACGAATCGCGGAGCGGCACCGAATGGTGTGTAAACCGGTGCGTTCTATTTGGCGGGGAATCTGGTGTAGCTCACAACATGTCATGCCCCCCCCCCCCCCCCCCCCCCCCCCCCCCCCCCCCCCATCCCTCTGATGACGACACGTCTGATTAACACGTCACTTCACAGCGTGCTTAGGGTTGGAAGAGGACGAGGGGGAGGAAGCGGAGGAGGAGGAGGAGGAAGAAGAAGAGAAAAGAAAAGAGGAACAGGAGGATCGGGCGAGAGAAGAAGGTAGGAAGGAGGAGGAGGAGAAGGAGAAGGAAGAGGAGAAGAAGATGAAGGGAGGGGGAAGAAGAAGAAGAAGAGAAGGAGGATGGGTAGAAAGAAGAAGGAGGAGGAGGAGAAGAAGAAGAAAGATAAGGAGGAAGAGGAAGAAGAAAGAGGAAGAAGAAGAAAGAGGAAGGGGAGGTCTTCCAGAAGAAGAAGAAGTAGAAGAAGAAAAAAGAGGTCTTCCAGAATAAGAAGAAAGAGGAGGAGGAGGTGGTCTTCTAGAAGAAGAAGAAGAAGGAAAAAGAGGAGGAGGAGGTCTTCCAGAAGAAGAAGAAGAAAGA
>CM065694.1:52399583-52409583 GCA_017654935.2 Phymorhynchus buccinoides
GAGAATGTAGAGTGATGTACTCGCCCACGGTGCCAGACGAGTATTAGGCTAAGCATGCACAAAGAACCATGGAGTCACAACTAATAGTATTCTTTGTGCCTTCGCCTACCAGCTTCTCTGCCAGCACGTCTTTGTCTCTTATTGTTCTCCAAGCCATCTCTACTGAGAACAAAAAGGTGTAAGGTTTCCCCCATTATTCTTAGTTTATGCATACTGCATGCCAGTCAGTCGTTTCTGACCCCGAATGCCAGATAGTTGAGGGGGCAGATGCTATTCCGGCGGGCTGGGCTATAATTTATTTATAGTGGAGATGCCTTGCCCAGGGTACATCCCCACTCTCTCGGCCAAAGGGATTCGAGGACTGTTGGCGTTGGGGAAGGTCCCCCGAAGCCAACCGATCCCTTTGGCTGCAGCACCAGAGCCAGTGCCAAGACCCACCCCCCTCGTTTGAGGGTCATAGTCTTCCACGAGAGACTAAACTGTAGCATTGTCATGAGGGGGTATGGGTGGAAAGGAAAGGAGAGGAAGGTCATGCAAAAACTACACAAACAGACAAATCTTGCAACCTTTCAAACTTGCATTCATTAAAAAAACACGCAATCTGACTTCATACTATACTGTTTACTTCAATCTAAAGCGACACAATATTACTGTAAACATGTAAGCTTAATCAGTTCACCATTCATACACATCTTGTTTGTATTCCCCTAAAGTATATCTATGCTCTGTGGCCCCAACTCAGTTCTACAAGATTCTACATATCTGAAACAGAGATGAACAATTATTATTATAACACACATCTCACACAACTACATTATCAGTAAATATCAATGCTTCCTCAACAACATCATTAATTACACACGTACATGTAATTGGCTAAGTTCTTGAAACAATGTACAAACTCCTTCAACAAATATTTGATAGTTCACATTGTAGTATTTTCCCTTTCGTCCATATTGCTGCTGCTTCTTCTTCTTCTTCTTCTTCTTCTTCTTCTAAGAGTCTTCTAGTTGTTGCTTATCTTTTCTTCAGTCGGTTCTTCTTGTTATACTTCTCTCGCTTTACTTCTGTATCGTTCAGTCTCTTCTCCCAAACTAATTCAAACCGCTTCTAGATTGTTCACAATTCAACCACTCGTTTTACTTTCTTCTTTTTTTTTAATCAATCCACAATCTCGCTGAACTGTCACTCAAATCTTCTTTTTAAAAAATCCTAATAAGGTCAATTCGCCCCAAACCGGTGCTACACTCTAGATATTATCCCCCAAATACAAAATGTCCCATAACACGTTCATGCACAAAATAGTTATTATATATATCATTACACAATAACCACTACAGGGACCGCATGCCAACCATGATTTTCCATTAGGCTACTGTAGAAAATCATCCGTCGCACAGCTCTCATGTTACTGTTGGCCCCTGGTACAGGCCAATGTCAACCAATGATAAAAGCCATTTGTTGTACAGCTCTCATGTTACTGTTGGCCCCTGGTACAGGCCAATGTCAACCAATGATAAAAGCCATTTGTTGTACAGCTCTCATGTTACTGTTGGCCCCTACTACAGGCTGATGTCAACCAATGATAAATGCCATTTGTTGTACAGCTCTCATGTTACTGTTGGCCCCTGGTACAGGCCAATGTCAACCAATGATAAAAGCCATTTGTTGTACAGCTCTCATGTTACTGTTGGCCCCCTGGTACAGGCTAGTGTCAACCAATGATAAATGCCATTTGTTGTACAGCTCTCATGTTACTGTTGGCCCCTGGTACAGGCCAATGTCAACCAATGATAAAAGCCATTTGTTGTACAGCTCTCATGTTACTGTTGGCCCCTGGTACAGGCTAGTGTCAACCAATGATAAATGCCATTTGTTGTACAGCTCTCATGTTACTGTTGGCCCCTACTACAGGCTGATGTCAACCAATGATAAAAAGCCATTTGTTGTACAGCTCTCATGTTACTGTTGGCCCCTACTACAGGCTGATGTCAACCAATGATAAATGCCCTTTGTTGTACAGCTCTCATGTTACTGTTGGCCCCTACTACAGGCTACTGTCAACCAATGATAAATGCCATTTGTTGTACAGCTCTCATGTTACTGTTGGCCCCTACTACAGGCTAATGTCAACCAATGATAAATGCCATTTGTTGTACAGCTCTCATGTTACTGTTGGCCCCTACTACAGGCCAATGTCAACCAATGATAAATGCCATTTGTTGTACAGCTCTCATGTTACTGTTGGCCCCTACTACAGGCTAATGTCAACCAATGATAAAAGCCCTTTGTTGTACAGCTCTCATGTTACTGTTGGCCCCTACTAGGCTAATGTCAACCAATGATAAATGCCATTTGTTGTAAGCTCCAACTGATAAGGCTAATGTCAACATTAAATGTTTGTACAGCTCTCATGTTACTGTTGGCCCCTACTACAGGCTGATGTCAACCAATGATAAATGCCATTTGTTGTACAGCTCTCATGTTACTGTTGGCCCCTGGTACAGGCCAATGTCAACCAATGATAAATGCCATTTGTTGTACAGCTCTCATGTTACTGTTGGCCCCTGGTACAGGCCAATGTCAACCAATGATAAAAGCCATTTGAGCAAAAGGCTTCTGCATATTACAGCAACAATAACTACAGACGTTGTAGCCATTCAAGGTATCCGATATCTTTCAGAACTTTTGACCTTTTTCTTCAAGGAAATATAAACCTTTAAGAAATCTGCAAATTGTCAGGAAAACTCTGAGGATGTAGTATGATTCAATGCTGGCATTTGTCTGTTTAATATGCTCTCCTATCTCTTTGTCTGTCTGTCTGTCTGTCTGTCTGTCTGTCTGTCTGTCTGTCTGTCTCTCTCTCTCTCTCTCTCTCTCTGTGCGTGCGTGTGTGTATGATGTACAGTATGTGTGTGCGCGTGTGTTTGAGTGTGTGTGTGTGTATGTGTGTACATGCGTGCGTGCGTGTGCGCTCGTACGTGTGTGTGTGTGTGTGTGTGCGTGTGCGTGTGTGCGTGTGCGTGCGTACGTATGTTTGTGTGTGTACGTGTGTGTGTGTGTGTGTGTGTGTGTGTGTGTGTGTGTGTGTGTGTGTGTGTGTGTGTGTGTGTGTGTGTGTGTGTGCATGCATGCGTGCGCGGGTGTGTGTGTGTGTAAGAGTGTGTAAGTGCGTGTGCCTCCAATTATATGGGAATACTTCGACATTGGAATATGGTGCAGTCTGTATCCATCTCTCCGAGTTTCTCCCTATTTGTTAGTTCTTTCTTTCACGATCATGAAAACACAGACTCGAGCGCTCGCGTACGAGTATATCTCGCAGAGAGGGGGTCCGTGTCAAACGATGTCATGCGTTCGGGATGATGGAAGCTATATATCACCACCACGACGACGACGACGATAACGACGCTGATGTTGATGACGACAACGACAATGATGACGTTTGTGGCTAACAACTATCTAGTATCTTAGTGATTGACGGAGCTCCTGTGAACCCTAACGTACCTCTCTCCATTTTGTGTCCCGACACAGACAAGATAATCGCTTCCTGAAGGATGCTCGTCGTCTATGTTCCACTTCTGGTCGCGTGCCATCTCTTGTCTTTATCAAGTATTGCATAAACTATTGTACACAAACACCACATACACACACACACACACACACACACACACACGTAAAAGCGAGCGCGCACACACACACGCACATACACATACGTACGCACCCAAGTACAGGCGCGCGCGCACACACACACACAGACACACACACACACACGCACACAGGCAGACTGACGAACGCAGACGCACGCACACACATACACGCACACACATACATATACACACACACGCACGCGCACGCACACACACACACAGAACGTCCGTCAGTCCTCAAAAAAGACTTCGTCGATGGAAGAAAGGATTGGATAAGTGACTTAGATGACTTGTACCAAATGAATCGGTCAACATATGATGCGTGGATAGTTTATTTCATAAACTTTATGATAAAGAGGTGTGTTTTTAAAAGGTGGGTTAAGTACATGTACATGAGGGAAGACGGAGGGGGAGGGGGGGGGGAGAAAGAGTCGGGTGCAAGCAAAGGATGAGGATGTAGGTAGGGATGGGTGCAACTTGACTTACATGACATATATTGTGAGCGCGTGGGGATTCTACTTTGGGTAATGATATAAGCAAAGTTTACTAGGTAGGCCTACTGATCAGAGATATAGACACCCCCAGGGTAGAGTGGCACAGTGGTAGTGCGTTCGCCTCGTGTCAAGTAAACCCGAATTCGAACCTGGGTACAGGGGATTTTTCCTCTCACTTTGCACTAGGTCTTGCGGTCTGAACGTGGAGTCTTTGGATGAGACGATAAACCGAGGTCCCGTTCCCGTGTGCCCATGCACTTAGCACACGTTAAACCCAGTGGCAACGAAAAAGTTATCATTTGGTCAAAATTTACCCCCCTCCCTCCCTTCCTCATCAGTCACACACAAATCGCATGCCAAATTTGTTTGTTTTTTAAATTGGGTGGCGCGCCTCTGGCTGCGACGCGCTCTCCGGGTGGGAGCAACCCGAATTTCACAGAGACGCCTCCGTGACTAGTATAATGTACCAAACCTACCCGAACCTAACCCCCTCCTCCCCACTCGAATAGAAGAGAAACCGATTTGACATTCATTTTAAAGTGGGCTCGGAATCGGCCATTAAAGATTGTATTATTAACTATCTTGATTATGTTTTAAAAACAACAACTTCGGGACTTGGGGACCTTCCTGGCATTGCAGTACATGTAGCATAGTCCCACTATCTTTATAGTTATTAATGTCCCATATTATGTGCATGTTCCAGGCCGGAGGACGTTAAACGAATTTTCATCATCGGTCTCAGCAACACAAACTGAAAGTCCAGCCTTAGAAAAAGGACTAGTTTTAAAGACACACTGACGCATCACGATGAAGTCCCTTGGGGTGTTTTTGTGGGTAGATGTGACCCACATACAAAGTCCCCAACTTCAAATTAAGGCTGCTCGGTAAAGGTAAAGATGTGCCACCCCCCCCCCCCCTGCATTTCTCGGTTAATTGCAATTTTCTGTTTTTGCCTTTCTTACCAAACATAAAGCTGTATTTTATGAACCTTTTTAGCTAATAACCTTTTTGGAATACTAACCCTATCCCTAACCCTACCCCCCCCCCCCCCCCCCCTATAAGACGGGAAAACGCAATGAACCACGACTGTGACAAATGGCGCCATGTACTGCAATACATAGGGGGTCCTATTAGATAATGGTCTAGGGTTAGTATTCCAAAAAGGTTATTAGCTAAAAAGGTTAATAAAATACAGCTTTATGTTTGGTAAGAAAGGCAAAAACGGGAAAATGGAATTAACCGAGAAATGCAGGGGGGGGGGGGGGGTCTGCTCTTTAAAATGATCTTTTGCTTTGAATTTGGGGGCCTTTTGTATGGGAGTGAAACCTGGCCAAAACAAGATTTCTTACCAGCTATAAGAGGGAAAGCACGTGAAACCCGTGATTTTGACACGTGACCTGGTGGGTCTTTAAGGTTGTGGTGGGGGTGGGGTGGGGTGGAGATGGCCAGTAGGGGAGCTACTATGCCAACCGACAGCTTTCAAACAAGACAAGTGTCCTTGAAAAACACACAAAAACGACACAGGGAGCCGCCCCCAATTAATTAACTCATTACCTTCCCCCGCGCGCCGTCCGTAACCTTACTAATCTAGGCGTGAAATACCCAACAGCTTCCCCACCACAACCAGACTTTATCAGCGGACTGCGCGCTGTTTGTTCTGGAGCCAAAAAATGGGTTCGTTTGAAGTGGCCAGAGTCCCATAAAACACGGAAGGTAACAGTGTGGTGAAATGCCAAAGCCCAGGCTGATACAATCGCACCTTGTGTTTCTTTATAGCACCAGGGCCCCGTAGCCATGAGGTGCGGGCGGCTAAGGCAACTAAATCCGGGATGGAAAATGCAAATTAGTCTGAACTATCCAATCCGATTGGCAGTTTAGACTAATTTGCATTTTCCATCCCGGAATAGTTGTCTTAGCCGTGTTCATGACTACGGGCCCAGAGTAACTGCTGGCAAAGCTCACTCTGCAGGTTAAAGGAGCTGGAGGGACTGGAGAAACTGCACGTCTCAAGAGGGTGACAGATATCCCCAGATTATCAGGGGAAGTAAAGAGGGGTGCTGTGGGCTTTAGAGGAATTGGGAGGGTTAGATAAGAGTAACAGTAGAACAAGGTTTACAGAATGGGAGGGAGAGAGAGAGACACACGGACAGACAGACAGACAGACAGACAGACAGACAGAGAACAAACAAAACACATGTAGGGACAGAGACAGTGAGGGTGGGGGTGGGGGAGGGAAGAAAGAGAGACAAGAACAGAGAAAATCAAAGAGACAGAGACACAGAGAAATTGAGACAGAGAATATACAGAGATGGACAAAGAAAGACCTTTAAAACAGCGAAATTGCACCCCAAAAACACACCACAGAATCAATGAGAAACAAAGAGACAGGCAGAGAAAAGCAAAGTAGCCTTAACCCTTTCACTGCCAGCTATTTTTTAGTTACAAAATACCATCAAACTTAACTGGGTAGAGAACAAAAACTTCAGCAACATTTGGAATTCCTCGGTGACACGTATAACATTGAGCCTATCCTTAACCTCCCAAAATTAAGAAAATAGGGTCTTCGGATAACAGGCCCTGATTTGATGCCTTTTAGTAACATGGGTGTTAAACCATTGTGGTGTATAAATGCAACATTGGCGCTGAAAGTCTATGCCCTATCTCTTGCCTCCTCTCAACGTTACTTCACAACGATGGGGCGTGGTCCAGCTGCCACTACAGGAGAACCCAACACAATTCAATACAAAGGCGGCACAGAGAGAGAGAGCTTTTATTCAGAGTCTACCACTGAAGTGAAGGCGTCAGATTGCTGCCAATCGAGTGACGTTAGACACATTCAAGTTGAGCACTCCTGGGCTGAAACAAGCTTTAAATAAAGACTCTTGGGAATGAATGGGTTAATAGCCACTTCTTGGCTCTGTGGGGAAGTTACTGTGGATTGGGCAAATGCTCTCTCTCTCTCTCTCTCTCTCTCTCTCTCTCTCTCTCTCTCTCTCTCTCTCTCTTTATTCTTTACATTGTTTTACTACAGATACACAACAGAAGGAGCGAGAGATACAGAGACAGAGACTTGCAGAGAGACAGCAACAATGTCGAAAGAGAGACAGAAACACAGAGAGACAGAGACAGACACAATGTCTGGTTGACAGAGAGACAAAGAGACAAAGACCCGCACAGAGACAGACACCGGAGAGAGAGAGAGAGAGAGAGAGAGGCAGACACAGATACTCCTAGCGAGACAATGTCTGGAGAGAGACAGAAACACAGAGAAACAGAGAAAGACAGAGACAGAGACAATGTCTGGAGAGAGACAGAGTGGGCTTTTGTCCGGTGGGCTTTGGTCCGCGCACCAACCAAAATAACTACACGGTTATCAGGAGATATATCGATAATCTGTCGAATTTGTGTGTAGTTTTGCGTTGCGTGTTTTTTTCTATGTGGTATTTATACCAAAACTGTTACGCGATCTTTGGCAATTGGTTACTGATCAATGAAAGTTAGAATTGAAAAGGAATCGTCGTGCGCAAGAACTTTGTTCAATACTATTGTGACAGGGTGTGTCCTTATGACTTATATACGTGATAAGCGTGGTTCCTTCTCAGAGTCAATCAAAAACTAAAAGGAAAAGAAAAAGGAAAGGAAAAAAACCATACTTGGGAACAAACATTCTTACCTTTTTCTTTTAGTTTTGATTGACTCTGAGAAGGAACTACGCTTATCATGAAGACACCAGAGTCGGAAAGTGTCTTTCCTCAAAAGACTTGTGTATGGTTATTAGCTCAAACACGCCTCTTACCTACACAGAGGGGTGTCCTCGATTAACATACCAGACTTGACTAACTGTGTTTTCCCAAACGTTTGGGCCAGTACCACCAGCCAGCCAGTCCGTTTGATCGAGTTGCTGTAAGAGTGCTGTTACTCCCCTCAAGGAGAAAAGGCAAAACAGTGAATAGTGTTCACCCCTCCAACGATTGAACATTCTACGACTCTTGAGAGTTAAGGTTGTTGGTTACGACAAAGCGTCGTGCCAGTCAGAAAGGCCAACTACTCTGCATGATTGATGAGAATAGTGTGGCACCCATAACGCTTTTACAAAACCCCACACCCCAACTTCCAGACATCAGTGTATATCCGTGAAATTGCCTATTGCCCAATCCGTGAAATTGCCTATTTCATGAAATGGGCAAAATGCTTTGCCCAGTTTATAAAATCGATAATGTATATAACATTTTTGAATCCCCATTCACACAGGTATTGATTAAGATTGATTCAATGGTATCACACTTTTCTACATTGTATGTGCACCCCTATCCTGCCCCCTCAACTCGACCAGATGCTAAGCTGGGGCATGCCTGAGCCACATGTTGAATCAAACATTTTATCAAATTAAGTCTGAATAAAATCATTTTAACTCATCTACAGATGCAATTTCTCATTCGTTTGAACCAATTCTTGATCTATGTGTGCTAATGAACAAAAACTATTTTTCATTCATATTGCTTTTCTCAATCGCAAGTTATAAATTGTATATTTCACGAACTGGGCAAACCATTTTGCCTATGGATTGGGCGTAACATATGCATAACCAGTAGCATTATAAGTCTCCTCCGAGCACTAGCCAACAGGCTTTATCACTGACCGACCTCAGGGTACAGAAAGGTGGAGGCCATGGCAACCAATGAAGGCTGTAGAATGAACAATGCCCTGTCCACCGCAGTAAAGACGACTGTGAAGTTTGGTTTGCTTATTTAATATAGCTTTGTGAAGGATCCGACTTCCTCAATTCAAAACGAGATGTACTGCCATCGCTACCCCCCCCCCCCCCCCCCCCCCCCCCCCCCCCCCCCACCCGTGCCGTAGTTGTATATTTCGCCTTTGTTTCCCTTTCCTAACATTGGCGGTGTTGACGTCTTCATCAGCAGCCAACCAAGCTAACCAAGCTAACCAAGGAAAAGCAGACCAGGCAACTGTAAGTAGTATTTATCATAACAGAGCCGAGCATTTGGTTAACACGGGAGAACTCAGACATTGACAAGTAGTAGACCTCAAATCAAAGAGCCTCAGGAAAAGTCGGCGCCAGAAGCGGCTCTGTTGTCGTTGATGTATCTCGGCTAAAAGACCCCAGGGATCATCCCAAACAGCCGAAGCTCCTGAACACTATGGTACAAATGTATCAGCTAGGGATGAGAACATTACGGTTTTTGATTACCCCGCCATGTACGCTCCACACTCCGACTTCGGGGGATAAGCGGTTCTTAAAGGCCAACTAACCCCCAAGGCTGCGACAGACAGACACTGTGTGCAATGCCTCAACAACAGAGGTGAAGGAGCTAAACGTAAAAGGACAGCTATGAAAAGCGAGAAGGGTGCCATTCTAGCCTTTCGTTGTCGGGGGGGGGGGGGGGGGGGGGGGGGGGGGGGGGGGGGGGGGGGGGGGGGGGGGGGGGGGGGGGGGGGGGGGGGAGGAGGGAGTAGGGGAGGGGGTGTTACAGTCAGAGAAAACAATGTGAACGGGGCCTTTTGATCACAGGTTGGACATTTCTTCTGTAGGATAAATTATAAGAGCCAGAAAGAGAGAGAGAGAGAGAGAGAGAGAGAGAGAGAGAGGGGGGGGGGGGGGCGTGTAGACAGACAGACAGGTAAAGAGACAGACAGTTTCAAACAGTTTTATTTAAGCGAGAGAGAGAACATAAGCGAACGAACGAAATTTTATACTGAGAGAGAGAGAGAGAGAGAGAGAGAGAGAGAGAGAGAGAGAGAGAGAGAGAGAGAGAGAGAGAGAGAGAGAGAGAGAGAGAGAGAGAGAGAGAGACAGAGAGAGAGAGAGAGAGAGAGAGAGAGAGAGAGAGAGAGAGACAG